>OU015497.1:189123701-189388701 GCA_907164885.2 Dolomedes plantarius
GCATTTCTAATCATTTGCATATCTCCCCGACATGTACCTTCATTGCAAGTTTCGTTACGATCTCGCAATTATTTCTTGGTGCGCTAATTTTTTTGTCCATGAGTATATATATATATATATATATATATATATATATATATATATACACCTGTCACAAAAAATGGAATGCACCCAAAAGAAATCGAGCTACTATCACGAAACTTGTCAGGAATGTAGTATGGTAAGAGATATGCAAATGATTAAAATTTCGACGCCAATTAGACAGGGTAAGCGTGCTATGTGCATATAGATGCGCAGCTGAGAGAGTTTAGAAGCATGATTGCTCGTGCCATAGTGTTACAAACAAATGTGTCGACTTGGATGGACGGTATTGTGACTAGAGATGCCTCTGAGACGTAACCGGCGACAGTACGAACAATTGTCGGACTTTGAGAGGGGGCGTATAGTACGCCTCAGAGAAGCAGGTTAGTCGAACAGGCGTATAGGCCGCCACCTCTGTCGGAGCGATATGATTGTTGCTCGGTGTTGGCAACAATTCATCACGGAAGGGATAGTCTACCAACGCGGAGGGTCAGGGCGTCCAGGAACACAAATGCGCACGAGGATCGCGCATAAGAGCGGCCACGTCCGCGCCAACAACATCGCTAGAATCGGTTCGACACCATTCAACACCTTCCAAACATTTGGTGGTATCAAAGTAAATAATTCGACGACGTCTGGCCGACGCAGACGATTATGAGACGTCTGGCCGACGCAGGTATCAGGAGCCGACGTCCATTAAGAGGCCTACCACTGCTCCCCACATTATAGGAAGTGTCGATTGGATTTTGCCGACCTCGGGCAAGCTGGAGTGTGACCGGCTGGACGCGTGTGATCTTCAGCGATGAATCCCGAATTCAGTCCTCAATGCTGATGACCAGCGCATACGCGTGTGGAGGCAGCCAGTTCATCGGTACGATCCGGCATTTTAGTCGAGAGGCACACTGTGATTACACAAGGTATGGCAGGGTGGGGAGCGATTTTGTTGAGACATACGATCACCTCTAGGCGTCCTTCAGCGCACTTTGACGGCACTCAGTTATGTGTACGAGATTTCAACGCCATTTGTACTGCCTATGCTCTCAAGTCGCCCAGGTGCCATTTATCAGCAAGTCACGCTGTTCCACATTCGTGCACACTCTCCCAAAAAATGTCTTCAGGGATATAACGTACTCCCATGGCCTGCCGGTCATCAGACATCTTGCCAATAGAGCATGTCTGGGACGTGCTTGAAGGCAACTGCAGCCGTCCCGAAACACTGGTGAATTAACTGCCCAGTTGCAATGAGTTATGACATGATCTTCTGCAGAGGTCATAGGCGACCGCATTCATTCAATGCCACCCGACCTGTTTTCGGCTTGTATAGCTGCCAGAGGTGATTTACTACTTACTGATTTGTAAATTTTCAAGCCATATCTTAAGAAAAAGGTCTTTTCTTCTGAATTTGTAACCATTGCTTATCTACTCATACATTACATACATATAAGTTTCGTGATAGTAGCTCGTTTCCTTCTGGGTGGCGTAATATTATTGTCACAGAGGTAAATATATATAGATTACAGGTGATTTTTTTCAAACTGATAGCACTCAGAGCCGTCTTTAGCGCTATCTATCAGGGCATAATTCCACCAAGATTGATATAGAGGACTAAGGACGACATGGGAAAGAGTTTCCGTGAAAAAAAAAAGTTCCAAAAGTCGCCGATACGGGAAGACAGTGGCGCTCTTGTTGTCGGTGCACCGAAGAATGTGCATAAAGGCAGGTAAAACATCAAATACAAATTCACGACGATGTATCGTACAGCATCGCTAGTATTTCGGGCTATGAAATGCGGAATCTCTTTGCCCTTCGCTTTACAGAAGAAGGTTCATCAGTCTTTTTCCACTTACATGGCCACCTAGCTCCTTGGACCTAACCTATGTAACATTTTTCTGTGGGGTTTTTTAAAGTCTAAAGGTGTATCTTGGTGGAGTCTCGAACTTTGGCGGCCCAAAGGACAACATATCCTGGAGTTTGATGAACATTCCTGGTGACATATTACGCTCTGCCGTTGAGAACATAGTGTTCAGGAGACGCAATGTGTCGTCCACCAAGACTGTGCTCACTTTGAAGGAGGCAGAAGTGAATTTGCTGCATAAACGGGTGTTGCAGTGAAATTCGTTGTCATTCATTTGTCTGTTACAACATTTTCGGTATTCATCACTAAACTTTTTAGGCCCCTAATAATGGAGCTGCTGTCGACTACATAGTCATGAATATACTCAAGAGCCAAAGCATTATGACGCACCCATACATTTTGGGCAATGAATTCGCCTGGATGACGTGAAAGGGTATCTGAACAGGCTACAGGGTATCTGAACATCATTGCGGACGCAGTTGCAGCCCTTACATGGCCTCTGTTTTTCCAGCTGGAAATGGAATGTTCCAACAGGACAACGCCCCGTGTCACAAGGCTAAAATTGTGTTGGAGTGGTTCCAGGAACATGATGTTGAATTCGCATTTAATGTCCTGGCCGCCTAACTCACCGGATCTCAATCCGATAGAACACATTTTGGATGTCATGGGACAACAGCTAAGAGTTCAAAGACCACCAATTCGCAATATCTCGGATTTGTGTGACGCGTTGCTTAAACATCTGGTTAGCAATCTTGTCTCCGGTTCATCTACCAATGACTTGTGGCATCCATGCCAAGGCGGGTTGAAGCTGTGTTGCACCGCCAAAGGTGGGCCAACTCGTTATTGACAGGTGGTCATAATGTTTGGCTCTTGAGTGTATGTATTGTGATGTTTTACTTGCCTTTTATGCAAATTCTTGGGTGCGCCCGCAACAAGAGCGCTATATCTTCCCCTATCGGCGACTTTTGGAACTATTTTTTTCCCCGGAAAATTGTTTCCCATATCGTTTTTAGTCCCTCTATCAATGTTGGTGGAATTCCGGCTGATAGATCGAACTACAGATGTCTGTGAGTTTAAAAAAATCCCCCTGTATATATATATATATATATATATCAACTTGTGTGTATATACATATATATATATATATATAGTATATTTATTCAAGAAATCAAGTGGTTGTTATTATTTTCGCTCATACTAATCAAATGACCGTCGAATACATGAGAGCAATTACTGCTTCCTTACTGTTATACTAGCACTGTTGTAAATGGTATGGTACTTGTCATATGACTCTTTGTGCTTACATTCGCTGCAATCTCCTATAACAAATAAATATTGCAATTGCATTAAATATCTTTATTGTACCTAGTTTTAACATAAACCAATAATTCTATTTTTTGCAGAATGTTTATTTAACAAATGCAAAAAAATAGCATTGAGAAAAAAGCGTTTAATCGTAATTGTATATTTCATTCAAACAAGAATGTTCGGGCTATGTATTCTCGAGAAAATGTCTATTCTTAAGGGAAAATAATATTTTTCTTTACCGAGAGTGTTCCAATAACAGTTTTTGAAGAGTACGTTCCTCATCTATAGGCATTTTATTGACGGTGTACATATAAGATTATTTAGAGTCCTGGTATTCAATGTTGAGAAAAAGTTTGAAATCAACAATACACTACTGAGAGTATAGAATTCAAATCGATATCGGTTGAAAAGTCATTCGAAATAATCAAAATAAAAGTGCTTTCCTTGCGGTTTTTCTTATACCAGCTCGGATATCCTATTTCTACGTGATAAATGTCAAGTAACACAACAATGCATATACAACTCTTAAAAATTCTCAGGTGTATTCTTTACTGTCATTTATTTCCGTGGCACGAAATATCAACAGAAAAACAATTTAATTCTCCTCTTATATAACGCTTCAGATTCAAGAAAATCCGTGTATTTTTTAGAGGTATACTTTTTTATAACTAATGATTTTAAAATATTACAATACTTATGTTATTTTTACCCTATTGGAATTATTAGGCACGATGTTTTATTCTAATTTATTGTCCATGTATTGTCTGATTTACTTTCCATATCTTGGTATTGGAAATAGTTATATCTCCATGCTTTTGTCTCCAGCTTTTTATAACATTGAATGTTATTAATATGTAAAATATATTTTGAATCTTCCGTAGTGATGTGTCAGTTCTTCCTATCATCGTGAAGTCGGAATAAAATCGTATTATATAATTTTATCCAAAAGTTCAAAAAGATAAATTAGAGCAAGTATTTTTATAATGACATTAGTTTGGGATCTGGACATAATGAGATGAATATTAGATCTGTGTAGGCTTGATAAAAATATTGATCTATGTTATACAAATAGCTGTCTTAATTTAATAATTTTAAAGGCAAAATTTAAACAATCATGAAAGTGGATCACTCTGTGAAATATTCGGGACATTTCATTCCTAATGATTTAATTCGTTAAAACTGTTTTCATTATGACAGCATTCTATTTGAGATTATATAATGATACATGATGGAAAGATTTAACTAGATTTGTTTGCAATGAATATAATGCCGCAGAATTACGTTTTCCTAATCGGTGTGCAATCTTATAAAGTGTTCCTGAGACAGATATATTTTACATCATGCAGTTGCAGAATATATAACCATAAAATAAAAATAAAACGTCTATGAAGTGTAAAATATTAACTTATGTTGGTCGTTGAATTAATTTCGTGAATTTTGAAGATATGTTTTAATACATTCCGTGATTTCTTAAATTGTTTCTGGCACTGGAATATTTAGTCCGGAGAAATGGCATTTTAAAATACCACGATGACAAAAATACTAATACAGCTAAACTTCTGTATGGTGGCTAGTCATAGTTCTGGTAAAGAATGGCCGTTTTGAGGGATAGCCGTCGAAAAGAGGTTTCTCCATAACATTGGCTCTGTGGTGTTTTGAATCGTTCTGAGGAAAATATGGCCATTCAGAGGATATAAAAGTTCTACTGTAGTTGTTTGGCCATATTTCAACCTTCTTGTAAGAAGAAATTCTGACTACTAATGTTTTTACTATGCTAATACAGACTGATAAAAAAAAAAACCACCATTCAAATACTCGTTTACTAAAGTGAGCGTTACTAAAGTGAGTTGTCTCAACACAAGACGTTCATCCTAACCATATAAGGATATTAATATTATTTTCAGTGTTTAAAACAATTTCTATACAGATTCTATGAATAAATTTCTATACAGAATGAAACTAAATCCATATATTTTTAATTTTGTAAATCACAATGAAATCTTAATGCGATTCATTTTTGCTACTTGTTTTAATGCCATTATGTATTCAGTAAGAAGCTTTTTTATTTAGTCATATAGAAGAAAGATGAAGTTTATGAACATGCATTATTTCCCTCCGACAATAATTGACGAGTGTTATAATAATTGGAATGTTCGGGGTTAATGCCAATGAAGTTTACGAGAGTCCTTTCGGAAAAAATTAAATCTCTTAGTTCAACAACTGCACTGAATAACCATTGGCTTTGCTTGTTCTTTTTTGCCTCAATAACGTGAAATTTATACTACGGAATTGGTTCCCTATTGCATTAAAAAAATCACATTTTTACTATATTATGGCAGTGTCAGCACAAAATAGACAAAAACTGGAATTGGTTCACTTTAACTCTGAACCTTTGAATTATGAGTACCGAATTTTTAAAAAAACTATACACGGAAAAGTATACAAAAAGTTAAATTTTTCTTCCCAAATATATAAACGAGTACTATATATATATATATATATATATATATATATATATATATATATATATATATATATATATATGTATGTATTACAATGTGGTGCAACATGTATCTCTTTACGAAACTTCAGTTTACAAAACTATTTAGAATTTCCCATTACTCTTCATGAGTAAACCAATTCACGTAACAGGACATGAAACAAGAAAGACAATTCTCTGTATATTTTCTTGGTGGCATATTTATTTTAAGAAATGGATGAGAGAAAGAGATAGTAGATTTGTGATTTGCTAGAAATCTCACTACTTCGAGAACAGTTTTCTAAATTTGTGCTGTTTCTGATTCATCTGACTGTACAGTAATGGTTAAAAGAATATATGTGGGAGACTTCAATGCGTCGACCCATGTAAATCTGATTTCTTAAATTTCTTTGTCAAACAATTGTGCTTTCATGTGAATAAAAATATTTTTAACCGTTAGAGAAGAACACCATTAAAATATTTGCTATCAAAACGTATTGCGCATGTATTACAGTGTATATATTTATTGGGAATGTTTCAAGGTTTAATTCCTTTCAATAGACTAATAGTCATGGTACTGAATTGTCTGTTATTATAGTTTAAAATAAAAACCTGAAACCGAATTGTATACTCTATGTATGTTTTAAGCCATGGAAATTAATTTAGAATATTTTTTATGGCTTTTAAAAAACTGCTTGAATATTTAATAAAGATATAGTAAAACAGTAATAATACTATAAGGAATTTTATGTTATAAAATAAACGCAAGCTTTAAATGGGGATATTTACTATTACTAGGTGAGTCAAAAGTTATCCGGATTTTCGTAGTAGTCATCTGTCGGTTGTATGTACTGCTTACTGCTTGCGCAGGTCGATAGTACCTGCCTTTGTCATCGCCTCAAAGTTCGACATCCATCGGAAAGAACGTTTTGCCTGTATTGAACAGTGAACATGGTCCTGCCACTTTTCGTTTGTACCAAAGATGAGCAAAGTTGTGTGATCCGGTTTTTCTGGTCTAAAGTTGCATCGGGACCCAAAATCTATTGAAGGCTTTCGGTGCAATATGAAGGCGGTGATTTACCACGACGAAGCGAATACAAATGGATCGAGAAAATTAAAATTGGTTTAACAATCGAGAAAGGACGAGAAACACGAAGATGGCGACCTATATGCACTAATGATGACAACGTCAAACACATCTGCACTATGATTCTCACGAACCAGTGCGTGAGTCTTGATGAAGTAGTAAATCATATGCAAATTATCATGGCTCTGCATAATGCATTATCCATAAAAGGTTTTGTTTTCAAAAATTCTGTGCAAGATGATCCGAAACATTTCACCGAATTGCACAAACAAAACGTAGATATGAACTGGCTTTGTGATCTTCCCATCACGGTTGTTTGACCGTTATTATTTAAACCTCATAATCTATTCGCATACACTTCGCCGTAGTGAGACACCTCACTATATTGTGCTAAAAGCCTGATGGATTGCGGTTCCTGATACAGATTCAGACCAAATAAACCGGATCAAACAGCGTTCTTAATATTTGGTGCAATGTAAGAGTAGCGCGGCCATGTTCAATGTGCAACAGCAGCAAAACAAACTGACCTATGAAGGTCAAACTTTCCATAGAAGATGACAAAGGCAGGTACACCCGACCTGCGAGCGAACAAATCAGTACATCTAACCGACGGAAGGCTACAGCGAAATTTTTGACTTACCTAGTACTTATTAAATACAAACAATTAAATATAACTTAAATACAGTTTTAAGAGTTGGTGGTCTTTCGCGAAACAACTCTTTGCTAAACTTAATAAATTCTCTGCAATTTATGGCCGATTTCTGTCATCTTTCTTTAGCACATGAAAAATTAAAGAATAATTTTCTAAATATTAGTGGTTCAAGTGGCTGCTAGACATTAAAATTTTTTCTTTTATTTATTTTTTTTTCTTTACGATTTTATGACAGTCACTTGAACATTTCTAGCCATCGTCAGCATAATATATTAATCTCGTTTCAAGAATTAACTTGGAACCTTATTCCGATGTTTAGATAAGGTACAGTGAGGCACCATTGGGTTATCCACTCGATATCTAGTGTCAGGAAACAGTGGTACAATCCGCTGATTTTGCTTTTTTTCATGAGTTGTTTTGAATAATTTTACTGTAGCTATTTCTTAAGAGGCAACATAAAATAGTGTTTCAAAAGCCAAAAATGTTAATATTTTGTGCTTAGAGTTAGGGATTTATTAAATTATTGAGTAGTCCTACTAGAGAATTTTATGGAGTGATTTCAGCAAAAACTACGTACATTCAATGTTTATATACATTTTTTTAAAGATGCCCAGTGCAATCTGGGATACTATACAAGTATATTATGCTGATTACTAAGCAAGCCGAAGTCACTCCGTATGTTGCCGGACGATGGTTGAATGGTTAGGGTGCTAGCTTTGAGTGCCAGATTCAGTGGGTTCTAGTCTCACGCTTGGCATAGATGTATGTTAGCCATTCGGAATCGGCTTTAATCCGTTAGTTCTCGGTCTAATAATCCCTCCTGTAGCAAGAAATGATCATAGCGCTCCAAACCAAACCTAACAACCCTGTATATTAAGCTGAAACATAACTGTTCTAGGAGACAAAATAAAGGCTTTTTTGTGTCTCTCTATATTAAATTCACACACACACACATATATATATATATATATATATATATATATATATATATATATATATTAAGTGAGATAAAAGAAAGGTGAAAACCTTGCAAGTACTACCAAAAGGAGCAGAATGCATATATGTTATTATAATGTAATGAGTATTACTATAATGCGTCAATAAGTTTTAAAAAAAAATCAGTCAAGTTTCAAAGCTTTTAATTTTAAGTCAGGTTAAATTTCCTTTAGTCACTCAAACTAGCATTACGTCCGCACTGTTAACTTGATATGTTGCGTATAATGTGTCAATGACTGAAATTAGCATATCTGACACATGATGACGCTACGTTTTCAACTATGATATATTTTAATATGAAGCAAATCCATCAGTAGAGAAAAACCATTAGCTCGAGGATGTCAACTAATTTAATATCTGATATTTATTAAAGTCAAACTGATTTATCCGTTGTAAGATATTTCCTCTTGCTTTACCTTTAGTGGCATTTTTTTTTAAAAAAAACATTTGAAGTAGCAATTCAGCGGAATGGCATTTAATTCTGTCGTGTGAGAGGGAAAAAATACTTTCCCCGACATGTGTCACAACCAGGCTGGGAGGATATTGATCTTTTGATGGGGAAAAGTCTTCTTGTTGAAGATATCAATTGACTACTCCTTCAGACCAAAGCTCGTTAGAACGGAGGGAAAGGATTCTGTAAGAAAGTTAAGAAAATATATATCATGATGTTAATAAGTTCCTAAATATATTTTTCAAGTCACAGTCTGAGTTAATTTAATAAAGGAGGTTTATTTAGTAGTTATATTGCTGTACATTTAATTTGATATTTGATTCTTTTTGTATCAACTTAAATTAATAGATCATGTTTAGTCAATTGAAGTAAATTTTCAATAATTTTTGTTTGGGGTGGGCCAATATGGATTCGCATTGTTGATACATTTTAAAAAGGATATTTTAACTAGAATTACGTTGCACCAGAACCGGTCATACGGAAGCAAAACATTCTGACTGTAAACCAGTCCGTCATCACGAGTTATATTTTGGCATAGAGCCAAACCCGGTCTGTATCGCTTGGGCAAGCATTAAACAGTTAAACAGAAAAGTACCGAAACACGTCAAACTTTATATATATATATATGTATATGGGTGTGTGTGTGTGTGCCAACTAGGCATATCTGTCAGTTTTCTCGCCAATATTTAATTTATTTCACATCCACAAAAATAGAATGGGTCGAAAGATTGGTGATCCACCATTGGGTGTCATCGTAACCCGTAAGTAAAATATATTTTATTATTATTTTTGTACATAGACTTCCCTTTTTAACGCTATAAGGCAGGATCTACCTGAATATGAAGATAATAATTTTAAAATGCTATCATTTGTATAGTTATCTCGACATAAAAATAAAAATGTTTATTCTGGCATTGCATACTTTAACTGCGAAAACATCCTTAAACATTTCTATATGTCCCGTTTTTCACAGATCCCAAGAGAAAGACATCTTTCACCTGCAGATTTGAAAAGCGCTTTCAAGCCAGGCCCTTTACGACCGGTAGTAGAATGCTAGAGGACTTATGGGCACATTTTACCTTTTTTCTTGTTTTATTTTACTTCGTACTTTTGTTATTATTTGTTGTCTTTGCCTTTATTTGCATCGTGGTTGCCATGAGAGTAAAAGATATAATTTGAAAATTCTGTTTGTATGCTGACTAACCGATAATAAAATCTTAATTGATATGTGTCTTTGAAAGATCGAAGTTAACTGGTTATACACTGTTTTACAAACATATGTGTAGATGAATTCTGGTCAACTAAATTTAGAGCTTCTTAGCATGTAAGAATAATTTAAACATAAAAGCAAAAGAGCTCTTTTAAAAAGAAAAAAATAAGAGTGTTCTTTTTTCTTAAGTAGTATATTAAATGTTTCCGGTTAATAGGCATATGTATTGTTTATCAAGTCTGTATTTTCCTATTTATACATTTGAATCATCTTTTATCGATGTATGCTTTATGAGTCATTTAGTAAAAACAATTTCAATACATTTTAATCCATTCAACATTTGCCTTCATTAATTCAAATTACGATAAACAAGAATCAATATCTTGGATAAAAAATCAGCAATGGAAAAGTCTGATCTGCATTTCATTTATTGGAGCTAACTGTGAAACACTTAAGCATGTTAATTTAACAATTGACTACTAATTCAACCAGTCTGTAAAGATTACATAACCAAGTACTTCAATTTAATCCAATATCCAGTAGTTTTTAACGTTCCTATAATATTTGTGACTTATTAAAGGTTAACTTTTTAAGATTAAATTTCGTTTATAAGTTATTAAACGTTAAAGTAAAGGTCCAATTCTTCAGAATTTATTTACTATTAATGTTTTATGAAAACGCCTGCGAGACAGTAAATCAAAAAGAAAGGGGAAAAATCACCACATCACTACAAAATTCAGTCAAACAACCAAAGTTGTCGAAAAATACGCCAAATCTCCTAAACATGTTTTTGATTTATACTTGTTACAGCATTATTTTTTACGGAAAAGAAAAGGGAAGCACAAAATATTTTATTGAATCGGTTTTTGATAAGTGTGTCTCTGTTTTCAACAGTTTGAACAAATTTTTCACTAAGCATTGTTTGATTGCCCGTCGTGTAAGAGGCTGACCTCCTATAAAGTAAAAATTTCGCCCTTTTGCGGATTTTCATGTCTATAAATAAGTTATATGATTGCCATGTTTAAAGGAAACTTTTCCCGTAAATTTACTTATGTCCGGGGGGAGTTTCTTTTGAAGTAAAGTATCGCTTAGTAAATACTTCAGCGCTAGAAATGTGATAAGTTAAATAGCAAAAGCAGTTGATATAGGAGAAGATTAAACTAGTGCTTCGACTTATTTCTTAAAATGTTTGAGTATTTGCCCGTCTGGAGTTTGCAGAATTGTGGAATATATTTTCAGAACAACTGTATATTTTTAACACTCGGCATTTTTCTTTTCTTTTTTCCATTTAGTTTATATTGTTTTATACAGTTTGGAACTGAAAAAAGTTAAGTAATTTAAGTTAAATTAAATATTCTTTTCAAAAAGAAAGAAATTGAATTAAAACTTTGTGAGAAACTTTGGTCCCGTTATATAAAGCAATACGATTTCAATTTCATTTCTAAATTAGAAAAAAAAATCAATCTTTCGGAAGTTTTTATAGAAAAAATTTACGAACAAGTTACTAAAAACTAAAACCAATATTTAACAGAAGATAAAGTTGCTATGCTAAATTTTGAAAACTAGAAATTGTTAATGAAAAATCCATTCGTAAACCAGGACATATTTAAAATATTTTCATGAAGACTTACAGTCAAATGATTTAATAAAGATTATTTGAAAATACTTATTGCTATAATTTTTCAATTATAAAAGGCTTCTAGGAATACAAAGGAAACTAAAACAAACAAAATATGTTTCTTCTTACTCAGAAATCTGACTAAAAAAAAGCAATTAATGACAATTTATAGATATCTTATAAATGTTGATTCACCACCTACGTCCTAGTTCTCCACAATAGATTCAGTCAGTACTTTAAATTATTCTGTAAATAATAAAAATAATACAAAACCCCGCATTCTCGAAAGCCAGGGCACATTTAAAAAATCTTCCCTCCTGGACGCAACTAAAAAATGACCGATGGCCAGCCTAGCTGTAGATAAATCAGGAGGTATCAATGTATCACGTAAGAAACTAAAGAACAGAAAAACTTCGTTCACATGTAACTGAATGTATTGTACTGTAACATAGTGGGTTTTTTCTGGGAAAGATACCACCCAAACGCTAAAGCTCTCTCCTTCAGGAAAGACATGATCCCGAGAAGCCAAGGGGGCCTTTTAATTACAAACGCTTCTTTTTTCTACGATACACCACTGACAAAACGAAATTTTAGTGACATTGGCCCCCGTGGGGACTGAAAAGGGATGGACATCCATTGATAGTTCGCCGAGAGTGTGAACCCGAAAAACACTGGATATATTCTACGGCCGGACGAACAGATAAGGAGGCGGCTGAAAAAAAAACTCTCCGAGTGAAGCCCCCTGGTGAGAGCTGAAAGCCCCCCCCCCCCGTGGAAGCGGAAATTGACCAGCGTCGGTGGGCCGCATCGTAAAAAGCGCGGAAAATTTATCTTGCCGGACGGAGAGATAAGTAGGAGCACCTAAAACATCTCCAGAAATTTTGTTGAGCCTCGGTCAGTCCCGCACAGGTGCAGTGACGGCAGAGATCCGCAGTTCAGCAGTGACACAGTGAAGACCAGAAGGGCCCGCAGCCGGGATCCACATCAGCGAAGGATCGGGGATAAAGCCATCCCAGTTGCTGATCCAAGCGGACGTCACTTTGTTAAAGTCTTCCTGGCTATTAAGAGAGAAACCTCTCTAGTAAAGACTGGAGAGAGTCTTTGGTGAAGTCTTCGTGACTTTTAGAGCAGAGATACCTCGATTAGGGACTGTGACAGTGTTCGAGAGCGTCTGCCGAAGTTTCCCTGAAAATATTGGGACGAGAAGGTCACACATTGCCAACCGGTGTGATCCGAACTCCAGTGATTGTTTTCGTTTTGTGTTTGTTTTGAGAATATCTCTCATATGCAGACGAGCATAGTCTCTCTGCTTGTATACTCGTATACAAGCAGAGAGACTTTTGGCTTTTGGCTTTTTGAGCTGCCACTAAGTTCGTTTCACTGATGAAGAAGCTCCTTTGTAGCTTCGAAACGGCCGTATGCAAAATAATTGCATCTTATTTGTGCTTTATTTACGTTGGTTTTCCTGTTTATACTCGTATATGTAAAAATATATATTGGAATTTTTCAATACAAACTCTGTGTTTAAAGATTTGTCACTCGTGTGTTTATTTCAACCAAGGGGACGTAACAGTACATATTAATCCATGAGAATGATTTCTTTTAAACCTGTCAGGCCCAGTAATTCAAACTGAATGTTAGTGTTTCAGCCCATTTAATTACAAAATAAATCATTACACATTTCGCTGAGCTCTCAAGCCCATCAACATGTTCAATTAATCCAACAATGGAACATCTTTATATTACAATGTTTCCCGATCGCCTACTCTGTTCCCCACCATCAAACTGGCGGTTGCAATGTTTTGTCTTTGGAGTTCATGCTTCCGGTGTATTTGGTGCAATCTTAATCTTCAAACAGTAGAATGGGGGTCGGATACGACCCAAGGGTGTGTCTTTCCCCTCCCGTACTTTCCCCTCTCATTCCAAGAGATCGAGTTGACAAGGAACCCTACCAGACAGACTTACTAGACCACCGTACTAGATATAGGAATGTGTAAATACGGTGTCTTTGTTGAAAAACATTATTCATAAACACTAGTCATTTAAAGAAAAAATATTTCCGAATATTTTATTTTTTATTTCCATTTTGAAGGCTAAAAATAACAGTATATTTTATTTTTTACATTGCTGTGCTCGGAAAGTTTGTTTCACTAACTTCTTAAACTACGTGGACTAAATTACATGTTAGACCTAATATATACAACATTCTATGTAAATGCCAAAAAGATTTTCTTTGTTTAGCAAAATTGCGATTCGTTGGTTATTCTTTCTACAAAAAGGGTTTTATGTCATGTAAAATGTTATCAATAAATGTTGTTAAACAACACAAAATGCTTATTGGGTACTTATTTCTACCAAAAACCTCATCAAAATAAGAGATCGTGTCGGATCGAACCCGACCGTATCATCAATTTCGTCTCAAACTACTATGCCTTTTGAGAGTTAAAATCCCAACCAGAACTCCCAGCCAGAAAAAAATATAATAATCTAAGATTGCATCTAAAAAAACACCAACTCTTTGAAAAATATATTTTTTTTATTAAAATTATATATTTTAATATATTTTTTATTAAATATTATATTTAAAACCCAAATGCAATACACACCACATTTTCTTGGATTACTCGAAGTTAAATTTATTTTATTTCATTGCCAAATTTTATCTGTTTCACCATTAACCATCAAATTAATTTTATTTTCATAAATATAACATGCTCTTTCTGTTACGTCTTTAACCAGTTCCTATTTTAGACATCCAGGTGTAACAATTTTGATGAAAACTATTTGTTGCCAGGTTTTGCCACCATACCATCGTTTACTGTTTCAATTACAAGAGAATTTGTGTCTATTGTTGTGGTTCTATTAACTAGTGTTAAAATTCTTTCTACGCTATCAGAAGAGTTAGGTAAAGTAGTTAAATAGGTTATGAAGTTTGGTAAGATTTCATGTTTTGGATAATCGAATCCACTTTTCGATACTCCGTAAGACATACGAAAATTCTGGATTGGTTTTCTATGAGGGAGATATATCCCGATTCAATCGAAATAATCTAAACTTGTATCGTTTTAGTTTAAAACACATAATAATCTCATTGGCAGATTCTTCCTTATTAAACTTTCTTATTATGATTAAATAAGGCTTATGATAAAAGATTAACGATCGATGTTTTGCTATACAGTAAAAACTCGTAAATCCCGATCTCCGGATAATTCAGATCAGATTTGTGGTCTTTAATACAGAGGCTGTTCGCACATTTTTTAGACGATTTTGGTAAGCGGTAATAAAAAATCGTTTGCTTCAAAAGAAATAATTGCAATTGTACTATGTTTTTAAAAGTCAAAATTATCGTCTGCGGCTTGAAAGTTTTGTTTATATTCAAAATGGCGTTTTTAACAAAGCAGTGGTTCGAAGGCTACATTTATGCTCTTTCCGAAGAGAAATATGCATACTCCGTTATCCAAAAACGATGTGAGAGTCATGGTTTTGTGATATCTAAAGCGTCGATAGGTCAACAAGAAAGGAAAAAAACGTCAAATTGGAGCCTCAAGTGGGACAAAAATTCCAATCAAGTATCCAAGGAAAAAACGGACATCTTCGACTATTGCAAAGGTACGTTGTTTAATGTTAAAAGAAAATCCCCCTAGTCAAAGGACAGTTGCAAAATCATTAAAATGCTCTGTGTCCACTGTAAACAAAATGATAAACGTTGATTTCAATCTTAAGAAAGCGAAAAAACGCAATGTGCATCGTCTTCTTCCAAATCATATCGCTGAACGCAGGACACGCTGCAGAATTCTATATGAGAAACACTTATCCAAAGAAAAATGGAAAACAATTGTCACAATAGATGGATCATGGGTGTATTTAAATGATTGCAACAAAAAAGAGCCATTTATTATCATAAAAGTGGAGAAAAAAATTTAAGTGCATGGTTGAAAGAATCGAAAGAAAGTTTTTCTAAGGGATTCATGATTGTTGCTGGTTTTTCTTATAATGCCAAGTTAAAAATAAAGAGAGTGGAAAAAAATGTCAAGATTAACTCCAAATACTATCAGGAACATATTTTATCGCCAATTTTTCTGAATGAAATACCATCGCTTTACCCACAGTGCCATCAATCTGTGAGACTCCATCAGGACAAAGCTAGCAGTCCCGCATCAAAATCCACTGTAAATTTCCTAAAAGAAATGGAACAAAAACTGGTATCAAGGCCATACCCTTCACTGATATCCCTACTAAATCTCCCGATGTATCACCTGTGGATTTTTGTGCTTTCGGACTTTTAAAATCTGCATTATCCAATCGTCGTCCCAAAACCCTTACAGGACTCTGGAAAGCTGTTCAGGAGGAATGAGATAGAATACCTCTTCTGACACTTCCAAAGGCATTATTATCGTGGAAATTGCGGTGTCGAAAGATAGTTCAGAATAAGGTATGTCAAATAGAACATTTAAAACACAAGAATTTTATGTAATTAAGTTTTGTGAATACAATATACATCGTCTAAAAAATGTGTGAACAGCCTCTGTAATTTATAACTATTATAGCAAGAACTTAACTATAAGTACCCCAAATATTCGCTTTTTATTTTGATTCAATGTACATTTCCTAAATAGATTGTACAATAAATTATGGTAATAAAATGCTTTTTGTTGAGTTTGAGAAAGCTTTATTAGAGTGTCACAGGGCGTTGACGTGGATTGACCCAGAAAAGTTATTTTTATATTTATTTAATGTCTTGTAAACAATACTATGTGATTTTGTTACAAAACATAGTTTTTTATCTGTAAGTCTGTGGTAATAGTTTTAAATAGTTTTAATAAACGGTAAGTCTTCTGAGTTAAGGGTTTTGTTCTGCTTATTACCCATATTACCCGGATTATCCGGATTTTCGATTGTCCGGATAGTTTATGGTCCCAGTTAGACCGGATAAACGAGGTTTTACTGTACTTAGAAGGGAAAAACCCAGATTTTAAGATATTTTTTAAAAAAATTATTGAAAAACAGATCTGGGTTTAAAAATCCAGTTGTGGAATCCTTGATCGCAACCATTCGAATTCCATGAATAAGATTTGTAATATGTAGAGTTCTCAGAAGAGAAAAGAATGTAGGGGAGAGTAGTACACAGTGAGACAAATTTTCAAAAAACATTAATTATGAGCTAAATACAATCGACTGAAGAAATTTAGCTATTGGATGTTTAAATCTGGTTTATTGGCAACACACACATAATTTATTAATAAATATAAATATAAACCAGAAATTATTAACGTTAAAATAATATCAGAATTCTTCTCACTGTGTACCACACCTAGTACACAGTGAGAAATTGCTAATTTATTTATTTAAAAAATATATTGTCACAATACTAAACACAAACAATGCTTCATTATACACAAGGTTTCATGAGGCAATCAATTGTTAATCTTGGAAAAGTCTTGGAAAAGTCTTGGAAAAGTCGAATATTTATAAAGTCAAGCCGCACTTTAAAACGGACATATCCTGACAATCTTTTTCTTTCCATGGGCATTGGCTGGGGCGGAACCATGAAAATATCTAGTTTATTTACGGAGGCCACATCTGGAATGTTTGACATCACAAAGGCATTATATTTCTCACTTTTTCGTAGATAAGTGACTTCAAAATCACTATCCTGTAGAACTAATTTCACAGCTGCAGCCATCTGTTCTTTTCCAATTGTTCCAATTTTCCTTGGCACATTCTTAGTCCGTACCGTCCTAACAATGAAAAAAAAACATATTTAGTACCAGAAAATATATAAATAACATTATTAATGATAGTCTCGGTTCTGTGTATCTATACAGCAATACAAGCTAAGATGTTATATCACAAGTTACAATGTTAAGATATGAAATTAATTATATTGTGAAATAGCAAAATCTTTGTAATTCTAAATTGAGTTGATAAAAATTGAGAAAATTCGTAAAGCTAAATACATTACATTACAGTAACAAATATATTACAGTAACATTTAATGCACATTGCTGTTATGGAATAAATTTAGTTATCATGGTACACAGTGAGACATTGTTTCACTGTGTACCAGTGTTCCATGTCTCACTGTGTACCATTTCACTTCGTTTAAAAAAATGGCTAAATATCCCTTCCATTGTTTTTCTTTAGTTAAATCTTTGGTATTAAGTGGAGAAATAGTGCAGCATATACATATATAATATTCAATCCAAAATAATAGATACAATTAAACTGAAGATATATGACATATAACAGAGATAAATAACTTACTTTTAGGTTCACAAAATCGCTTTCGTTTCATAGCTTCCAACAGAACGAACATCCACGCTTGAAATGTGGGCGGCAATTACTCAAAACAAAACGCCACTGAACAGCCTGACATCTAGTGACACAAACATAAACTTTTTTATAAAAGCTTTTCTGTTTCACTGTGTACCCTGTCTCTTTGTGTACTACTCTCCCCTATATAAAGTTTATTTCCCACACCCCCCCCCCCCAAAAAAAAAGGAGAGGATATATGGAAATATACAAATATAACATTTATTTACCCCCATCAAGGTTATTTTTAATATTCGTTCAATAAGTAAAAGTAAAATTTGGGAAAAAGAACATTTTTATTTAAATTTAATTTACTTTTTTCGAATGAAACAGAACATTTATAAATTTAATTCCAATGCTTCAATCTTTTTGACTAGTTTCAGCCTTCTCAATAAATCTAAATCTCAACTTGGTAGGGTAATAAATTTTATTGAGAAGTGTTTATAATGGCTTTTTTGAAGCTCAAAATGGAAAGCATTTAATGAAGCTCTTATTTACCAGTTGTTCTCTACTAATTCTTCGTAAGTTGGGATTAAGAGTGATTTTTCTTTTTGAATCTCTACCCCAGGCCCATATTATGGCTGAATAACACCTTTCCAGTTACCTTTTTCTTAAATGTCAGAATTTATATAATCTTTATTTACGAGCATACGAATTTGACATTTAAAGCGAGGCTTTTCTGTGCTCCGGCGCAAATCGATAGCAAATATTTTAATTATTACGGAGATAAAAATCTTTACGTAAAATCATTGAGCTCTGATAGTGATTTTATTTAAAAATGAAATTTACTCCTAAAATGTACTATTTCATACATCTTATATTAGTAAAATGTCCCGATGATGCTCAGTAAATGAAAAATATTTAATTATGGACGGTTCAATGGATTAATTTCAGTTCGCACTTTTATGAATTTATTTCTGAACTGATGCGTAACAGTAAAGTGGTGATAATCCGGAATAGATGGGGTTTGATTCCGTCCAGATTATCGACTTATCCGTATTTTCAAATCAAGTAGCGAACCTTATATCTACAGTTCAGTTTATTCATTATTAAGATGTCAGTATTGTTTACAATAACTATTTAATTCAAAAACAAATGAAAAAATCTTCACTAGCAAACACCTACAAAATATGCCTACAGTACTGCATTTTAAATGAAAGAATTGAGAATTAATACTAATTGTATAAAAAGATGGTAAGTTGGAAAAATTAAAACAGAGCTATACAGAAACACGACCAGAACTGCTACCAACAAAATGCGCAAAGTTACAGCGCACAGCTTTGCCCACGTAAACGAAGTTTACAGCACTGACACTCTCGCTATCGCCGATATTACCCAACACCTCCTAAAGAGCATTTAGGAGGTACTGTGTTACCCCCCTCTCTGCTTAACCTTGTCCTTGCATTCAATGTATTCCAGTTAAATGAGCAGAAAAAGGGTTAGTACTGCCATCTATTATCAAGTTAAAGAAGTAAAGACATTTTGAAACCTTTTATTGGAAATTTTTTTTCAAGATTCTGTAGGTTAAAAAAATCAGGAAAACCAAACGGTAGAGGTTGTTGCCCCTAAAAGGGTTAAGGTCATAGGAGTGAGCGCAAGGTTGCTGACCTGTATGTCGAATTATCTCTCCCACATCTCCCCCCCCCCTAATCTAGGCAACCAGAATTTTCAACGTGCCGGACGATTGATGTTTGAATTATCGATGTTCTACTGTACTTCATTTTCTACGGTTCATCCACCAGTAATGTACAGTAGTTTCGCTTCTCGAACTCCCAAACTATGGGCAAGAATTCGACTCCCTAAGAAGGTTTGGTTATCCCTCTGCTGTCGCGCCGTAGGGAGTTGTGTTGGTTCACCTATAATATGGTCCCTTATTGAAGTGGTCAATATATAATCCTGGGGTGGATGGGTGAATGTTTTTTCTGGAGAAAGGTGCCTGATTAGAAAAAAAAATCAGGTAGTCTCTTCCAACGAAACTACTTCGGTTTATTAACGTAGGATTACTTATCGTAGCTTACCTCTTTTGTATGTATATATGCATGTATGTGTTATGTATATATGTCTCTCTCTCTCTCTCTCTCTCTCTCTCTCTATATATATATATATATATATATATATATATATATATATATATATATATATATATATATATATATATATATATATATATATATATGTATGTCAACATTTTGACGCCTCTTGGTACTTTTCTGTTTAACTTTTTACTTCTTGTCCAAGCGATAGACTGGGTTTGGCGTGCTGCCAAAATTATAACTCGCGATTACGGATAGATGGACGGTTTTAGCGTCTGGAATTTTCCTCTCAGCAGGACCGTTATGGAGGAACGTAATCCTACGTTAAAAATCCGAATGCTCAATCTATGTTATTTTGTACATGTTCCGACAAACTCAATTCATTATACTAAATTATTATTAATAGTTTGGACATTTGATTATTTAAAATTTGGTTTTATATAGATACGCGTACTTTTACACCAATAATTTTATTTTTTTAATGATATCTAATATTAAAACTAGTTTTCTAAAAAAGAAAAAGAAAACTTGCATTAATATCCTAAATCGGAATAAAATGTAATAGAAATCAATCCTGTTTATAACACCCCCTACTTATTTCTTGAGACCGTTTATATTCATAACAGAATTAATGTTAAAGAGAACATATATCAATAATTATTAACAGGCTTTAAAAGCGACTTATTTTATGCGCAATTAAAATAGTCTGCTATACTGCGGCCAAACGAAAAAGGTTTGCGTGATGAGTGAGTTATATAATGATAAACAAACAGTTGAAACCTCGGTAACTCATAGATAAATAAAAAAATACACGGAATAAATTGAAGTGCTGACAGCTTTAATTCGCAATAGCTGTGAGCTGTAATGTAAACAGTGCTATAGTTTTACGTCTCTGTGCTAATTAACTGACTCAATATTTGTGGATAAAATTTCCCAAGGTATAACCAGAATCCCTGAGGTCTATGGGATGATAGCCAAAGATTTACGGATGATGAAGTCTACAAGATCTTAAATTTGGATTATACCAAATATTATACATCTTATTCTAAGATGTGAAAAAATCACGGAATTTGATAAAAATAAGTAAAGAGCTCAATTCATTATTTCCAAATTTATTATATGAGGATCTCTAACTCTGAAACGGTACAGTGGTTTGAGACGAAATAGTTAGTATGGTCGGTTCAGATCCGACAAGATCTCTTTTTAATGGGGTTTCTGGTAGATATAAGTACACAATAAGCATTTTTGTTGTACAATAACATTTACTGATAATATTTCACATGAAATAAGAGCCTTTTTGTAGAAAAAATGACCAACGAATTGTAATTTTGCAAAACAAAGAAAATCTCTCTGGCATTTACATAGAACGGTGTAAATATTACGTCAAATATGTAAAAATATAACTAAAAATAAATAATCAAACAGAGCTAGATAATTATAAGACGAATGCAGACAAAAACAAACAGAAATCAAGCACTCAGGGTTCCACTCACCAGAGGCAAGATTATGTAGTAGTGCCGGAACTCAAACAGAAATCGAGGTGACCGACTGGTCTCGTCATCAGGGCGCCTAACCAAATCAGTTACCTCTAGGGGAACTTTCTGAATAGGATGCAGGTATAACCAAAAAACATCCCAAGACCCCGAGTTCCCCATTGAAACATTTAGTCATTAAAAAAGCCTGCTTACTACATGAGGAACCCCGGGAGTAAAATCATAAACACAAACCTACCGGAATTTTATTTTTTTACTAAAAAATTTAAAATATAAAAAGAATATGTAACTTAGCAAAAAATATGTAACTTAGTCAACCTAGTTTTAGAAGTAAGTGAAACCAACTTTCCGAGCACAAAAATGTAAAAAATAATATATACTGACATTTTTGCCCTTCAAAATCGAAATAAAAAATTAAAAAATCTAAAAATAAAAATTTAACAAGTGACTAATGACCATGAATAATGTTTTTCAACGAAGACACTCGTGTATACTTATTTCTAAATCTAGTAGGGTGGTCGAGTGGGTCTATCTGGTAGGGTTCGTTTTCAATTCGATCTCTTGCAATGAGAGTACGGAGGGGGGAAGACACACACTTGTGTCGGATCCAACCCCTACTGTACGGTTTGAGGGTTAAAAACTGCATGCCGACCTTGAACAGTAGAACAAAACCAATCAACCCTGCAACTTAAATTTCAAAGTAACTCTGATTTTTTAAAATCACTCATATTTTAGGAAAACTAGCATAAAAAGAAAGCACCGTAGCATTAACTTATCTCATTTACAAATAATCTTTCTGGCATTTAATAGTTCTCTGCATGTTGAGATTCATTTAAAAAAGATATGAAACAAAGCTTTTTCATAATCATCACGTAAAATGTAAATTTAGAATCTGTTTGGTATTTATTAAAAGCATATCTCTGAAAACGAAAAAGAATGTATTTCTTCGAACTTCTGAGTTAGAAGTGTTATTTTGAGAAGTGTTATTTTCAGAAGAAAAAAAAAACGGGTTTGTTAATGAAAAATTGAAATTATCTTTCCAGGTTAAAAGTTGTTGATTTTTTATCGTGATGAATAACGACAAAGCAAAAAAAAAAATTGAAAAAGGGACAATTTTCCTACCAGAAGAGGTGTTTACGAGATTTTCGGAATTGTTATCAAAGAATATAAATGCCAGTCACTCTGAAATATTTTACATTTATCTAATAAATTTTTCATTTTTTAATAGAAAACTTCAGAAATTATGATTCCTCCAAAATATTTTTTCAGTCGTTTGTCTCCCTTTACTGAGTTTAGTTCGAAGATATCCCTTCCACTAAAATGCCAAATACCCTTAAAATTTCATGTCAAATCTCTTATTTCCACATTCATTGATTAATTTACATGCCAATGTATTACGGACCAGCTAAAATTAATGTATGTGACTATTTAACATTACTCCTAATATACCCCTACATTACACTTAGTGATTATTCATCTTCCAAAATACTATGTATGATTGGTCAATACATATTTTATTCTATATAACTAATAAAGTTGAAATTTTCTCTTATGTGTGGATCAACATTGACTTCTGACAGAAAGACTTAATTCAAAACTTGCACTGTATGTAATTATGAAATGAAAATTGTAATGTTAAAATCGTTTATGTCTGGTTTTATGGTAATTTCAGTCATGTAACCAATGGATGCATTACAGAAATCTCAATTTTCAGGCTTAAAAACAAATATCAGGTCATGAATAAATTTAATATCAGTAATATAAATTTATGTCTGAATTCGTTGACGAGAGATTACTTGAAGTAGATAGATATGACATATTTAAATGTATGATTGTGCCATGTATCTAGTAGTGATTGTAATTTAAATGTTGAACATTTTGATAAATTAAATTCGGTACAACTTCAGAAAAAAAGTATCCTAAGAATAAAGTTTAATGTAACTTTACCATCAGCAATGTTTAAAATCAGATGGAAATTTCGATAGGTAGCAAATGTTTCATGTAAGGTTAGAACAATCTCTAGCAATTTAAGTTGCCTTAATTTGCATCACAGAAATCAGTGCATGAGACTCTAATGAATAGTTAAGAATTGACGTTCGCGCACGCGTTATAAATATTACAAGAAAATAACTAGTAGTGTCGGAACTAACTTCCATTTATACTTACATTCATGATTAAAATTATTTATATTTAAAATTAAAAATCATTAAGAATTAATAGCTGTTCCGGGGTTTGTTTAGGTACCGAGATCCTACTAATTCTTCCAACTTGAAAGTATTATATGGCTCTGTTATATGGTGTTTAGGGCTACTTCTTTGTTATATGTAAATGAATGGGAAGCTGGTTTTAAATGTGACAGAGTGAAGGAAAATATTACAATTTTGACTCTATTGAAGTTGTCATTTATTTGTTAAAAAGAACAGATAACAAACATGAATTGGAGTGCTCTAAGGATGGTTGCTATTTCCTTTCGTCTTTTGTTATGTGCCCATCTCAGAGCGCCTGTTATTGTGTTGATAAGAAAGAATACTTTGTCGCACAGACCGTTTTCAACAATTAGTTTAATTTCAAAACGGCCTACCACTGCTGATTAAATGTAAAAATAAGTGATTTCGAAATGGAAGTTTCATGAACTGTTTTCCACAGTCATGCTTATTTAGGACAAATAAGTTGATATACACATATTGCGAAATATTAAATTTAAAAAAAAATTACTTTGTAAATTTTCATGCATTTTATGTATATATACGCATGTGTAGTACTGTAAATTACTTATCAATATATTTGCAAACAAAGTCAAAAATTTCTGTTTGAGATAATATAAAATTACTGAAGCGGTGTTTCCAAAAATATCTTTTGCATTTATAATTTCTCGTTATCTAATTTCTGCCGAAATCTCTTAATCACTTTTGTATAAGTATTGAGAAAAAAATTGATCCTATAATTTAATTTTTACTTAGATTTATATATATATATATATATATATATATATATATATATATATATATATATATATATATATATATATATATATATATATATATTAGGACAGACTATTATAACTTTCATTATTCGTTACAAATGTCTTAAAATTTGAAACTCTACCATTATTTAAAAAATTATGATTTTCAACATCAAAGAGGAAAAAGCTTAAAGAATTCATTTTCATTTTAAGACTTTTCGTGCATTCCATTACATGAATTACTTATCTTAACAAAAATAATAACTTGTGAATTTTATGCATATTATAAAGTTGTTTTTATTCTGTTCTTATGAATAATCAATTAAAAATAATTTTATATATCACCTGTGCTAAGATTTGGGGATAACTTAAGACTTAGCTTATGATATTTTGAAAATAAGATTTCAGTGAAGCCGGATATTATATACATCAATATATTTATATACAATGAAATATATTTTAGATAAAATACGGTTGTGTGAAATTAAAATTTGGCACATGATTGGGGATAATTTTATTTATCGAGCTCATGATCTTTAAAATAATCTTCTTATTCTGGTATGAGAATATTTAGACGTTTAAGGACAATAAAAATCCCAAATTTCCTTAATATATTTTTTTCTAAACGGCTTAGAAATACACACAGAAATCTCTTATATTCGTGTTTAGTAAATTATCTGATTTTCGCGTTTTGGTTGAGCAAGCATTAATCATTTTAGTGTTTTTCTCCATTTCATTATGAAATGGAAAGCACTATGCGAATTATTTTTTTATTACTTTAGCGAATGTTATCTGATTCCTTTTTTTATATTTTCGAAAAAAAAGATATAATGAATGCATGATTTAATTACATAAAACTTATTCCCTGATATTTTAAATTGACAAAAACAACCTCAATGTGTATAAAAGTATATTAATTTAAGAGAAACTGATTAATAACTTAAATCATTTTCTATAGTCTTTAGTTAGGAATAAAGTATCTTATCGTTTAAATGGATTCGAGAATTAATTACAGCACTGATAGTAATGTTCATTTTATTTACTGCTGATATATAATTGCTTATAATATAATAGTATGCTTTTATGTAATATTCACACAAATACTGAAAATTAAACATAATTCCATATTAACATTATCTATTTTAATATTTTTTCTTGTTCAAAAAGTGAAAGAATATTATATATGTAAAAAAATTTCAGATAGTCTCTTCTAACGAAACCACCGCGGGTTATTAACGTAGGATTACTTATCGTTGCTTACCTCTTTTGTATGTATGTGTTATGTACACACACACACACACACACACACACACACATATATATATATATATATATATATATATATATATATATATATATATATATATATATATGCATGTATGTATGTATGAATGTCAAAATTTTGAAGCATTTTGTACTTTTCTGTTTGACTGTGTACTGCTTGCCCAAACGATACAGACGGTTTGGTGCGCTGACAAAATAATAACTCGGAACTCAGGACATCTGAAATGTTGCTTTCCGGAGGACCGTTATGGAGAAACGTAATCCTACGTTAAAAAGTATAATTTTCTAGCCATTTATGTAAATGCATGACTAGAAAAACTTTCGATATATGTTAATATACACCAATTTAACAGATGTTGATGAATAACTTAATTTATTCTCGATATTATTTTATTATGAAAAAGTAGCTTATCGTTTAAATGGATGCGAGAATCTATTACAACACTCATAGTATCATAATATTATTTTCTATTGATAAAATATTGCATATAAGAGAACGGAGTAATAGGTTTTACCTGCTAGACACAGAAATACAGAAAACTGATTATAATTCCATTTCAACATTATTTATATTAATATTGTTTCTGTGACTATCGTAAAGAATATTTGTGTAATCAAAAGTATACATCTGTATCCATCTATGCAAATGCAGTATAGCTATGAGCATATTGAGATTTAATTACAGTTCGAGCAGTTCGAGAGTTAATTAAGACGCCAATGGTATCTTTCATTTTACTAATTGATACAAAATTGCTTATAAGACAACGAAGTAATCTTGTGATACCTATTAATGATAGAAACACTGAAAATTGATAATAATATCATTTTCACATTTTAATCAATATTCTTTCTGTTTGAAAAATTTTAAAGAATGCTATATGTTTTTTCTTCTTTTTTTTCAGCCTACGTCGAGAGATTGTCAAGGTACCATAACTCTCCTCTTGCTGCCCAATACAAAGTAGCTCTGTTTTTCCAGCTGTCTGTAGTCCTTTAATAAGGTGCACTTGATAAGATGATTAAAATCCATAATGTCTCCAGACGAACAAAGAGGACAGTCAAGAGAGTTTACCAAACCAATGTGGTAAAGGCGGCAAAATAAAAAGGTCATGTGAAGTGGTGATTCGAAAACTGGCAGCGAAAATATGTTGAGGCAGATCCATTGGAATAGGATTCTTCAGTAGTTGGCTCCAAATCTTTCCGGTAGCTGCTATAATGTGGAAATATTTAATTTTGTTAGCAATGCATTTGGCAATAGATATTTTTGCTGAGTGGTAAGACAATGGAAAAGTTAGTTGATAAAGATACCAACCCCTTTTTGCAAGATCATAGCCGTCTCATTGCCATCAGTATCGCAAAGACTGGGAGCCCATTAAAAAGGAAGAATCCAGCCAGTGTGAATAAGCTCACTAAGTAAATTTCAAGTCGATTGAGGTGGTAGGGCTGGAAGACCAGAAATCAAGAATAGCGGCCTGGGATTCAACAACAAAAGCAGCCTGCTGAAGATGAGAGTTCAAATCATGTAAAACCAATGAAGCCTGTCTTATTGCCTCTATTTCAGCATCAGAATTTGAAGCTTCCATACCGGCTGACACAGAAAGTCCAAATAGGTCTTTGCAATAGGCACCACAACCAGAAGCACTATTGTCTCTTGAAGAGCCGTCAGTATAAATATGCAACCATAAATCTGTGGGATATAAATTAGAAATGGTCTCCAAGGAAAAGGATCTAAGACAGAAAGAGATTGTTTCACGTTTTTTGACCGAAATGCCTATGTCCAGATTATAGGAGGGAGTCTTTAAACTAGCAGGCAAAAAGGTCGGGGTATGAAGAGGGACTCCGTCATTGTTCTTGAGGTGATACCTATTTTTTAACTCAATTGCCACTGCAATAGGAGATTTGTAAATCTCCTATTGCAGTGGCAATTGAGTCCATCCAATTTTTTTCCATCTAATGGCTGGGACTGAGGGCGTCTAGGCCCTTGTCCGGGGGGAGCCAGGAGTGTGTGACCACTTCACCGCATGCATTGCATGCGTTGTTCCGGGTGCACTAGAGGGGGTTGGTCCAGGATGCACCCGTTTGATGGTCCGCGTTTGATCCGAGTCAAGTGGTGAGACCAGACTAACTGACCCAGCTACACCAGAGGTAATGTTTTGCGAAACTTGGAGGACTTTGTAGCCACTATATATTTTACGTGCACCGGCCACAATTATCGAACACAGCGGTGGATTTGTCATTGCGGGCATCAAACCACAGACTTTCAGATCACTGGCCCGATGCCTTTGCCAACTGGGCCACCTGCTGTCCTGGGACTCATAGAATGTTATGTGTATAAACAAAAGTATATTTTTGTAGCCACTTGCGCAAATACTGTTTATGTATGGACTTATCGAGATTTAACCACAGTTCGAGCAGTCCGAGAATTAATTACAACGGTAATAGTATAATTTCATTTATTTATTGATACAAAATTGCATTTTATGACAATGTTGTAATGTTGTATTATATATTAACCTTTTCCTTACGGGGTGGGATAGCATGTAACCAAAGGATACGCGCCCAAGAATGAATATATATATATATATATAACCCTCTTAATGGCCGTTCTTACACAGGGAGTATGAAATTCTAAAGAGGGAATCGGAAAAATGGGTCCCGTAAACTAAAGGTTAATCACAGAAACACTTAAGACTATTTCGAATTCCATTTTGACTTTATTTATATTAATGTTGTTTCTGTATGAAAAGTTTCAAAGAATATTATGTGTGAAAACAAACGTATACTTTTGTATACATCTACTTAAATGCATTATAGGCTATTTATAGGCTAAACATTCATAGGCATATACATATATGCATTAGACTTGCATATCTTTCTTTGCTCTCTTTAGTTAAAATGTCCTATGTGGAAAATTTTTATTTCCATTCTTTTCTAACGTTTTACATGCCTGTATTTATCCCTTTTTTCACTAAGTTAGAAAACCCGATCTGCGTTTGGAGACACTTAAAGCTCTATACCATATTTGTACTAATTGCGTTTCAACCGCCAACCTAATCGCATCGCATTTTTCTCAAAAAAATAAAAATTAAATTAGACACTTTATTTAAAGAGGGAAGTATATATATAAGCCTAAATACTTCTCAGAAATTTATTTAGTTTCAAAATATAATTTTTAATCACAGAATTCACAAATACTAATACTAAAATTAATTTTACACGTATAAATTAAAAATATAACATTTCATTTGAAATGCATCAACATTCTACCCAACGTTTTTGTTTGATGAATCACCATAGAAAATTTCAAAGTTTCTTTAGAGAGCTGTAATTGAATTTCGGAGTTACATAAGTTTTATAGAAGGATATGCGCGTTTGGAAATCTGTCCTTTTCAGTTTGCTAATGTATTTTCTGAAATCATCTTAAAAAATTTCAGATATTTCCTTTTAGAACAGTATCGTTTAATTTAAAATAGGAATTTGTATCAAGGAATTCAGTAACACAGGCATATTACTGTTGCAAAGCAAAGAAAAAGGAGGACGGAGGATAAATTTTCTGCATTGTATATTTACCATAATTATGCAAGTGTGAGCGTGATATCTCTTAAAACATAGTAATAGATTTGAAAGGAAACTCAAATATAATATTGTTGTGAATAGCTCTAAATATCTCTGTACATTTGTAAATATTCCTTGTTTTCGTTAAGGTATGTTAAATTTGTGTTTGGAAATCGTTAATTTATTGTCATTGAGCATTAAATTTCAGTATGTGACCCTTTCGTAATTTTTTGGAGAATTTTTGCGAGCTTGGCGACAAATCTGGTGACCGTCGGTGACATTTTCAGCGTACGAAGAACGAGTTAGGTTTCACCTAGGTGACTTGGTGGAAATTTCCAGTTTTAGAACATTTGAGGGGCCCCGGGTGTCCAAATTAGTCGGCAGATCCGTAGTGTCCGTCAGGTGTCCAGGCCTATAGTATTCATTGACCGAATATGCAAAATAAACCCTCGGTTAAGTTTGCAGTTATTATTTCGCAGCGATGATCTTCAGTTTCACAAGGGCTTATACGAGAAAGAAGAGGTAGCTGTAATCATTTCGAATTCTAGAACATTCGAAAATGTCGCCAAGGGTATATAAGTATGCCAAATTTGGCTCCTACAGTTTTAATAAATTCATTTCAAGTTGAAGCTCAGCTGCTCTCTGTGACCTAATTACAGGCCCCTTATTGTGCCTGTGTGTTTTGTGTCCAATCTGAAGTATTTTGCTCAACTCCGTTGTAGATCAAAGGGACTGTTTGCAATAATAGTGTCCTGATTAAGACAGTAAATGGGGTAAACGTCTGTCCTTGTTATCTGGAGCCGTTATTCTCCAATACAATCGAACAAAACACTATCATATTATTAAATTAGACGACCCCACGGATGATTTCAACAGATAACACTTTTAACGAAACTTATGCTTTGAATCAATTCATTGGTTCTATGTTTTTCTTGTTAATAAACATATTTAACTAATATACCCTCCCGTATGGATTCATGCAAACCCTATCATCCATTTCAATGCATACTTTCGGTAGCATAAATCTCTCTAGCAATAATTATTCGCAGAATAATTGCTGCAACAAAGCTCAAAACATTTTACTTGTGACGATAAAAATCGAAAAGGACTATCTAAGATTAATATTCAATAAATAGATATGTAAATATAATTTAATAGAGTTCAAAAGAGTACAAACCCGGCAAATATTATCGAAATATTTACTCACTCAGCAATATTGTCTCAGCTAAGGTTCAAAACATGTTTTTCCGCTGTAATGAAAACAGCAAATGACTAAAGATTAATTTATGATAAATATCTACACATAATTTAATAAAGCAGGAAAGAACAGAGCCCACGCCTAACAAAAATTAATGAAAACGTTTCCTCATAGGCCCTCTCCGAAATTAGAGATTTGGAGTTAAAATACTGCGTTAAAAGAACACTGAGGTTTATATCTATAGACGAACTAACACCTGCGTTGATTTATTTACTACAACTGGAAAGAAGTTGAAAGAATTCCTCCAGGTATGTTTGCATTCGCTCCGTGGGCAAACTCTCGACGGCAACGGTAATGAGATATCTATTGATTTAGGGACTTTTCTTTTTGCTTTCATTTGCATCAACGGCTTTGCAGCTGCGAGAATGATATTTTTCTCACGCACGGAATGCGGGGGGAAGTGTAGACTGAGTAATTGTAACTTTAATTAAGAATTGAAGGAATTGAGGACGTTAGTACCGATGTCAGCAGTTTTTTATGTATTTAAAATGTAAAGATCTTCCAATGAGAAGTTTCCTTTACCTAATTGTTTTCATTGTTTTTATTTTTTTTCAAATATATATTAGTTTTATATTTTTAGTTAGAAATATATTTATATATATATATATATATATATATATATATATATATATATAAATTTTTTTCATTGTTTTTATTTTAAAAATAAATAAAAACAATGGAAACAATTAATTGCACAATATAAATATGTGTACACACACACACACATATATATATATATATATATATATATATATATATATATATATATATATATATATATATATATATATATATATAATATATATATATATATATATATATATATATATATATATATATATACATATATATGTATACATATATATATATATATATATATATATATATATATATATATATATATATATATATATATATATATATATATATATATATATATATAATACTATAATAATGCTTATTTATTTTAAATACGTCATTTAATTTCAAAGATTCTTTTAAGTTTTTTAAACCCAACATCCAAATGGTTTAATCTAAGTAATGCTTGACTACATCCCAAGACTCCCCGTGAGTGGATAAACAGAGGTGTTTGCTTTCAACCAACAACTCAATTCTACATTACTCTTAATATAGTTCTATTTTACTAACAACGCCCATCCACAATTGTATTCTAATAGGTTGCATCATTAGAATACACTAGTTTCAATTAATGTCTGTAATACAATTGTTTTGACAATTTTAGCAAAATATGATGTTTGTAATATTAAATACTGATAATACCTTATAAAAAGTATTGCCGTGTACTCTGTGGAAACAAATTAACCGGTAATTTATGCGGTATATTATTAGAAATTGCATACGGTAAGAACAGTATTTTAATAATGTGTTTTCCTGATGTTTATTCCTTCAACAGTGGATCATCAGCATATAGAATGAATTTTTTTTGTTTTAATTTCTGGAAAGGGACATGAACTTTTTTTACTTTAGTGACAGGGGAAGAGACAAAGGAGCAGAATTTTCCCCCTTTCAGTGTAATTTACTCCCGATCGCATTAAAACATGTACATAACACACCGTAGTTTTTATTGAACATATAGTTTTGTTTTATAGTGAATCTTCAAGGGTTTTCACGTTAAATATAGCATTCTAGTCATTTAACTCTAACAAAAATAATTAAGTTTTCTATTTGTCGATATAGAAAACCTATTTACAAGTCTCCTTCCATTTTTAAGCAATTTTATACTCTTTCGGTGAGAGAATGGACCTTTACTATGAAGATAATGTTTTACAAGATAATGTTTTATGTCGTATATCGACTTATTGTGTGCATCCGTTTGATGATAAATAAAATGCTATCACTGCAACGACTGAGTACAATTTGGGGCAAAATCAAAATAATACATATTAGGAGAGTTTTTTAATTTTTTTTCATGTGACGAAAACGTACAGCAACACAGCGGTATCGGATTTTGTAAGGCAACGTTTCATAAATGTTTTTCATTGCAAATCGTTTTCAACTCGTTAACATTCTGCAGTATAATAACTAAAATTTATCACAGTAATATCCATTTCTATTTTCATTGTTGTTACTAATATTCCCTGGCCGGATAAATCCCTAAGTGGCCCGATGAAAACTTTTGGGGGAACAGATGTGGCTCCTGTTTAACCCAGGGATATAAAGCATTACAATGGTGGGAAGCAGATTTTTTGCTCGGTTCCACCACGATTTTGAACAATCACCTCCAAGGGTTACATTCGGTGATCTCGTACCTTTACGAACCATACGGAGCGGCTTCCTGGTGAACAAATTTATCGGATAGATTATTACCCGGCTTAGACACGAAAGAATTCAGTAGCGCTTATTGGGATTCGGACCGAGTACCCTGAATGGTAACTCTTATGATTCCTCTAGCCTTCTCTATAAACTGCCAAATTTTATTAAACATGCACATGAAATTTTTTATCTATCCAGTGTAACAAAATTGCTTTATTCCTATTCATATGCCCAACTGTCATAAAGGGTTTATAGATTTCAAATAAAAGCAAACCATAAATCCTATCACTGTTACTCTAGTCAGACATTAAAAAAATGAACAGCAAAGTTTTTCTACAAATTCTAAAGTAGAAACTTCAACCGCAGTCAACAAAAGGTGAAAAATATTTGAATTTTTGCCACGAAGCGGGAATTAAATTTAGACAGGATTGCTTGCTCCGGACAGATACGAAATAAATCAAAGTAATTCCTTGGTGGTTCAGAATGTTAGCATCAGAATCTCTGATTTAAAGTATACTTGAGATTCTGTTGCTGACTCAAAAATGTATTGAATTGTGAATTAGGTGAAAGATCTGAGCAAAGAATTCAGCATTTATTTTGAAAATAAAAAATGATAAAAATTATGTAAGAATAAAAGCAATCTTATATCTTTATAGAAGTTTCATCAGTACTCATATAATATTCTTGGAAAGATTATATAAAGCATATCGGAATATCTGTCAATCCATAATGAATAATAATACGCATATATTTTTGTAATCAACTCATACTCCGATGTACAATTCTATCCATTGAAATTTTAAAAGCCACAAATAAATCTTATTCACCTTAAAACTTACAACACGACAATTAAATCAAAATGCAGATAATTTTCTTGACGCAATTTCATTGCATAATAGAAAATACACAATTATATGTGATTTATATAATACACCCATATATGCATCATCTAAATAAATTTAAATTTATGATACCCGCTTTCATGAACTTATTTTGTTTACTTATATTTTCCCCATAAAATGTATTTAAAATCTGCGATATTCATCTGAAGTGTTAATAAGTTAGCTGAGTGTGTAAATCAATCTTAGATTGGTGGCTTATAATTTACAGTCTAGTTTTATAATACAGTGCGATTTACTTAATAAAATAATGCAATATACTTTTTTAAATAATACAATATACCTATATATATATATATTCATTTATTCATTTATATATATATATATATATATATATATATATATATATATATGTGTGTGTGTGTGTGTGTGTGTGTGTATGATGTTTAGGTTTATATAAAAGCTTTAAGAATGTTTTATTTCAAAATGTATATTAACAAAAGATTCTCTGCATATTCCTTTTTTGTAGTAAATATTTAACTTTTTTCAACTGATGTTGCTTAAAACTCTTTACATTTGTCAAAATAAACGGCACTTCTCTATTTTCGACAAATAGAAAAAGTTTTATTTGCCGGTCTGCAAATCAAGTTACGCCTCATTTGATATATTTAAAGGGAATAAACTTCTTGATGGTACAAAACTGCCGAAAGCGAGCGATAAAAAAAAGAACATAAAAGTTTTCTGAGTCACGTTGTACCAAAAAAAGTAGAAAAAGAAAGGAAGCCAAACTTGACACTCGAGTTTGCTTAGTTGAGAAAAATATTTACAATCTTTAAGTTAAGAATGAAATTTCAGAAATTCCTTTTATGTTATATTAAGTTTTTTTGAAAACGTTTTATTTTTTACAGGCTAATGGAATTTTTATTTGAAATTGCACTTTTACCTCATAGTGCTTATTTTAAAATAAATTTTAAAATGCATTTTTAAAAATTCGGTCAATTTCAAAATTATATTTTATCTCTAAAAGATTATCGTGAAATTTTTACATTATCAGTTGTAATAGAAAAATATCAGATGTGTAGCATAGAGTTTGAGCACTACACATATGAAAAAATAACTATAGTATTCAATCGAATGTACTTTCGTTTACATATATAAGGAAAATGGTACATTATACTTGTAATAGGTGAAATAAAATTGAACAAAGAGGCTTTATTCATGATCCGTAATTTTCTTACTATTACATACAGAAAGTGACATGAATTTACAAAGAATAATCATCTTTATAATAAATGTTGCCAATGTATCTTGTATACGAAGACGAAACTAAAGAAGTTTAAGTAACTGCTAATCCAAGCTTCGTCACACTTATTTCTTTATAACGGATTTAAATAAAACGTGACACACTGCATTACTCTTGGAAAACTGATTTGACTGTGAATTTTTCTTATTCCCTCCTTATAAAGAAAACTATTGGAAGACTCATTTGACTTAAAGGATAACGTTCAATAAAGATAATTCAACTGGACCTAAAGGTTATAAATACCAATAAATCTATGATGCTAATGTTTTCTCGTATACCAGGATTCGACTAAAATTATTTAAATCAAACACCGAATTAATACAACTCAAGTTAATTCGACTTGGTCAGGTTAAAAATAAATATAAAATCTTAACTATTCTTACAATGTTTTTCCTGTACAAAGAATAGAATAAAATTGTTTAAATCCGAATTTTAACCAAAACATCTGAAGGTAATTCGAATTGTCCTGAGAATTACAAATAAAAATAAAGATATAATTAATGTTGTATGCTTCTCGTATACTAGGAGTCAACTAAAATTGTTGAAATATAACTGACAGTCTAAGTATCTAGCTTAGTTTGATCCATAAATTCCCGATCTTTTTTACTAGAACCTCGGTGTGTCTTGTCGTAGTATCTACCGCTTGCATAGGATACGGATAATTTACTTATGATACCTCATTTTTGGCCGCTGTGTGAAGTTATTATTTATGATTCACATAAAACTGTCAATTGTCTAGGCGTTCATGAACCAGTCTTCGGCGTAGCGACAGATTTTGCAAGAAATGACACTAGAGCTAAAATAAAAGGGTTACGGTGATAAAAACATGAAACCCTGTCTGAAGAAAGTTCTTTTCATTGACGAGACTGATAACATTGTAATAAACTTGCATTCAAATAAAGTTACATATGTTACCAATAAAATTATTCAATACTACGTTACGAATAAGAGATATTTTATTTACCTTAAAAGCACCGTACGATCAATCATGATATTGAATAAAAACGGGGTAGAGGAGGGGGTTGTGTTCCAGCAAGATAATTCCATGTTTGGTGTTTCTTTATTGCTTTGAATCTGGTACAATACATTAGAATTTTATTTAAGTCAACATAAGAAAAAGTTTAGAGTGCAATTTAAAATCCATTATAATTTATAGTTTTTTTAGTGTGTCAAATGTACGAAGGATAGATAAGTCATGGAGGATGATAGATCAATAGAAATAAAGGGATAAACATAGATGAAAATGTAGTTTAATGGAAGAATTTTATTAGTGTCGTTTAATGGCAGATAGATATATCTTTAATATATATATATATATATTACCATATGGCTTTTTCACAATGGAGCAACGTGGATGACTGAAATTCACGAATCAGAAGCCTCAATATGTACCACATTGGTGAATAAAATAATACACATTCTGAAGAATACAAATTAAAGAATAAATATTAATTTAGAGAATTTATTTAGAAACAGCTAGAAAGTATTCCACATTATCGTACAAAAGCGTAATTCTTAAAGGTGGAATGAAGAAAAGATGGGATGTTTAGGTGGGAATATGACGTTCCTTAACTGCAATGGTTGTTTTTCAGCATCTAGCCATGATAAAAACGAGTTGGTTTATAAGCTATTGGGGCAACATTGTCCACCCCTAATTCAGTGCTCTTTTCAGTACATCGGCATTTTGAAGTGGAAGTATGAGTGATACAATACGTCTCCCCAGAGTGTCCCACACATGTTCTATTGGATTCAGGTCTTGGGACGTAGCAGACAGATCCATACGAGTTAAATCCACCCTTTCGAACAGTTCATCCATAACACATGCACTTTGATGTCTGGCACTATCGTCCATAAAATGTTTCTGAGAACCAATTCCCGGAAAAGACGAAATGAAGAAATGATCATTTCATTTTAGTAAATGCTTCATGTTACTGACACATTTTCGAAAATGTGGAGCTCAGTACGACTATTTAGCATGATGCCTCCTAAGACCATAACACCTGAACCTTCATACTGTCTCTTTCGGTAATGTTTTCGGTAATGTTTTTTGGATGATACCGTGCTCCCACCTCTCTAAAGATTAGTTGATTTCCAGAATTGCTAGTTAGACTGAAGCGACTCATTAATTAAACGGGAACTAATTAATTAAACTCGTGCCCAGCAACGGGACACGAGTACCGTGTCCCGTTGCTGGGCAGTCAAATCTGTGTGGGCCATATGCCATTTTAAATGGTGCCTCGGTGAGCAGTCGTTACCGGGATGCAATGTTTTGGTCGTCGGGCAAATAAGCCACCATTATGTAAACGTCTGGCCACAGTGAACTGCAACACTTTGCGCCCTGTGGACATCTGCAGTGACTTTGCAAAAATGCCTGTCTTCTGCCTTCTGTCTCTTTTGGCCTATAGGACGTTATATTGGTCATCCTTTGGTGCCGTTTTCTTTTAAAAAGGCTAGTTCCTAGGCTAGACCACAACCGATCTTTCTAATAACTGTCCCTATTTCTTTGAAGGTCTTCCACATACGTGATACAATGTTATGGGCAATAACAAATTCTTCGTTACAGTATTTACCATGCGTCCTGTTTCAAGTCTTCTGTCACATGGTTTTCGAGACATTGTCAAGGAAGAAGAAAGAAATCGATGCAAAATGCAATTAAAAAATTGGTAATAGGGCATAGAAGCGGAGGGGAATAGAAACTTGATAAGAAGCAATAAAAACAGAAATTACAATACAACGAAGGACAAATGCAGCAGAACTCAGGTGCACGAGATATAAAGGAAAAGATATGTTCAGGACAAGGAGAGCAGTGGAAGAATTTATGAAGGAAAGAAAGTAGTGATAACACAGAGAGATTGAAGGGGATACGTATGAAAAAAAAGATCAGAGAGAAGGAAATATTGGAAGAGTACTCCCACGCCGATGACTGGTTGGAATATATATATTAGTAAACCGCAATCCAATGAAAGAAAGGAAGTAATAAAATATATAACCAATGGCAGATTGAAGAGGAGTGTGTTTAGAAAATTAAGAACGAAGATATGAAGCTGAGGAGACGCAAGATACAGAGAGAAGAAATATAGCTAGAAACATGAGTAGTAAGAAGTCTGCTAGCAAGCGTGCAGTCGAGACGTACCTTCACGTAATTATCGATAGGATGAGCCAGACCACTGAAAGAAGCCTAAGATGAGATGTTAACTAATGAAAGAAACGGGATGATCTTTAATGATACTGAAGAGGATGATCCCAGACAATTCAAAACTCTTTTACAGTGGTAGATAGAGAGTGTTGTCGCCCATGAAATGAGGAGTTACGCCCAAGCGAGAATAATGGGCGCTTGACCATTTAAGATGAAACACTTCGAATATATAGACTGAATGCTGTCGAGCCGACAGATAAGTAGACTGATAAGAGGGATACGAGGACTGATAGTTGCCCACAACGAATTCCATGAACTCTCTGAATTATTGAGATCCCTCTGCACGCCGTGAAAAGCCCACTTCCAAAGCTATCATCTGATCTAATTGAACTTTATCCGAACGATGCCCGAGATGTCACCGATGTCGTTACTAATCATAACCGGTTCATCCGCACCTGTATTTTCCCTTTTCTCACGATTATGTGTTGATGATTGCTTCCCCCAAATAATGATAATTAAATAATAACTTAAACTCACAGAGCGTGATTGAGCCAATCTAAAATAATTAAGTTGAGTTTGCATAACATGATGAAGTTGAGCCTGTGTAAATTAATTTTTATATATGAATTGATATTTTAATGAGCGGAAAAGTCGAGTATAAGTGATTGAGTGTCACAGATAGATAACATACTATAATATTGAACTGTAGATGATGTGTACAAATGAAATTATTTGATATATGGTAGGGATGTGTTCTGTGTGCATGTAATGTTCTATGTCCATGTTCAATAAATCAGTCTGTCATTCTGAACTAGATTTGCCTCAGTCTTTAATGTCACAACAATTATATTGTTCATTTAGATTATGCAATGCCACTATACGAAAAAAATGGGTACACTTACCACTTATTCTACTACACGTAAGTCTTTTAATTGTATCCCACTAGACATTTGTATCACCTGTAACACAATTACAATTAAATTTAACCTATTACAACGACGAACACACTAACTATCTCTTCCCTAATTTTCTCGGAAAAGCTGCTTTTATAAAGTTCAGCTCTGTCACGTGCCATGCATCGTGACTAACTGGAAATTTACATATGTGTCATCTTTCAACTGATCAGGTATCCTTATGCAAATAACCTCTAACTTTTACGTTTCATTTTACGGGTTTAAATCAATGGAATACTGTCTGTCCATTTGCATGCCGCAAGTTGCAACTCTAGCACGTTTAGGACGCCGGTGTATATCAGACGGTTAATAGTGTTCGAATTATTGAAATATTTGTAATAAAGGTACGGAGAAAAAGAGAAATATAAATGAGATTAATTAAACGCAATTAAGCGATTTATTTAAAAGATCTAAGTTATCTTCCTGGAGATACACTCATGGACAAAAAAATTAGCGCACCAAGAAGGAGTCGTCAAAATGAAACGAAATTTTACATACGTAATGACTACTTTGATATAAGTAAATGATAAGAAAATCAAAGAAAAGGGATAATTTATTTCAGAGAAAAAGGCAAAAGAACTGAGGAGTTAATACTCCGTTGGACCCCTGTCACGAATAGTTATTCGTAACTTTATTAATTAGTTTCTTATTAATGCAGGCCCCCTTTTTTGTAACTATAAATAGGGTGATTATTGTAAAATAGCCTGAATGGCGATCAGACCAGTAATATGGCAGCCTTTGGCGTTGGCCCAAGCTAACCATCGCGCCAAGTGGGCGCTACAATAGCGGCTAGGACAGGTTCCGGCAGAGATGGGCAGTGACTGTTTTTTTTCTCTGTCGTGAGGTGTCTCAAGGTGTTCCTAGGCTAGGCCTAAGAATTCCCCATGTGGGGAGGGAACAAGACCTTGAATAAGTGTAATATGTGAGTATTTTTTTATCATTACCATTTGACCATACCGTTATTACCTTGTGTGTTTTTTTAAAATGCTAATTTTAATAAATCTATTTCTTTTAACTATTCTGTGAGTCAGGCCATTCTTTTCTTTGTAAATTGTGCAGGCTATGTATTTTATTCTAGGTATGTAGATCTATCACTTACTCTAATATACACAACGCATAAAGTTTTCCACTATACGGTTAGCCATCTTGTGCAATTTCATGGTTTATTATTTTCATAGTTTGTCTTGTTATGCACGTTAACATTTGTCTAATTTTGGCACATGGCCGCATGCTTCAGGTTACTTTGTAATCCTGTTGCATCTAATTTAATTTACAGGCATCAGTTTATCTACTCCCCTCAATAGTAAGGTAAGTGTAGTGTTAGTCACCCAACCTAATTATTAATCCTTAACTTTGTTTATCCTCCACTTTTTTAATTCCACAATAGTTATTCCCCACAATTAATGTTCCGTATCCCAGTTTGTTCGGTAACATATTAAATAATATCCCGTAACATATAGTTATTCCATAACAGACCCCCTCTAGCGCGAATGCACGATGCGATACGATCGGGCATTGAGTCATACAAGTTCTGTATGATGTCTTGAGACATTTCGTTCCATATTTGCTCTAACCTTGCCTCTAGTTCATTCAAACTCGTGGAATGCCCAACTCGTCGTCCCAAATGATCCCAGATATGCTCGATTGGAGACAAATCTGGGGATCGGGCAGGCCAAGGAAGAGTAGTAACACTGCGGAGACAGTCTTGTGACAACCTTGCCGTATGAGGCCGAGCATTGTCTTGTTGAAAAATGGCTCCTGGGAGCCGTTGCGTGAGTGGCAACACATCTGATTGCAGGATTTCATGAACATACCGCTGGGATGTCATGGTGCCACGGAACAATACTAGCGATGTGTCGCTGTACAGCAAAGGCAGGATTGAAGCGTTCACCACGGGCTCTCCACACACGAACACGATTGTCATCACTGCCGAGATTGAATCTGGATTCGTCGCTAAAGACGACCTGGTTCCATTCCGCTGCAGTCCAGTTTCCTCGTGCGCCGCAAAACTCCAAACGGAGGCGTCGATGGGTGGGCGTCAAGGGCAGCACACGTAATGGGCGCCGCGATACCAACTGTCCTTCAGCCAGGCGCCTTCGTATGGTTCGAGAAGACACAGAGGCCCCTAGTGAAGGTGCTACCTGTGCCTGGATGGCGGCCGATGAAGCAGTTGGCCGTACGCGTGCATTTCTTACGATGTGGCGGTCTTCTCGACGACTGGTCTGTCGAGGGCGTCCTGAGCTTGGTCTTCGTGTACATGACATCTCTCGGGTCCACTGGTCCCAACACCTCCTCGCAACACAATCAGAGCGGCCTAATTGACGAGCTACTAGCCTAGCTGACCACCCAGCTTCCATCATCCCGACGATTCTCACCCTCTCAAACTGCGACAACTGCTTATATTGTCTTCGAACATGGCGTAATGGCATGTCTATCTCAGTTCTTCCTTTGTAAATGATTCAGCACACCGAAACAAGCTTTGGTTACCTGTTTTATACTCCACAGAGTACGATGTTCAACGCCCTCTTCCGGCTATACGTAATGCGCAATCACGCTGCATTTCTAATCATTTGCATATCTCCCCGACATGTACCTTCATTGCAAGTTTCGTTACGATCCCGCAATTATTTCTTGGTGCGCTAATTTTTTTGTCCATGAGTGTATTTATTGGTTTCCCTATTAAATAATTAACCCTTCAATACTCGCGCGGTTGATATATGTCACCCACCTGCTTTCATCTTCCCTAATGGCGGCCATCGGAAGGTTGGAAGTTACCCTTTTATCCTTCTACCTTCAAATGAGCCTTCCCTCTTGCCCCCTCTCTTTTCACTTTAGTTAGTATCCAGCTGTTCTTCAGTTAAATCACGCCAAAGTTCACTGGTTGACACCTGTCCCCCACGTGACCATCTACGTAACTTTATTTTATTCTCCGTAAAATTTAGATTTTAGATCCTTAACTTTATTTATGATTAAAAATCTAATAAGAGAGAGTTAATCTCTAATAGGTTCTTTACATCAAACTTTTTTAATGACATTTTTGAATGTGATAAAAAAAAAGTTTGTTAGAAATGTCAGAACAAGTCAAGAAAACATTATAACACATCTTCCAGGGCCAAAAGGTATAGCAGCAATTTTTTTTTCTCCACAAAAAATATTAGATTTGCTTATTGATGAACACGTCTATAAAATAATAGCAGACTGCACAAATATTTAAATTGATTCTATCAAAAGTAAATTTGTAAGGGATCGCGATGCCAGAAACACCAATGAGGTAGAAGCCAGGACCTTATTTGGTCTTCTTCCTTTGATAAGCACTTATAAAAGTTCCAGGACAAATATCGATAAGTTATGGGATAACTCGAACGGTAATGGGTTAGAATCATGCTACCTAACAATGAGAAGAAACAGGTTTGCGTTTCCTCTCAGGTGCCTTCGTTTTGATGACATTCGGGATAGGGCATCTTGACGAGAATTTGAAGAATTTGCTCCCACAAGGAATGTATTTGAAATAGTGTACCTCAAGAGGAAAAGAAGGTGCCAGAGGACGCTGTTCAGTGGCGCACCCTGGATTTAATGTTGGGGAGAGGGGGCGAATTGAACGGATAAAAATATTTATAATGCAAATTCAATATTCATAATGCAATTTCTATTTCTTTGGGGTGGGCCCGGGCCCGTTCGCCCATCTCCTGGGTGCGCCACTGCCGCCCCCATTAGACAGAGCGGACGCTTGTGGACGACAGAGAGACAGAACAACGTGAAAGTGCTGCGAGAAATGCGAAAAGTGGATATGTAAAGACCATTTGAAAAATGAATGTGCAGATTGTTTTAATTTTTTGTATTTTGAATGTATGGTTGATTTGTAATATATAATGTTTCTTTTTCTAAAATTTAATTGTGTTTTATTTGTATCATATACTCCTAAAAAACTATAGAAATAATTAGGTTACAAAAAAGTTAAATACGTATGGATATAAAACCGACATAAAAGTGGGTGACACTTGTCACCCACGCGACTGTTTCTGTTACAGCTAGTGACGCGAGTACTGAAGGGTTAAATGTGATTACTATACATTATTATTTAATATTTTTAATGAAATAATCACATAGCTGTTCCTCAAAGCAACTCTTAATATCATTTGAAAAATATTGCTTTTTAATTACACAACAGATCTCAAGTTTGAAAATGATAAGATGTGTGTATATAAAGTGAGAGTGATATTTAAAATTTAGAATTTTTTTTAACAGTCATTCTTTATACATATTTTTAAAATTTTGCTGTTAGGAGTCGTAGATTATAACTAGGCCACATCATAATGATCCTTTTAGTATAACGAGAAGAAAAATATTGATCGATGAAGAACTAACATTTTTTTTCAGTAAAAGAATTATTCAATAAAATTTGCTCAACACCATCTCGGCCCAAATGCCTTTTTTAGAAATTTATGTCCGCACAGGACAATTTCAAAGAATCTTCAAGAAAAATTCCTCACATGGTGAACTTCTGATAAATGTTAGGTCCTTAAAATAAAAATAAAAATGTAGAAAAGGTATTTTTTATTAGGTCTTAGGATGTCTCTTTAGACCAAAGAAATTAATGAAGATAATTCCTTAATTCATGGATCTTTTCTGAATTAATGATTTGGGATACGCAAAATTTATGTTCTTTGTTAATATAAAAAAATTGATTGCGACTTTCGAATTATGAAAAAAAATATTTTTTATTCACTAATATATTTGTCATTTAGATTCTACCCTAGTTTTATCATCTCCATATCCTATAATGAGTAAAAATAATTTTTAATTTTCCTCTAAATTTCATACGTAATACTCAAATTGTTTTGGGACCGCCAAGGGTCCGTCTAAGGAGAAAAATAAATCTCTTATGTAGAATAATGTATGACTTCGCTAAACCATACACGTATGATCTAAAATTTATTAAAATATAATTCATATTGTACTCTACAATTGTTTTTTCTCTACGAATTTGAAACATATTAAGACATAATATTTTGGGAGACCTAAAAATATGTGCCAAAATACTAATGAATAAAAGGTTTAGAACACAAAATCATCTGTATTCGTTACTGAAGTAGAAAAATCCCAATTTTGAGTGCGCTTCATCACCATCAAGTTTTTTTAATCTTAAAAAAGGTAATTTACTTAACTTAGAGTCAATTTGGCCTTTTATGTATATGACTTGAAAAAAGTAAATTTTTATATTCACTAATGTATTAGTCATTACGACTTTTTGCCCTAGTTTTATCTTCTCCAGAGACTATAATGAATAAAATATTACTTAATAGGCTCTAATTTCGTTTTCATTTTCATATATGATCCTCATTGTAGTGTCATTTAAACGCTTAATCCTTTATTCCTTATTGAATTTCAACTGGAGCAAATCAGATTACTTCTGTCTGTGATAGTCATAAAAATGTATGATGAAAAAAAGTACTGTTTAATCAATATTTTAAAAGCATTCTAAGCAAAAATAATTGCTATCTTACTTTATCAAATCTTAAATTCTTCTAAAATTTGATAAATTGTTTATTAATACTACCTAAGAATGCAATATTGAACAGTTAATATGCATTGAACTAAAACTATGTTTTAATCACTAGACAGAAATTATCAAGGTTTAAACTAAATCTTCACTATAATTTAGAACCTCTTCACGACATTAAGATACAACTGCAGACAGGTCATTAGAATTCAGATTCTGCTTTAAAGGGAAACATCTAACTGGAATAATGGACAACAAAGTATGTTTAGCTTTGCTTCAACTCGGATGCAGTAATCTTAGTCGTATAAACAGAGTTGAAACAATGAGCATGTACAAACGGAGTTCAAATTGTTACAGGTCTTTTACATTACTTTGTACTATAAATCGTAAAAATAGTTTGAACTAGTTGTGAAATTTTATGATTTAAAACAAAATAAAAATTAAGCTTTAAGAAATTTTGTAAATCTGTTTAATAATGTATGGTTAGCTTTATGAGTAAAAGTTTATGAATATCTATCAAAATTGATAATATCACGTAGAGAAGTGAAATGCATTTTATTCTCATTTAAAACATGCTTATAAACTTTCGAGGAAGTTTATAAGGAACTTATTTTATAATATGGTAAAGAGAAAGCATATCTGTGCGATTCCTTATTAGATGAAAAAAGGTACAATAAATGGGAATAATGTAAGGTAATGTAATAATTACTGAAATCAGGCTTTAGCTTACCTTACTTTTAGAAAATGTGTTATTTAGAAATTATCAAGTCTTACTTTACACCATACGAGTGAGTTTTTATCAAAACATCGATGTTCTAAACTTCGATTCATTGAAGCCGATGTATTTTTAACATCGATATTTTGTGCTCGATGTTTTTTTAATAAAAGAGTACCACGATAAAAAATTAACCACTTAGCATATTTTTCACACTCTGTAATGTAAGTATGAATTCTGAAAAGGACATATACAAAAGGGGGGAACGATCCCCTAGCAACGAGACAAATGGCAATCAACAACCAATGAACCAATCAGAGTTATTGGAATGTTCTTGACACTCCAGAACCTTCCGTGGGGTTTTATTTTATAAATAGTACAAACAAGAGAGCAGTCATTTAAGTTTTGTTTTGTTCTGGTTTTATATAAGTTAACGTTAATATTATTAGTAAGATGCTTCCCAAAAGTTTTGTTTGGAAATATTTTTGAAAAACCTCTGACAAATTGGCGAAATATAATATTTGCTAAGTCCCTCAAAACTGCTGGCAATACCACGAAATTATCTGGGCATTTGTAGGCAAAACATGAAGATATTTTCAACGAGAATTTTGAGTCATCAATGATGCTCAAGGCAAAAAGTAAACCCCACAATCTCGATGTTCTAAAATTTCGATGTTTAAAAACACCGATGGTTTTTGGGCGATGCTGTATTAGTATCGATGTTTTAATATTGAATATCGATGATTCAAAACATCGATGCTTTGTTGCCGATGTCACATCCCTAGTGAGCGCACACACACATACACACTGAGTGTCATATTGAAATCTTTAAAATAGGGCTAAATGGTACAAGTTTAACTTACAAACTCTTAGGAGTGTCCAAAGTAGATCCCTCTAAGTCCAATACACTTTTGTAGACGAATTTTCCAAAGATTATATGCATCTAGCCATCCATTTCTTGGAGTGGATGAAAAATTTGCTTTTATAGCCATCATCAATAGAAAATCATATCTCGATGATGCTCTCACGTCAACTCCATTTTCTTTTTTTTCAAAATATTTTTCGAAGATAGTGTCTCTGTAGATATTTGGCCGACTATGATCCACGACATAGTTTCAATGGAAACCCGCGAATATAGTAAAACTGCTTATATCTTTAATCCTGTAAAAGTTTTAGAATTACTGACCATATTGGAAGTGCAATGGACTGAAACGGCCTGGGTAATGAATTTAAAATCGCATATTAGCAATGCAAGCGAACTTGCTCCTAGACAGAGTAAGTTAGACCGTATAGTCAACAATATAATAGGGAATGCTTTACCGGTATTTCGATTGCAATATAGTTGAAAACCATCAGGAGACACACGCATAGAAAACATTAATAATGTATTTTTAGTGTGTTTTTATAAACAATTTTAGTATAGCAGCATGCAGAGAGACATATTTAGTTTCACATGGTGTATTTATGAAAGGCGAAATGTATTAATTTTAAAGACGTGGTAGTCAAGAATCGAAAGCTGTAAATACTGAATGCGAAACTATATCATAAATAGGGCTACTACCAGAAATACGTTTTTCTCCTAAATTGCTGACATCTAAAGTAGAATTTTTCCCTATTACTTTATCATTCAAACAAGCGAGTACTTTATCCATTTAAATAAGATTATCCTCTGTTGTTTTAACAAAATTGGAGTCACCGTTATAACAAATAAAAGAAATTTTACGGCTTGGTTTATAAACGTTCTCAGTTATTACACAAATCGCGCATGGAAGGAGATCAGTGTGATAATGAATTTCACGGTTTATGAGGGAAATAAACATTTTTCGTCGCATTTTAGCCATAATAAAAAGAGACCTGTAACAAGTTATCGATTTCAGTCGTTCAAAAGCGAAATGTTACGTTATGTTTTGTTATGTCTGAGACATAAAACTCATAATCGGTAGCACTTGAAATGTGTATGTTCAATCGGAACATTCACCTTAAGGCATATAAAATAGTTCGCTTCCATAAGTATAGTGTAAAAGGGTCATTTCATCCGGGACAAAGTAATTTACTGATGAGAACATATTTCCATCCATTGTACTCCAAAATATTTTAATGGACTACAAAGATTAATTGTATCAATTGAATTCAATAATATTTTGGAAAATATACAATGATTTCATTCACAAACATACATGTAGGGATATAAATGCATGTATGTGTAGGGCTATATATATATGTGTGTGTGTGTAATAAATTAATTATTAGGCCCTCCATTCTATTATTTAACACTAGAACCGCGGGACTTTCGATATACCTAGAACCGCGGAGCGGGTCATTTTGACCCTAGATTGTAAAGTTATAAAATATGCCCAAGCGCTTAATTTATTTAACTAAAACATATTATTTTTAAATAATAATTATTATTTCTCAGAATTTACATGAAATAATTTATATAAATCAAGATAAATTAATTTAATTTTTACAAAATCATATTATTTAAAATTTTATGTCCTTGAGTATAAATACATGTCTCTTTAACAAAATATGACATAAATTTTCTAATTTCAATGGAAAAACAGAGTACCTCTTCTCAGTATGTTTAGACATAATTTCAAAAAATTAAAATTTAAAAATTTTATCAATTGCTAAAAATTTTATCAGCACTTAGTTTTACAGATTATAAAATCCAATTTACTGTATGCATTTTGTACAAAACTGAGTAATAAGTGTTGTACATTTTCCACAGATGGGCGCTTTACATTTTGAACAGATATCTAGAGTTCTATTTTCACATTTCAAAATGTGGCATCGGACTCGTTTACGCTTAATTTGTGGTTGTCCGTCGATTTCATTGGTTGCTTCACATGCTCTTTTTGCCACCTTTTAATGTCGAACGAGAACAAACTTTTCTCGCAATTCTTCAACCAAGTCTTGAATGAATTGCCGTCTACTAATAGATTTTCCAGTTACAGCTTTATATAAAACCCAGGCATTGATGCAGCAAGGTCCAAAATATTACAAAAAAACTTGCACCGGCCACCTACGTGAAGCAGACTTGACTGTATATTTCCTTGCCATTTGTTCAATCACGTCTACACCGTATTTAGTTGCGTTGTAGAAAGCAATTGTATCAGGTAGTTTTTTTGAGTTATCTGCAAATTCTACGTTTGGATGGAGACTACTTAGCAACAAAGCGTTTTTATCTTTTTTACCTTGATAAACAGTTATACTCATGTCTTTATGTGTTAGTACCGTGGTCGAATACAATGTGGATTTTAACATTTTTACAGAGACTAGTATTTTCTTCTTGAGCGTTTTACAGTTCTATAAGGCTGGTGTTTTTGGATTTCAATGCCTCTGCAAGCTTCAGTGTTGTGAAAATTTGTTCGTAGTGACATTTCTACATTTGTTCTCATATGGACTTATTAGTCGCAGCACTACATGTTCAGCAAGAGAAACGTTGGATGGACTTAGGTTATATTTTCCAAAATACGAGAATCTATTTATCAGATATTTTGAGTCAACATCTGCAGACGAGAACTTTTTTCACACTTATCTGGTTTGTTTGGCATGTATTGGATAAACCTACACCTAGCTTTTGTAGGAAATAACTGTTCATCTGCAGTTATATTAGGACCTGGTGTAAAGTTAGTCTTGCAATTTTCCATGAAACGATTCCAGATATCCGAAATAAGGGCAAATTTGTCTGTCTCTAGACGCTTTGATCTTGTTGATTTTATGTCGAAGCGTAAAAATTCCATTTTTTCACGAAATTGGTCTCTTGACATTGTATTTTGGAAAAATGGTGGTCCTCAGTCCTTTGACCACAAGATATCCAGTTCAAGTCCTTTTGCACAATATATACCACGTGCATATAAAATTTATATAAAAGCATCTATTTCTTCTAATGTTATATTCCATTCTCTTTCATGATTCTGCCGATGAACTTCATCTTCAGTATATTTCTTTATGTGTTTCAATATCCATTCATCTATAAAAAGCCTCCAAGCACTTGAAGGACTGTTGTCGATAACATTGCGTTTAGCATGTGGTGTTGGACCCCCAACTTCTTTCAAAATATTACACTTTGATTTTCTTCCTCTATCGTTTGTTCCTAATTGAACGACATTCCAAATTGTCCCATCTTTGCCATCTTCATTATTTCCAACTTTGAATGTTTTTGTCGATTTCTTTTTCAAATTTCTTTGCGTGTGTGTATCTTTTCTTGGAATGTTTGATTTTTATTTTTTATCAGATAAATTATCATCAGTATTGCGATGAGAAGGATCAGCAATTGTTAGAGCATTGACAGAGTCATATTCACTTTCATTTTCTTCATCCGAAACCAAATTTTCTACATTAGCAGTCAGGTATTCATCCTCACTACTCAAAATCAAATTTTGAGAAACCTTTTTACGAACCTTCTGAATCCTTTTAAGATAATTGTTTTAAAAATTCTAAAGCTTCCTGAGCAGCAAGATTACGGCGTCGTGACATAGTTTTTATACGTATACTAATTTCAGAATGAAAGCAACTTCCAAAAGTCTTCTAAATATTCGCAGTAATTTTTCACTGCATTCGAACGTAGTTCGTGCTTCAAACCTAATATAAAGACCTTGACTGAAAAACCTTCACTATTCCCCCTTCTGGTACAGTCCATTTAAGGAATTCTAGGGTGGGGTAGAAGTATTTTACGGTTACAGTTCGAGAAAATGCATCTGTTTTTCATTATTTGTGCATTAACATTTCTTACGGGTCAAATTGACCCGCTCCGCGGTTCTAGGTATAAGTGTTAATAATCGGAAAATTATTTATGTTACGAATTTTTAAATTTGGTAAATTGTTCTTCACCTTAAAATATTAAAAGTCATAAAAGGAATTTTTTTTTCAATCGATACTTTTCGCGTGGTGATAAATTAAACATCGTTTTGGGTCAAATTGACCCGCTCCGCGGTTCTAGTGTTAAATTCCCTTTCCTAAATCCAATCCCCAGTAACATTACTTTAGCTCTTTTTAAAACCCATAGCAACAGAACTCCCCATAAAACAGCAAACGTTGCATTTCTACACGTGTATACGTCTCAAAAAAGGCGTGGGTTCGCATCGCCAGCCCCAAATTCCGCTGACATTTCAAAACAACAGGAACACGTACCTCGCTTCTAGCGCGTAAGGTTGAAAGGTGATATTACACTTCGCTCCGAGCATCTGAAATGAAAGGACGTATGTTACTATCGCTCTAAATAAAACGATTCGCCTCGACTGCTTCAAAATTTTAATTCCTTTCAGGCTGAGTCTAACTCCAGCCATGTAAATTTGAGCTAGTTTTCCTTTTCAGGTTGCATTTTAAGAACGAGATGTAATGGATATATTACACACATATATATATATATATATATATATATATATATATATATATATATATATATATATATATATATATACCGGGTGGCCATAATTAAACTGACAGCGCTCACAGTGTTCTGTAGCGCGATCTATTTGCGAGAATGACGCCACATTTTGTAGGAAGATTAAACAAGACGGGGGACGAAGGATTCCGCGAAAAAATAAATTAGTTCCAAAAGTCACCGCTAGGGGAATATTTGGCGCAGTGTAATAGAAAATAGAGTGTTTTCCACGGCGAAGTATCATCCACCTCCATTCTGGCAAGAAAGATGAGAGCAAAAGTCAATCGCTTATCATGGTCGGGATACAGTAACTCCTGTACACGGCTGATCTTGTACAGATAGAAGTTGATAATCTTTCGTAAGATTTTCCATACCGTACTGTAAGGCATATCCATATTCCGAGCTAATCCACGAGCGCTAGAGGTGGCAGCAATATTGTCTGGTCCTCTGTCGACAATCGCCGTGGCAACTGCTTCGATTGTATCCTGTGGTACAGGTTTTCGTCCTCTGCCTGACTGAACCTTCAGAGAACATGTTTTCTCAAACGTCGCAACCATTGCTTTTAGCCCATTAACTGACACAGGACCGTTACCTTTACGCATTTTTTTTGTGCGTTCGAAAAGCACGAAGAGCGGCTGACGCGTTGCACTGGTTGAGGTAAAAGAATTTGACCAGTAACGCACGCTCGACTAAAGAAGGAGACATTGCACATAAACTAGCAATCCGATTGATTCGAAACGTAACACATTGCCTTTTAAAACCCAAGCAGCTGGCACTGTGCCAATGGATGTAACGTGAAATTTGAATAAAGAACTTCTTCTGCTCAGCGTACGTGATATTGCAGATCACGAGACTTTATTGGTGTTTATGTAGATATTACGCTTTTTTAAAAGTGTTGCCATATTGCACTTGAACTAAATAAGAAAATGTGCATAATAAAAGGTAATTTTATTCCGTATTAATTTGCATTTGTTAACACTCTATTTTCTATTACACAGCGCCAAATATTCCACTAGCGGTGACTTTTGGAACTAATTTATTTTTTCGCGGAATCCTTCGTCCCCCGTCTTGTTTAATCTTCCTACAAAATGTGGCGTCATTCTCGCAAATAGATCGCGCTACAGAACACTGTGAGCACTGTCAGTTTAATTATGGCCACCCGGTATATATATATATATATATATATATATATATATATATATATATATATATATATATATATATATATATATATATATATATATATATATATATATATGTGTGTGTGTGTGTGTGTGTGTGTGTGTGTGTGTGTGTGTGTGTGTGAAAGAGGGAAAGTTCCTGTAGAGCTGCCACCAACTTTTGATTATGCTAAACATATAACTTCTTTTTGTAATCCACTGTTGTACTGCTTATGTAAAAGCAAGGAATACAAAGCTACATGGCACCTGATCAAACGATGTATCAGATAAACCTCTAGAGTATCTTACTTCCTTAGGGCACTTTGATTCTTTGCAATTTGTAAAACTACTTATTATTTGATCGCAGAACTATATACTTGTAACTGCATTTTATATTTTTTACATGATGCATGAATGTACTGCATACGCAGGTATGCATGAATGTGTGCAACTTGCCCGAAGAGCAAAATATTTCAACATAATTGAAAACATTATTTCTCCTCTTTCTTTTTTCTTTTTGTGAATTGATTTACAAATTTCCTTTGAGAACAATCTAATGGATTGCCTGAAGAAGTTGCTATAAAAATGCTGAGTGAAAGCAAAAATAGTCACCCATGATATTAAATTAACAAGGAAGTTTTTTTCCCATTGCAAACTTTCATTTGCTTGAAATTTATGCACGATAGATGAAATAATTCTTTTGGTTAAATATTTCAAATTGTTAACATTCAAAGGTTTGCAATAACATTTGAAACGTCCTGACAGTTCTTGAATGCTGATTTAGACAACAATAGGTATTGACAGCACCTGAAATATATTGTATTAAACTGGTGTCTCCACAAGCAAGCTACCTCTTTGCATATTGCTAAACAAGGATAAATAATGTCACAAAATTAGTCTTTATATTCATACTTTCAGTAGGAACTGAAGAAAAAAATTCGTGACTAAAACGTTCCAAAGTAGTCGATGTAATAAAACTTTTAAAATTATTGTTTTGTTTCCTTGTTTTTTTTTCACTATTCAATTAATTACTTTCAAACAAATATCGTAAAGGCTGATAGTAAAAACATATAATAAGCGTTTTTCCCATGTCAGAGAATGTTTCAGAAGTGTTTTACTAATTTTAATAGAAAATAAAACAGTTTTATTTTCCCGCTCGTCCACAAAAGGAGACAATAGAACATTTGTGTTCCCTTTAATGCAGTCATAGTTTAAATTAGATGTAATGCAATATAATTATATTATATGTATCAGTATTTCCATATATTACCAACAAACGTAGTTTCCCGTAAGAATTTAAGTCAGCTTAGCACTTATGCTGTAAAATATGACGTTGGTGCTAATTAAAAAATAACTAAATATATATGGACGGTTCACAGTTAAAGTGAACCAAGTCCATAAGACTGAGTCCTGTGAAAGTTGATCTCAAAGGTGAAGAAATTTAATAAATAATCATTCACTTTTGATTCTTTTTTCTGCTTTATTAACATAGTGTCATGTTTTATTTCAACTATGTTTTTGATATTGTCTAACAAAATACAGCTTATATTGCGGCACCACGCAGAATTTGAGTGGAGGTTGGACTTGGATCATTTTTCCTCTGAAACTGTATGCTTTGGGAGATTGTTATCATTTAAAACACTTTTTTAACCAGATACATTAAGCAAGGGTTAATTTCCTATTGTGGGCACTTGTCTGAACATAAAATTATGAGTTCACAAGTTCGGGACTTTTCTCTTAAAAGTTTCGCAAACACAAGAATAAATATCCTAAAAATTTCTGCCTCCAACTGTCTCGTCACATACATGTAGTCTGTGGAATCATTGAAGCAGTAAACTGACATTTTATAAATAGAATTTTCTTTTGTAGCATGCAATAGATGTTGAAAGTTTTGGAAAAGTCAATGTGTTTTGAAGTTCAAGTGTGCAAATATAGATCTCGTTTGATGCTGAGTTACCGTCATCATTAAGGAGTTAACTTACTCTCTCTGCATGAACTCGATGAAGATCCTTTTTCACTTCAAGTGTTTTTTTATGGTCATGTTTACATTTTATTTTATGCATAAGTTCATCATGCAACCTGCAAGTATCTTTTGAATAAACCTTAAAGTGTCAAGAGTTATTGGAAAAGTTCAATTTACAATAGTATTTCTCTTTCCATGGCTGTTTGTTTCCGTGAGTGGATAACATAGATATTATGCATATTTTTTTAAATAAGGTTAGAATGCAGATACTTTTTTTGGTTGGCCTAACCATCTAGTCAGTAGTGACTCTTGTAGCAAGGGAAAGAATTGATGTGGGCCCCGACGTCCGAATAATTAACTATGTTTGAAATTGTCTTACCCCTGCTGTTAATCCCTCAAAAAATCTATTTTTTACAGAGGCGTATATACAATCTTCCCTAACTTATTCTCAATATACAAGGAATATTTCCTAATAAATTCTCACACTCTCATCTTTACAAAATAGTGAAATACTCTGGTTTTAACTGAAACAGTGCCATTTTTTTTTACATCATCTCATAGTCTTTGAGCTCTGTACTAACCGACGCAAGAAAACGTTCTACTTAGAATAGTCTTACAATTTCCTGATATAAATATTTTCTCAAAAACTCACTGGGAGGTAAGTCCAAGGGAATGAAATAAGTTAAATCACGGACTACACCTACTAAAGCACATTCTTGTTCACAAGTCAGAAAATAGACTTGGTCCACTATTGATCTGAAAGGAAATCAGTTTTTTCAACTACCCTAGAATAATGGACCGGTCAACAAGATGTGATAGTATAAGGGAAAGAATACATGCTTTAATAGAGGGGAATGGTCCCACACGTGTTGCAATTACACTAACAACCCTTCTGGGCATAGTTTCAACAAGGTTTTGATACACGGCTATGGGAATTTATGTCCATTCCTGCTGCAAGAACGTCGCCAGCTCAGCCGTAGATTACGGACGTGGTTCCCTGGCTCGTTAGCTTCGCTCCAACCCGTCCTACAAATGCTCTGTGGGGTTTAGTTCGGGATTCTTTGCAGGACAAGGAAGACGTTTTACACCCATATCTTGATACCACTACTTGACAGAGGCTGCAACATGACATGGAGCGTTGTCGTCCTGGAAGTAACATTCGTCCATTACATAAAATTACCAGAGCGTAGGAAGAACCTGACTGTCCAAAATGTTCATGTAGACGTCGGGGTCCAATTTACTAGGAACAACACGTAAATGTCCCAGGCCATACCACGAAAAACACCCAAAAGAAGTACATCACCACCACCGAACTTGTGAGTTGGAGAGATGCACTCGGATAACAGACGTTCATTTGGCATTCGCCAAACCCATACACGCCCATACGAATGGGTAGTGCATGAAGCGTGACTCATCGTTCCATAAAACAGTTTTCCAGTGGTCCACAGTCCAGTTGCGACGATGCAAACACAAAGCGAGTCGGCCGGCTTTGTTTGATGGGGTGATGTTTGGTTTGAGTGCGGCAACACATCCGTGGATATTGAGGACGTGCAGTTCTTTCCGCAAATTATTGGGGTGCACCGTAATCCCGGATGACCACTTTTTCCCGATGCAAAATGCTCAGCGCAGGCGAAAACTTTAAAGAGCTTTGGAACGGTAAGTGTATCATAAAAAAGGTCGCATTAAGCACGTACAAAAAAAAAGCTCTGCGAACAAAACACGATCGGGGTGCACGGAGGAAATCTGCATATGACAGAGGGAAGACACCAATCACTGATGACAACACAGATCGGACAAAATAAAACTTTTATTTCGATTTGTAGTATTTGTTCTCTCTTCGTCGGAAAACGCGATATTTAAAAACGTGTCATGAACGGATGGTTTAAAATAAAAATAAAATAATATGCAGATTTTTCAACTTTGAAGGCAGGACTCGAATTGCGAAGCTCTCGCGTCACCGCCAATGGGGTTTGTACAAGTAAATACAACAGGTATTTAAGATGTACGTTTTTTTCAGCGAGAGGGGGTTTTAAGCAGTAGCTATTCTGCGAGTCAGTTGGGATTTTCAGCCATAGTGCTTGTAGCTGTTTTCGCAGCAAATTTGAGCTTTAGATGTGTTTGCGACGAATTGTCGAGCCATTAAATCTGTATCCCTTCTTTCTTCCTATAACTATCCCAAGCTTTACCATTCAGTATAAGTAGTGTTTTCAAAATTTAAATAGGTTATTTTTCGCCCGTTCATGACACGCTTATCTGTATTTTTTTTGTTTAATGGTTAAGTTTTTGTAAATATTTTTCTTCCAAGCTTTTACTTGCTTCCTAAAGTCATTTATTTAATATCATGAGATATTCTGTGGCATTGTAAATCTAGGTTTTACTGAATTCAAAAACTTGAAATTTACTTGTAAATAATAATATTATTATTATTATTAACCCTTTTACCATTGGTATGATGAAAGTGACAGAGGTAATTTTCAAAATTTTATTTTTTCCGTCTGTTTACGTTTATATATAAAAAAATTGAATATTACTATCCAAAAGATAATAGTCAAAAGTTGGAAAAGTATCAAGTTTTCTACTTATTCCAATGTGTCGAATGTTGAAAATGATCGATTCATTCGATTGCAATACCAGGAATTTTTTTTACAGATAAATCCCGAGTGTCATCAAAGAGTATAAAGAGTGCAGGACAAATGGACATCGTTAGTTCAACAATTCTATTTTTGGTAATCATGAAAAATTCATGTTTTCCTAGTTCCATTTTTGTCTCGTAGAGTGATACAATATCTTTTAATAGACGTGACAGGCCAGGGCCAAAAACACGTCTGTTGTGTTTCTGTTCCGATATTTTATTTTGTTTGCCAGAAATTTTCTTCTCCCTTAAATGAATTACACGCTGGAAACACTAAAGTTAACACAAAAAATGTCTTTTTTCGCAGTTTTTATGGTTCTTAACTGATTAGAAGCGCAGCATTTTTTTTTACTCTACTGAAAACAATCTTTACCTTATCTATTTTTATAAATCTTGTTCATTGTTTCCGTTCTTGATAAAATGTTTTTTTTTCAGTTACGGCAATGTAACTATATTGTTGAAATTAGCATTATTGTGATTCAATAATGGGTATTTAGTAGTATATACTGATATACTGTTATTCTTTTTGAAACTTCTTTACGTTAATGCAGTATGTATATTGATTTAGTCATTATTTATTTCATTCAACCATTTGTAACAGTAGTTTTTCAACTTAACTGCATCTAATGGAGTTACTGTACTTGATCATTCTACTTGACTATTGTACTTGATTACTGTACCGTACTTGAAAGCATAAATTTACATCTGAGACAGTTAAGAAACAAGGATAGACTCTATTCTGGCGTTTACTGTTTTCCCATGTTTTTGAATATTTCCTTTTTTTTTCAAAATTATTTGAGCACTATTTGTACTTGAAGGTAGGGACAGAACATCTTAGCTCGTTAGAGAACAAACTTAATAGTATCTTCATAAAAAACTGTCTAGAAATAACACAAACCGAAATTTGTTTCTACTACTTATTTTACTCTGCGATTTTAAAGGGTTATGCAAAATTTTTCAAGCCCTAACTGTACCTGAAAGTAACGAATGAACATCTTGGCTTGAGACCTACAAAGAACAAACCTACAGTCTATGTTGGATATTTTCATTGAGTCATAGGTTAATTCCCAATAAACGGTGCCATCGCCAATTTGGCGAAAAATTGGTGCCAAAATCCCGTTCGGAAACCTGTTAGGCTTAAACTGCGAAATGTAAAGAAATGTGGCGACCAAGCAAGAAAAAATAAATGGAAAAACAAACTTACTGTTGGGTTTATGAAACTCGTAGGCGAACACAGGATCTTCACTTCGCCCCTTGCTTCACTCCGCTACGCTCACAAAAATTCAAAAAATATCATCCGATCGTAAAATCCTCCCCTGATATTTAGAAACACCATCTTTAACCAAAATAGCAATAAACGGCTAACTGAAAAGCAATTAACAATCACAAACCATATTTACATTTTATCGCCAGTTTTGCAAAAATCTAAAAAATATGCGGCACCGTGTATTGGGATTGAGCCGAGTCATATATTATTCCAATTTTTTTTTAGAATATCCTTTAACTTCAATATTTTCCATGGTAATAATTGAAAATACTTCCTTCCTACCAAGTCATTTTTCTTTTTCAGTGGCAGGCGAAATGAAACCACTTACCAACTGATAAAACCAATGAAACCAATATACCAACTGATAAAGTTTAAGAGGAATGGAATTCACAACTCATGATTTCTACCCGTGGTTACTATCATCGTGGTCAAATCACTGTCTTTAATGCCCAGAGGCACAAGGTCTTAAGGATTGAATAGTTTTTTTTTGTTTTTTTTTAATTGCTTAGCGGCCAATCTTTATTTTTCTAAAATGCACCCTTCGAGTTCATTTGACCAGACAGATTCGTTGCGTCCTTTGGCCGCTAAATGGCAGAGTGACGAATCTAACCTGTCAAAGCATTTAAAGCAATATTTGGAAAATTTGAATCACATTAATTAATACAGATTTCGATAATTTCTCCAAATTAAATCGGTATCCAAGAGGCTAATATATCTGTTAATGCAATCATTAGCTTGAGCTTCAAAATCGATTACTTTGGCACAATGTGTAAATGTAGTTAATGTATTTCTGAATTTATTCTAATTAAAAAATGACCTGTATGACGTGTCAGAATTTAATTTAAATATAATATTGATTCATGCAAATATGTATTGACCTCTGTTTACAGAAAAGCTGTAGTCTGATATTTTTCTTGAAATAGTATGCTATAAATGTGTATTAAAGGCATAAAAGATAATCTCTATAACTGAAAAAAGCCCGTAATATGTTTGATTTATTTTTATAAGAACATATGACATACCTCTATCCGGGCAATCTCTTTATAGAGCGGCAAAATGTCGAAGACAGATCTTTAGTGGAAAATAAATTCTCAACGCATATTCCCATTGGGAGTGGGAAAAAAACATCCGAGTAAGGACATCATTAATTTCCTTGCAGAAAAAGGATATTGAAGTTTCTTTTCTATGATGGTAAACATTTCAACGTGGACTCACTTGCAAGATATAAAAGATAAATTTTTTTTGAAAATGTTTCTTCTCTAACATCAAATTTTAAATTCTAGATTAAAAAATGTTTGCTATGAGTTCAAAAATGATAGCATGTATTATATTACTGATATGTTTAATGAAACAGAGTTTTATCATAAAGTCAATTTCGTAAACAAGCTAAATTTAAAATTTTAATTTCATAAGCAGTTTTTTTTTTATTTTGCTGAAAAGTTTCTTTACCAGTGTCATTTAAGTTAATGATTTGACGACAAGTATTTTAAGACATTAATTTAAAACTTGAAGTGCTTTAGAATATTTTAATATTATATATTTAGAATATTTTAATATTATATACGAACTAATATACATACAGTGAAACTAACTTCTATCCATTGTATGATAGCAGAATAATTTTTATGTTCACCAATTTCTGGATGTATATATATATATATATATATATATATATATATATATATATATATATATATATATATATATATATATATATATATATATATATATATATATATATATATGTAATGCCTTAATTATGTTATAGCACGGGCGCGGGTCGAAGAACGATTGCTGAGTGGTACCTTTAGCTGAGTTTTCTCGCCTCATCAACCTGAGAGTAAAATAAATGACTTGTCGCCCGGCTGTGCATCACCGGCGTTTTAAAAATCCATTCCCGCAAATCCCACCTAGGACACAGAAAACACAACAGATTATATATTTTTATTAACTAGCCGGCCTCCCCGCCGGAATCATTGTGGCAGGGGAATAGTACAGAAGTCCTGGTTTTTCGGGTTGCAGAAACTTTTATCATTTCATTTCATCACGTGACAGTAGGGTGTGGATTAATAGTTGACTGGTTAAAACTCGGTGTTTTTGCGCGGATTAAGATTAAAATGGTACTGACGCCCCGCATCCGTCAATTTCGTTACAAATTCAGCCATCTTGAATAAAACTGCCTAAGAATAAATTAGTCTGTATTAAAGATTTTTAATAGACTTCACTGGGAAGATTTACCAAAATTCGGAGATATAGTTTGATATTAAATCCGGATGCACAAGGGAATAGCTAGTGTAATGACTTGGTGCCTCTTTTCACACTCGGAATTCCTGAGAAGGCCTGGCGGCAAGACGGCCATTATCCACCTACCGTATTCATCGGTGACAGTCGTTTTGTCACCGAGTTTTGGCAGACGCCGCGTCGCCATCGGACAATTAGGAAGCCGTCTTCTGTAAGAAATCCCCCCCTCCTTGCAGACAAAGCCTGTCCGGAGGAAAATCGATTAGCCTTTAGCGGAAGACGCGGAATAGTTTGAAGACAGTTTACAGAAAGGAAATCAAAGAGAGCCGCTTCAACCACCCACAGGCGTTTGTGAGGGTATATAGTCGCCACCTCGACGTAAATGGGGGCAGATGACCCATTTTTTTACAGGTGTGAACAACCTCCATCGTCAGACGTGTGCCAGAGACGGAGAGCCTGCCGTACCCCTCTCGGGATATCCTGATCCCGCGCATTATCCTTAAATCATGTTTACTTTGTAATTATTGTATAGAGCCGATTTTTATTCAAGAATGCCAATAAAGCATTTTTGTAAATATTAAAGGCTGTCAGTCTTAGTTTTAGGCAAAGTCCTTACAGACTGTTATTAAATGGTGTCAGAAGTTACGGTAGGATATCAGTGATGAACGAAAGGATTACAGGTAGGCCGATTCTTTTTATCAGATTCTGGCTTTGATTTAAAAACTAAATAATGGTTTTGTATAAATGCAATAAGTAAAAATTATTTTATTGTTTTTTTAAATGGTATATTTATAAGTAGCCATTTAGAGTTCGCATTAAGAACTAATATTTTAGAAATTTTGATGAATTAAATCAATTTCTGTGTTTTTTTTAAATGGTATATGTACAAGTTAGCCATTTAGAGTTCGTATTAAGAACTGATATTTTATTTTAGAAATTTTGATGAATTAAATCAATTTCTGTGGGTTTTTTAAATGGTATATGTACAAGTTAACCATTTAGTGTTCGTATTAAGAACTGATATTTTAGAAATTTTGATGATTTAAATCAATTTCTGTGTTTTAATGGTGTATGAGTTAACCATTTGAAGTTCTAAGTAGGAACTATTGTTTTAGGAATTGTGATAAGTAAAACCAATTTCTGTGTGTTTTTATGGTATATGAATGAGTAACCAGTTAGTGTTCAAGTAAAGAACCAATATTTTGTTTGTTAGGAATTGCAATAAGTTTAGCCAATTTCTGTGTTTTGTTAATTGCAAATACTGTATGTTTTTCTCTATTTTTAAAGAAAGTGAATTTTTTTCGCTTTTGATAATAACAGTGTTTATTTAGTATTTTTTTCTTTTAATAGTAACAGATATATTTAAGTTTCTTATGCTTTGATATTAACGGTGATAATTTAGTATTTGTGTATTACTGTGTTGGAAATCTATATAGAGCGTTGATTAATTTGAGAATTCTGTTTATGTGTATTCTGTATAAGAGTTCGGTATTTTGATTTGATAGGTATTGAGTAAATTGTGAATGTTTATATTGTGCGGTGCTAGTTTGGTGTTCATAAGGGCTAAAATTATAGTTCGGTATAAAATTGATCAGTTTTGAACTTGTTAGTTCCGGTTAGGACACATACCGTCGGAAGGTATAGCTAGTTGCCGAGGAAAAATTTTATTGGTTACCCTAAATTAGAAACCCTAAATTTAGAAAAATGTCCTTTTTAAATAAGGGTAAGAAAGGGGATCTTTTAGAACTTTTAGAAGAGTTAGGAGGACTAGCTGACGATACGCTTAAGATTTTCGAAATTAAGAAGATCATTACAGAAAACGAAAATTATGTCGAAGAAGACGCTAGACTCGCACTAGAGCGTATTATTGAAGATAGGAAAGAAAGAGAAGACAAAATTCGTCAAGACCAACTTACTCTCGAAATGAGGAGACTAGAATTAGGAATTAATGGAGACAATAGAGCCCGAAATGGGAGGGACAGAGATGCAGACGCAACTCAGAACATTCAGCTCCTTAAAACCATGCAGAAATTTGACGAGAAACGGGACGAAATGGGCCTGTATCTAATTAATTTTGAGAGAAGAGCAGAGATGGCGGGAGTCCCTAAACAAGATTGGGTGCCATATTTGTTAGGGGTACTAACCCCAGAAATTTCCAACATGATGGCCAGAGAATCGCCAGAACAGGCAAAAGATTATGACTACGTAAAAGAGATGATTCTCCAGAGATTTAGGATGAATACAGAAAAATTAAAACAACTGTTTTATCGCCATCCTAAACTCGCAGACAAGTCATGGAGGAATTATGCCCATGAGCTTAGTGGCTATTATGATGAATGGATAGCAGATTTAGAAATCACTACATTTAAGAAACTGAGAGACCTACACATAACGGAACAGATGAAGAGACGGGTACCTGCCGATATAAAAGATCATTTTTTGGAGCAGTGGATGCAGATTAATACTCCTTTGGAATTAGCGGAAAAAATAGATAAGTATGAAAGCTTGCAAGACAGTTTCCGAACAAGAGAATTCCCAAAGGATCAGAAGTCCACAGATAAAATTAATAAGCCATTTAAAAATAATCATAAATTTAAGGAAGAGAAGAAAGAAAAAAAAGATGTGGAAAAAGAAGCTTCTAGTGGACAAAACAAGGAAAGAATTTTTGAGAAAAGAAAACAGCTCCGTTGCTACGAGTGTGGTTCTTATGACCATCTGCGACCACAGTGTCCTAAACTTAAAGAGACGGAAATTATCGCGGCAACAGAAACTAGTGGAGGAGACTCGAGTGGCGTGATGACTCCATATATCAGTCAGGGAGTCGTTAATGGAAAATCTACGTCTATTCTGAGAGACACAGGAGCGAGCATTGATCTGATTTCTAAAAATTTGGTACAACCCCATATGTACACAGGAGAGCACGTTTATGTCAGTGCACCTGTGTTAGATTCATCCGTTTGCTTACCTATAGCAGAGGTCGATTTAAAATGTGAATGGGGCCACACCAGAACTAGAGCAGCTGTCAGCAATACGGAATTCGAGCAGAAACACTATTTGTTAGGAAATAAAACGGCAGCCTTGCTTGAGAAGATCAACAGGAATGTAGAAGTTCCGGTGAAAAATACTGTGCAAACTCGGGCCGAAAAACTAAAATTTGATAGAGAAAGACTAGACACGAGAGATGAAAAAACGAAAATAGAGCAAGTGATCCCCGGAGCAGAAGCGGTAAAAGAAATCCCTGCTGAAGAGAGCGCGACTATCTTGTCTCTCCAGGAGAAACGAATAATTACTCCCGACTTATTAAAGACTTCACCCGAAGAATTCAGAGTTGCACAAAGTGAGGACGAAGAATTAAAAGTAATTTTTGATAGGGCGAAAAAGAAGACGCCCGAAGAAAGTAAGTACGTGGTGGTAAACGAGATGTTATTTTACCAGAAAAAAAATAACGATGGAACCACTAGAAAACTGCTTATTGTGCCTCGAAAGTATCGAGAGAAACTAAAAAGACTCTGCCACGAACATACTAATGTTCATTTAGGCGTTGCTAAGATGAAAGAATCATTAACTCAGTATTTTTATTGGCCATATTGTCACTTAGATATAAATGATTACGTGTCGGCTTGTGACAAATGTCAAAATGGGAAATGCCCTAATGTTAAGAATTATAAGAAACGTCTTAACACTGTTAATTCCCGCCGAACACCAGGCTAAGCCGAAGTTTAGTCGTAAAAGTTTAAATGTATATTATAAGTATGTTGATTAATTGTAGTTTCAGTGTAAAAATGTGACCAGAAATTAATGTGTATTCGTTTGAGTAATGTTTTTTTTATGAATTGTAACATGTAATTGTTTGTAAATTTGAACGACTCGACCATAGAAGTTGAGTTTTGCTTTAAAGGAAAATTCAGGTGAAATTCCTTTGACGTTATCATAATATAACGGTTTTGTAGTGGCAAACGCCATATGACGGTTTTATGTATGCCGCGTTGGAATGCCTCAGATAGGCTTTAATTAATGTTCAATTGTAACATTTTATGTTCTGTTTTGTTTGTTGCATAAGCCAGTAGAATGCCTCAGAAAGGTATGGGCTAACTTTTAAATGCAGATGTGTATGTTTTTGTGTATACCTAAGAAGGTAGTAATTGGAGTCAAAATGCACTCCGTACGGTGTTTGAATACCGCAATTGAATGATTTATTGTGAAATCGATAAGTTTTGTCTGAAGAGTTGTTACGACAACAGATAAATGTAAGTGTTGTCAAAGAAACAAAGTGATTAACAGGAATGTGAAGTTTGTGAGTTTTTTTGATAAGGAATGAGCCAATGAGCTATTTTGTTATAATTTTATGTCAGTCAGTACTGAAAAATTAGGCCCTAAATCGATTGTGAATCCTATAGTAGGATAAAATGAATATTTAACTTTAGGTCACTGATGACTGTCCACTTAAATGGAAAAGTTTGGATCACAGGTAATCGTGAACGAATTAAGTTCCCTGATCCAGAATTTACGGAAAGCCGAGTATTAAATTGTTTTATGACGATAAGTGTTAAATGTATTAAAAGATAAGTAAGAAATTTAAAATTTTCATGTGTATTAGTAACCGTGATGATATGTTCTGTATGAAGTTTAGGTATCCATTTTGGATTTGTGTTTAATTTTATTTGTGTAAAGTTGTTTCATGGTAACTGTGTTTAATATCAATTTGAGAATTTATTTGTGTCATGTGATCACAAATTAAGGTAAATTATGGGATCCCAGTTGAGTGATTTACTAGTTATAATGTTTTTTATGTAGTGTCATGTGTACGTACTATTGTTCTATGCATTTAATTTTTTTGATTGACATGTATTAGTATACTGTTTTATTTAAATTTTTGCCATGACGTGTTATATTATTGTGTAATTTTTATAATTTCTTTGCTCCGGCATGTTCTCTTAATAGAGATTTTAAAGTGCGTAAATTTTAAGTATAAATTCCTTTTGTAGTGTTTTTAAAAATAATACTTTGAAGTACAGTTAAAAATTTTCTTTCATGAAGGTAAAGCCAGAGTTTGATCAAAATTAACGGTCTACTCGTAATGTCAATTGGGTGTGCATTTGCCTTCGGGAAAGGTTTTTATAATTGAAATTGTCCTGAGAAGGACCATGTTTTTGTTCTGTTTTTTGCAGGTGAAACTCTCTGCAGAAAAACATCTGGGGAGGGGAGGAATTTAGTCTGTAATGACTTGGTGCCTCTTTTCACACTCGGAATTCCTGAGAAGGCCTGGCGGCAAGACGGCCATTATCCACCTACCGTATTCATCGGTGACAGTCGTTTTGTCACCGAGTTGTGGCAGACGCCGCGTCGCCATCGGACAATTAGGAAGCAGTCTTCTGTAAGAAATCCCCCCCTCCTTGCAGACAAAGCCTGTCCGGAGGAAAATCGATTAGCCTTTAGCGGAAGACGCGGAATAGTTTGAAGACAGTTTACAGAAAGGAAATCAAAGAGAGCCGCTTCAACCACCCACAGGCGTTTGTGATGGTATATAGTCGCCACCTCGACGTAAATGGGGGCAGATGACCCTTTTTTTTACAGGTGTGAACAACCTCCATCGTCGGACGTGTGCCAGAGACGGAGAGCCTGCCGTACCCCTCTCGGGATATCCTGATCCCGCGCATTATCCTTAAATCATGTTTACTTTGTAATTATTGTATAGAGCCGATTTTTATTCAAGAATGCCAATAAAGCATTTTTGTAAATATTAAAGGCTGTCAGTCTTAGTTTTAGGCAAAGTCCTTACACTAGTTTAAGAGCTTAACAAGGGGTATGTAATTTTTAATGTTATAGAATACTAAATTGAAAAATTAATAGTTTTTTAATGTTAAAGAGTATTAAATTGAAAAATTACTAGTTTTTTTATGTTATATATATATATATATATATATATATATATATATATATACTTACCTTTAACATATTTAACTTTATATTTTGCATTTTTTCTACGAAATTATGTATACTCTTGTACGAAGAAACAAGTTGGCATAAGATATTTTGAAACTATATCTTGGAAATAACCTTGTCACATTTCAACAAGAAGCGTCAGTTGATAGAACATAATTCTTATAAATTGGAGAACCTGATTCAAATACCACACCTGGGTTGTTATAGTGGCTATCTGATCAGGTGAAATGAACAATATTTCATGGATGGGCAGAAATTGGCAAATATTTATACTGGAAAATAATCAAACACCGTAAAAATATAATAAAAAACATACATCCCAATTCCTGTGCCTTTACTCTAGAATAGAAAAAGGTAAAACATGAAGAAAGTCACTGAAAGCAAAACTAATTTACATACAAGAGAAAGTTATGTTGTTAGCTTATTTGCCAAGATGTTTGCAAAACTAGATTCAAAACTCTGTTCCTCATGATCGGTGCTATAACGTGTTTAAATTTTACTGTGGTAATCTTTTAAAAGATAAAGGTTACACTAGGCAAAATATAGTATAGGTAATGTGAATCTAAAAATATAAATTCCAAATATCTGTCTATCCCAGTGTAAACGCAGCTGCCCTTAGATAGTTGATCTATGGTTTGTAAATATTTTTTATATTAAATTTTTTTGTGGTTTACTTTAGTAAAAAAAGTGATCTTCAGTATGAAATTCATTTTTAATTTGCATATAGTGAAAAAATTGGAGAATTTCTCTAAAAACTTACTATTAACTACTGAAGGTAAACAAATGTATGTTTGTTAGTGAGCTTACATGGGGACGGGCTAATCTCGCGAACCGAGCTTAACAAGATATCGCGACTGGTACCGATATACGCAGACGGGTGCACTGATGCTATCCTCAACTTTCAAACCTTCAAATTTTTTTAATTATTAGATTAAAGATGCCGAACTCAAAAGAAGCGGACAGCAGAAACAGCTGACATTCCGGGTTGTCCAGCTCCTTTCCGTTTCGTAAATTTCCACTATTTTCATGCATGCAAAATTCAACTTTTTCGTTCTCCAATTGACAAATTTTTTATTTCCATGTGATTTACAACTCTTCATCTTTAAAGATATACACATTTTTACAAAGTTAAAAATGTTTTTATTGCAAACGAAGCTTTTTCCCCAAAGCAATTTTCCGAATTTCAAGAAATCGACAATTTTGATGGACAAATATTTCGGTTTTCTGCACCTATTGATGTTAAATTTACGATTTATCTGCATTTCCTAGATGTTCAGCTTCCAAAGAATACCAAATACATTTAATAAATTTGTTTTTTCATTCTAAAAATGCGTACTTGAAAAACTCACTTTTGAAATTCCCTGCGCTGATCTCCATAGTATCTTAATGTAACTAAATGCCGAGTTCGTAATTTTTCGACTTATTATTTTACTCCTTAATAATTCCAGCAGGTTCGAGAAATTTGTTTCTAATTAATGAGAATCTGATGAGGATTCTTCCACCACCAATTTTGAATTCGTCAGAACTGGCTTTCTATTTTTAAGCACTTTTTCCACCCATGAGATTTAATATTTACATTTGGCCTTACCGCGATACACCTCCCATCTTGCTCACCTGCTTGTGTGCTGCCGCAGCGCAGTGCCATCGCGCTGACCTGGTAAACCCTACATTGTGGGTTCGGTCCCAGGTCATGTCGCTTCTTCAAAATTTCCGTATCTTGATATTTTTTGTTTTCCCCCGCGGAATTCTGCAATCATCTCATTACGAATTATTTGACCCTGCACAGGGCCTCTTTTTCTTTTATTATGCAAACTTTCCATCTTGTGTGCTGAGGGCCATTTTTTCCGTAATTTTATAATTAATTTCAACTTATTTTCTTTAAATTTTTTTAATTCTTCATTTTAATTTTAATTTATTTAATCTTAATATAATTCTAATTTTTAAATTTATCCTACCCTTCTACTTTTTAAAGGTTTTAAACTTAAATTTTATATTAATGTAACTGGTAACGTTAAACTTAATTTAAATTAATATTTTTTTTCTAATGAGCACATATACATTGATAATAAGTATCTTGCGACAGGAGTTAAAGTTAATAGACCCAGGAACTCTACTTTTCAAAAAAAATTCTGCTCAGTTGCCAAAAGGAAAAAATATTAGTTGAGAACGACTCATTTAATAATTGAAATCCAAAAATAATTTTAAAGTACCAGAAATTGTTTTAGTTTTAGGAAGTGAGAAGTTAAATCCTTTAGATTTTTTCTAATTGAATGAATTTCGTTTTTGTCTAAAAAGCAAAATTTGAAAACGGAAATTTGAAAGAATTATTTCAAAAGCCAAAAACCGAAATTTGAGAAAGAGAATTTTAAATTATTATTTCGTTTTTTAAAAATTCTAATATATTTTTAAAAGTGATTAAACGGTTTTTAATCTTTAAGAAATGAAACTATTTCATTTTAAATCGATAAAGCAACACATCGTGTTGCCAATCAGCTAATATTGAAATATATACTGTCCTTTAAGCTTTTCATAGCGTGGTAAAATAGATGAAGGCGAGCGAATGTTAACATTATAATGTTAGCAACAATTGCAGTCCAGACTGTCATATATATATATATATATATATATATATATATATATATATATATATATATATATATATATATATATATATATATATATATATATATATTGTAGCATCTTGAACCGAAACGTGCTTAACTGGCGTGGTATCCGAGTGGTCTAAAATAGCAGGCCAGAAGTACTTAACTTTTATTTAAACAAAATGTAACAAGAGAGGTGTTGGTTTGAGCAGTTTACAGTATCACCAGACTGGTGCAAACGATGTTAATAGCGACAAAAACTCAGGCTCCGGGGAGCAGAAATCTCCGCAGTCGCCCTAGCCCAGATGTTACAGGGGCTCTCTCTAAAGAAAAACAGAGTCTCGCATATATACCCAGCCTGGAACCCTCGCCGGTGGCGCTTAGAGAAAAAACGAGGAATTCCGTGCTCACAGGCAGTCTTGGATACGGTGACATTTTTATGAGGGAGGGAAGCGGCGTTTCGCCGATTTAGTCGGTGAAGATCAAAACTGAGGCTTAACCCGCAGACATCCAAAAACGTCGAACTCCGGGAGTGAAACCGTAAGGCCCGTTGCACACACGGCGTAGGCGGAGATTTTCCATCGGACGTCGTTCTAAAAGTAGAGCTTACACACACGGCGAAAACCTCCGTCGCCGGGGAAAAGGCCCACCCCTCCTTTTGAAATCCTGCACGTGTCCAAGAAACCAGAGGGGTCGCATCAACGCCCCCCTCCCCCCAGCCGGGATCGGAGGAGCCCTCCTTTTCGAATCCCCTTTACGATTCCAAGAAAACCAGCGCGCCTCCCCCCCCAGCAAACCCCCAACCACACCCTCGCAAAAGACCCTACGACGGTAGAGTCCGCTGTGCGTGTAAGCGTGCATAGGGTCACATGGATAACTACTTCAATCTGGCGTCAACGAATCCGCCGGCATACAGTGGCACTCGACAGCTGCACAGGCTACCGTCGAAGAAAAATTTCATTTTCCGCTGTGTGTGCAAGCTCCAATTGACTTCTGTGGTCTACTGTTGGAACGACGTCCGATAGAAAATTTCCGCTAGAGATAAAAACGCTGTGTGTGCAACGGGCCAAAGGGGTAGCCTTTTAAACTCCACATAATTTTCAAAATGTGGTGCAAACATGTGGGAAAGTTAAGGCCTGCAGCTGTGGACGACGTGAGAAACGCACATTACATGCGTGACGTCACAATATATATATATATATATATCAATGAGGTAGTCTCTTCTAACGAAATTACCGAGGGTTTTTAACGTAGGATTATTTATCGTTGCTAACCTCTTTTTTTACGCTTTCTGGTACTTTTCTGTTTAATTGTTTAATGTTACTGAGTTTGGCGTTGTTCCAAAATTATAACTCGCGACGGACTCTGAATTTTTTTCTTTCCAGAGGACCGTTATTGATGAACGTAATCCTATGTAAAAAGTTCTATTATATATCTACAAAAACATTTAACTCAACAAAACAAGGGGGATTTGAAAATTGAAAATCATATTATATGGATTTTCTTATGAAAGTCTGTCAGTCTCTCACTCAGATTTTTCTAAATACATTCTTTTAAAAAATAGTACAAAAGCGTTTTTACGGGATTTAGTAAATAGGTACAGACATATTTTTCTGAGCTTAGCTATAAAAAAGACTATTCCCAAATTATTCCGATGAGTCCTATAAGGTATTATCTGTGAAATATGTGTTTAACTGATTCAAACCGTTGGACTCAATACGGCTGACAGAATATTTAAAGTGTTCACAATCTTTAATCGTCAGGCATGGAATAGTTTCCAGTAATAGTTAGGAACTCAGTTTTATAATATTACCAGTCTGGGGATCTCTTTTATCCCCTTTTGAGAACTGTAACAGCAATGTTGAACAGACATATTTCGATTTTTTTCATTACATAAAATGTCTACTTAAAGAGGAATTGATTAAAAGTGATGATTCAGTTTCAAAACTTTTCCTATGAAACTATTGGAAAATTACTTGAAAATGGTTAAGATATTCAGCGTCTTACATGAAAGGGATAATTAATGGTTCTGCTAAATCTTTCTCCATCTCATTATATATATATATATATATATATATATATATATATATATATATATATATATATATATATATATATACAGTACAAATCCTTTATAAGAACATCCAGGGGAGTTTAATAACTGTTTCTTATAATCGATAAATTTTATATTCGACAGATAACTTACAACTGCTGGAAATACCAAATTCACTGTCACATAATTTCTATTTACACCTCAAACATAAAGTTAAAAAAATGGTTAAAAGGTTCAAGTTCAATCTAAGAAAAACGCACTGCTCATTTTCATATAAATAGGTATTTTTGAACTTTTCAAATACATAGTTCTAAAAACGTTAAAAAGAAAAGTGAATAAAATTATGTAGCTATTATGAATGTACATACATAATTCAATATTTTGTTTTTACATGTTTATTCATTTTCTGAAAAAAAGTCAGTAATATTTGTTTGTTTAGTTTTATTTTTCTTCTTGTAAGTAAAAACAATTTTCGGTTATTGCGACAAGTTCTTTAACAGCTTTTTTTTTTCATCGCATTCTTCACAAAATCGTGATTGCAAGCTAAAAATTTCTTTAAAGTATTGATTGCTGAAAACATTTCTTTTAAACTCGGACAAGGAAACTCGTTCAAGAGATCTTTTTAACTGACACTGTCGTCAATATCATCATCTCTGCCAGAAATCTCTGCATTTACTCCTGCAACAATATCTTCATCCGTTACATTCCCATGAGTCCCAAGAGCCAAATCTATATCTTCGTATTCCTGAAGTGAATCTTGTTCAATTGCCAAATCTCGAATCCAGTCTTGAAGCATTTCATCTCAAGTGTTTTGAATTTTAAAAATGGGAGGATTTTGAACCCTAAGAAAACTAGCAGGCAGAAAAACAATTCGATTTTTTTTATTGAAGACTGAAGATTTCATGGTCTTCATAACCTTCTCTTCACGTAGTCCAAACGGTTTTAAGCCATTTATCAGAAACTCCTGTTGGCACGGCGGCCAGGGATGGCCGAATGGCTAGGACGCTGCCATTCGGTTCACATCCTGTGGGGTCGAGTCCCACTGTTGGCATGGCTATTTGTAGCCGTTCGGAAACGGCTTTAAACTGTAGGTCCCGTTCTAATTAGCCCTCGTGTAGCAAAAAGTTGACCGTAGCGCTCCAAACCAAACCTGGTGGCACGGCCTTCGATTCTTCACTGATTCTCCCGAACACAATGGAATGCTTCTCCCTAAATATCTGGATCACGAAGTTGAACAAAAGAAATAATGTTTTTAAAGAGTTTCGCAAATTCATTTGCTTTCGCTTCATCACTTAACAACTGCATCAGCCCATTTTGTACATACTTGATTCAAGTGCAATTTACATATGTACTTACCAACACTTCATGCATGCATTTGAAATTTATTTTCTGATTTACACAGATAGCAGCGGCTTCTTTTTCTTGTAGTGCTCGTCGAGTCCTGTATTTCAGGGCTTAAAATTGCTTCGTTGTTTGATTGCTTTTGCGTACTTCTCACTAATTCAGCTGCAGCTTCTTTTAGGAAGTGAGAAGTTAAATCCTTTAGATTTTTTCTAATTGAATGAATTTCGTTTTTGTCTAAAAAGCAAAATTTGAAAACGGAAATTTGAAAGAATTATTTCAAAAGCCAAAAACCGAAATTTGAGAAAGAGAATTTTAAATTATTATTTCGTTTTTTTAAAAATTCTAATATATTTTTAAAAGTGATTAAACGGTTTTTAATCTTTAAGAAATGAAACTATTTCATTTTAAATCGATAAAGCAACACATCGTGTTGCCAATCAGCTAATATTGAAATATATACTGTCCTTTAAGCTTTTCATAGCGTGGTAAAATAGATGAAGGCGAGCGAATGTTAACATTATAATGTTAGCAACAATTGCAGTCCAGACTGTCATATTTATATATATATATATATATATATATATATATATATATATATATATATATATATATATATATATATATATATATATATATATATATATATATATACACATTCATTTCTTTTGGGTATGTATGAGACAAGCATAGTATCATCATGCAAATCTTGATGAATTATGAATGCAAATGTTGATGCATCGTGAATGCATCATGAATGCAAATCTTGATGAATAAACTTCCTTGTTTTTAGTTTGAAGCAATTCAGGAGGAATGGAAGTTTTGTGTTTTCTCATTGTTCCATTCATTGTTATATTCCTTTTCAGTACCATCTGTCCAAGTTTGTAAGACCAAAAAAAGTTGTCCCATGTTACATTATGTTCTTTTAGACCCTAAGACAAATCAATAACAACCCTAAGTCCCTGATCTTTCTCACGTGGTTGGTTTGTTAGCCTTCCAAGAGTTTGTTATGATTGAATATTCCACATGTAACTGCTTTCATTATCTCAGTGAACCCAAAATTGTATGTCATATTTTGCCAGTTTCTTAGGCATGTATTATCGAAATGGGCAGTTTCATCTGAAAGAAACCAACTGTACATCAACTGTCACATATGCACAGGGGTTAAAAAGTTTTGGTAATATCTCCACCCATGTATCCCATAAATCACGAATGGCTGCAAATTTATTATTTTGTCTCCTATAGGAACGTGTTCCTCGATCATCGAATCTCAAAACTCTTGAAATATGAAATAACCTTTCCGAACTCATAGTTGCCCTAAAAATAAAGAGGCTGTTCGCACATTTTTTAGACGATTTTGGTAAGCGGTAAAAAAAAAGCGTTTGCTGCAAAAGAAAAAATTGCAATTGTACTATGTTTATAAAAGTCAAAATTATCATCTGCGGATTGAAAGTTTTGTTTTTATTCAAAATGGCGTTTTTAACAAAGCAGTGTTTCGAAGGCTACATTTATGCTCTTTCCGAAGAGAAATATGCATACTCCGTTATCGAAAAACGATGTGAGAGTCGTGGTTTTGTAATATCTAAAGCGTCGATAGGTAATATCGTCAACAAGAAAGGGAAAAAATGTCAAATTGGAGCCTGAAGTGGGACAAAAATTCCAAACAAGTATCTAAGGAAAAAACGGACATCTTCGACTATTGCAATGGTACGTTGTTTAATGTTGAAAGAAAATCCCCCTAGTCAAAGGACAGTTGCAAAATCATTAAAATGCTCGGTGTCCACTGTAAACAAAATGATAAACGTTGATTTAAATCTTAAGAAAGCGAAAAAACGCAATGTGCATCGTCTTCTTCCAAATCATATCGCTGAACGCAGGACACGCTGCAGAATTCTATATGAGAAACACTTATCCAAAGAAAAATGGAAAAAATTGTCACAATAGATGAATCATGGGTGTATTTAAATGATTGCAACAAAAAAAGAGCCATTTATTATCATAAAAGGGGAGAAAAAAATTTAAGTACATGGTTCAAAGAGTCGAAAGAAAGTTTTTCTAAGGGATTCATGATTGTTGCTGTTTTTTCTTATAATGGCAAGTTAAAAATAAAGAGAGTGGAAAAAATGTCAAGATTAACTCCAAATACTATCAGGAACATATTTTATCGCCAATTTTTCTGAATGAAATACCATCGCTTTACCCACAGTGCCATCAATCTGTGAGACTCCATCAGGACAAAGCTAGCAGTCGCACATCAAAATCCACTGTAAATTTCCTAAAAGAAATGGAACAAAAACTAGTATCAAGGCCATACCCTTCACTGATATCCCTACTAAATCTCTCGATGTATCGCCTATGGATTTACTTTTAAAATCTGCATTATCCAAACGTCGTTCCAAAACCCTTACAGGACTCTGGAAAGTTGTTCAGGAGGAATGGGATAGAATACCTCTTATGACACTTCAAAAGGCATTATTATCCTGGAAATTGTGGTGTCGAAAGATAGTTCAGAATAAGGGATGTCAAATAGAACATTTAAAACACAAGAATTTTATGTAATTTAGTTTTGTGAATACAATATACATCGTCTAAAAAATGTGTGAACAGCCTCTGTAGGTCTGCCTTTCTCTGAATCCTACTAACTTACTGTTCATTCATTGCAGGATTTGAATACTGCAGCAAGTAAAAGTAAACCTATATAGGCAGTGAATTCAACACTGTCGATTTCTTTCCTCTTATCTCCAAACACACGTGCGCCTTCTACATTTGAGTTCTTGATGACAATTTTCTCAATGTCTTCTGTAATAAACAATCGAAAAGCAGACAGTTCGTCGTGAATTCCTGAAGTAGCGTATCTAGTAGGTTCTGGTGTAAGGATCAAAATATCCTTCGAGGTACGTTTACCTGTTTTCAATGAGTCACTTCTATACTGAATCAGCTTATCTTTTGGTAAATAGGTGCTTTTAGTAAATTCATTTTCAATTTCATAGTCTTCGGAAGATAGCTCAGAAGCTTCAGAGATATGATCGTCTAATTCCGACACAATTTCTTCGTCATCTGAAGCAGCCAGTACTATATCATTAATTTCTTCTTTTGTTAAAGTTCGATTCATCATTGAACTCATAAATAAAAGCAAGCTGGATTAGGAGCGAGTGTTAATAAGACACAAAACATTCAGCCCGATCTCAAAGCTGGAACGATGTTCAAAGAAGAAAGGGAAATTCCCCTAAAAGACTTCCAAAGTTTCTTATTGGTTATGATCTTTATACATCACCAAACAGTCTGCCAGGGATGGAATTGCAGAAATTCTGTCACCATTACACGTTTCCACAGCTAAAACTGAAAAATGCTATTCATGCAATAAAATATGAAGAAAAAATATATACTATAAATACACATAAATGTATTTTTAATATGTATTAATAATAACTATATATTATTCATTTATATATATATATATTTATATACGAGGGTTATTCGGAAACTAAGGTCCGTTTACTTATAAAACAGAAAACATTACAAATTTTTTCAAAAAACATTATTTTTTTAAATTCCTTACATGTGTCTCTATTTTTCTACATAGTTTCCATATTTGTTTAAACATTTGTCATAACGTTCTACAAGCTTCTGTATGCCTAAGTCGTAGACGTCTGCCGCCTGTGAGGACAACCAGTCTTGAACTGCTTCTTTCACCACGTCATCTATGATGAATCTCTTGCCGACCAGAAACTCTTTTCGGTAGCGGAATAAGTGAAAATCACTCGGTGCCAAGTCTGGACTGTACGGTGGCTGGTCAGTCTGTTTCCATCCAAAAAATCTGATCAGATTTTGGGTGTGCATGGCAGAATGGGGTCTGGCATTGTCATGCAGCAACAAAACTCCAGACGTCAGAAGACCACTTCGCTTATTCTGTATTGCACGTCTAAGTTTAGTTAGGGTAGCGCAGTAAGCGACTGCATTTATTGTTGTCCCTTGCTGCATAAACTCGACTAACAAGACCCCATGTTTATCCCAAAACACGGTTGCCATTACCTTGCGTGTTGAGATTGTCTGCTTGGCCTTGACTCTGACTGGTGATGTTGTGTGACGCCATTCCATTGAGTGACATTTAGACTCTGGGGTTCTGTGAGAAACCCACGTCTCGTCCCCTGTGACAATCTTCTCTAAAAATTGATTACCTTCTTTATGATATCGGTCCAAAAAATCAAGAGCACAATCCATTCTTTTCAGTTTGTGTTCCTCAGTAAGCAGCCTGGGAACCCAACGTGCGCACAATTTGCGAAATTTCAACTTTTCGGAAACGATTTTGTGCAAAGTTGTTCTACCCACATTCGATAATTCCAATGCTGAAGTTGAAATTGTGAATCGCCGGTCTTCACGAATCTTTTCTTCCACGGCATTGACCAAATCATCTGTGATCACTGATGGTCGACCTGAACGCGGTTCATCATGAACATTTTCCCGTCCGTCCTTGAAAGCTCTCACCCACTTACGCACTTTTCTGCTACTCATCGCATTTCGGCCATACACATTGCTTATCTGTCTATGAATTTCCGCTGCTGAAACATTGTTTGCTGTCAAAAACCGAATCACTGACCGTATTTCACAGTCGGCGGGCTGATCGATTGTTTTAAACATTTTGAAGTAGCACTGTACTTAGCACACTGCAACAATACCAATGCAAATGGCGTCGTTTCACGAGCAAGGCATGCCGGGAGTTGGTACGCATGCGCATTTAAATGTTTGCACTACTTTCGATTAGCTACGACGATTCGGACCTTAGTTTCCGAATAACCCTCGTATATATATATATATATATATATATATATATATATATATTCACTGCATACTATAAATAAGATAAATCTGCTAATTTTTTTAAATAATATATGCATTTTAGAATTAGGGTCCAAAAAGGACTCGAATGCAGTCTACAAACTTTTTTTTTTGACAAGTAGGCTTATGTAGCAATAAAAATAAAAAATGAGTATATTTCATCTAATAGCAAAATTAACACATTCATGAAGAGACAACAGAATACCAATATTATTTTTAATTTTATTGCAAAATTAAATAGCTTTTGGGTCAAAATGGACCCGAACACAGCACGAAGGTTAAGTGATATGTTTTTATAACCGGTGTTCTAATAAACAGTTTTTAATATATATATATATATATATATATATATATATATATATGTAATGAATTCAAAGAAGAGGTTGAAGTTTCGTATTGGTAGTCGTAACGAGTGGCTGGCACGGCGAATAAATTTAAAGTTCACCATCAAAAAGGAAGGAAGAGGCGATCTGCTCACAAAGTATGGTGTTTTATTAGTTGACACTTACATAATTTACTAGTCGAATTTCTCCGGAAATCTCCGGAGTCATCACACAGAAGACAAAGGGCCCCGGCGCGCCCGAAAATTACATGTCGACCAGGCTGTAGCAGGATACAAAAAGCGCGGAGAACTCTTGGGAGAGCCCAGAGTTTTCAGGTGGGATGAACTTCAATTGGTGAAAAGACTGACAAGTGATTAAGTCGCGTCATATGGGGTGATATTTTTCGAATATTCCACGCCGTTCGAGTTATATAACTGTTATATAATGGTCCGCGCGTGCAACAGCTTTAGGGGAGAAATAGATTTATATTGGTTGAATATAGGTCGCAATCTAAGGTTAAGGGGACGGTATTCTGTTGCAATAAGATAAACGAATATGGAAAAAGCATTTTAGGAGTATTAAAAGGATTAAAATTTGTTTCATATATATATATATATATATATATATATATATATATATATATATATATATATATATATATATAACTTTAACCGACCGGTAAACAAGCTCAATAGATTTCTTGTCCGCAAACGGTGAGAATATTTTTAAAAAATTAAGCGAATGATGACTGACAGAAATACTTTTTCGTTTCTTAAATAAACTCTATAAAAGAAAAATAACCATTTTATGAGTACATATTATTATTTACTACGTAATAGTTTCTAAGTGCTGGAAAGTTTGTGGGGAATTTATGTTGTGAGATTTATTTAGTTTTGAACTATTTTAAATTAGTTTTAAACAAAACGTTCTTATCACCTACATTTTCAATAGAAATAAATGTTTGTGTATTGTACTGCTGCCATAAAGAAAATTAAGAAAAATTTATATTAATTTTTATGTTGTTTTAAGATTGAAGAGTAAAGCTCTTTAAGCATTTCTTCCATTAGAATATAAGATATATTCATCTCTCTCTCTCTCTCTCTCTCTCTCTCTTTCCTTATGTAAGTAAAGTTTTGGCTATTCATAGTATATTTAAGTAGTTCGCAATTCATGGTGTCCAACCGTTTCTCTGTGTGTGTTTATTTTCTGTTTATACTGCAATGATACTTTTAAATGGATACTGCCACAGGAAGCTCAGTTTCAATGGAAATCACACTATAATTGCGATTCAGCGATAAAAATAAAACTTAAATAAGCCTACTAATTACAGATTTAACGTCTTGTGTTGTCTCTACAGATGTGCCTTTACATACAGTGATAGATCTAGTATATGGAGAAGGGTATTACTCATGAGAAAAGTATTCCGTTACTTGTTATATTCTGTTATTCAAGTAAAGCGTTTTATATGGTTTGGCTTTTTTTTTCCAATGCAGAGGCACTTGTAATCAAACATTCACCCTTACTACACCGTAGTTTTATTGTCCAATTTATTGTGTGGGCACCATATAGGCGGACAGCATTACCCCCAATGAAATGGACGACACGAACGGAGGCATTTTTCGTGGCGCAACGCCGGGATTCGATCTGAGCATCCTCAGCACCGCAAACCAGCGCGCTGTACCACAGGGCCGCCACAAGCCCATATGGTTTGATATAATCTTTATATTTTGAAACCATATGAAGTGGTTTTTAATTTCGTTATTTCTGGTATCTGTTTAACACAATACCCAGCGATGCCTTTATGCAAAAATACCCTTTAAGGACATTTCTTACACTTTTAACACTGTTCAATTTTCTTCCTTTATATTGTAACTGACTGGTCTGAAACTGGATGCGTGCCCTTTTTTAGATAAATTATGCTGACTACAGCATACACTAATAAGCTATTACAACTGGGTTGTCTAATGATAATATTTTTTTAATATACTTGGGTCTTTGCCCCTAGGCTTTCTAAGCTCGCTCCTCTGTTATGGCTAATAGCGAGATACATAGAGGTGATTCTCCGGCAATGTAATAGAGTCCATCCATTTACTGTTGTCACCCTTAATTCGAAGGGCGTTTCATCACTGTTGAATTATCAGCTTTAAAATTCAATTGAAAATCGGAAATTTAAGATATAGACTTGGAATGAGATTTATATGAATAAGAAAGCTTTCAGCTTCCAGATGATTTACATATTTTGTTTGTAAGATAAAAACTCGAGGAGCATCGATATTACATGCACATAAGGGACGATATTTCTTGAAAAACTGTGTTTCATTTTTTAATGAAAATATTAGTCTGTTTTAACAAATTTTTAAGCAAATTAAGACTAGTTTGAAAGAGAAATGTCCATAGTCTTAGATTGTAAAAAGATCAAAATTCTACGATAATTTGTGGGTGAGCTATCGTAATCTGAAGATGAAAAAGTCAATATTTCTTGAAATACTGTGTTTCATTTTTTGATGAAAATATTAGTCTGTTTTAAAATAGTTTTAAACAAATGAGGTCTAGTTTGAAAGATAAATGTCTGAAGTCTTAGATTGTAAAAAGATCAAGATTCTACGATCTTTTTTGGCGAGTTATCGTAATCTGAAACTTAAAAGGTCAATATTTTCCCACAAAACATAAAATTTAAAAAAAAAACTCAAAGTCCGACGAAGATGAGACATGTCTTACTTTGGTACCCCTATTTTTCTGCATCCATTGGTATCGCTCTCGACCCCATACCCCCAGCGGTTTCGGCGGAGATAGCGTAGAAAGTGACAGAGGGAGTTACTTATTTTGTAATAGAGAGATATTTCCTTTGAGAAATGATAGGTTATTTTAGCTTAATATTAAAAACAATGAAAATTTCATAGAGAACTAAATGTTTCTTAAGAAAAATAGCCCAAGGACTGTTAGAGATATATACTTAAAATGTCTTCCAAATTGCTCTACATTTCTTGCACATTGAGATTGCTCTACATTTCTTGAGATTGCTCTACATTTCTTGCACATTGCCCTCGACATTGAGATATCCAAATTTTGAAAACGGCATTCGTTTGAGCGTCGTTTGAGCGTGTTTGAGCGCCAAAAATTTTCGTTTGAGCGCAATTTTTAAAAAAGTTATGAGCATTTCATTTTTTGGCGGGAAAAACACCTAGCCCCCCCGACATTGAGATATTTAAATTTTGAAAACGGCATTCGTTTGATCGTCGTTTGAGCGTGTTTGAGCGCCAAAAATTTTCGTTTGAGCGCAATTTTTAAAAAAGTTATGAGCATTTCATTTTTTGGCGGGAAAAACACCTAGCCCCCCCGACATTGAGATATTTAAATTTTGAAAACGGCATTCGTTTGAGCGTCGTTTGAGCGTGTTTGAGCGCCAAAAATTTTCGTTTGAGCGCCATTTTTAAAAGAGTTATGAGCATTTCTTTTTTTTGGCGGGAAAAACACCTACCCCTCCCCTCCCCTCACATTGAGATATTCAGAGAACGGGAAAAACAGAGCGGCATGAATTTCGTGTCGGGGAAATGGCGAAAAAAAGGGGGGGGGGAAATTAGGTGTCTGCGAAACGGAAGGGACACCTCCAAATATGGCGGGTCCCATGGATAAGACATTGAAAGAGGCGCCAAAATGAGGCAGAGTAAAAATACGAAATTATCAACAAATAACGATAAAATATAATAGTAACTAATAATAGCAAATAGTTTCAAACTAGTTGATATAGTTTAGGCAGGCCTCAGACAACAGTGTTTAATGCATTTATGAAATTTTTCAATACATTCAAAAATCCATTGATTCGTTCTTAATATTTCTTATACTTTAAAAAAGATGAACTTGAAAGAAAGTTTTTGTATCTCTGTCCTGTATATATTTACTTACCTTTTTCTCTTTCCCTATATATATACCTAAAACTAAATACCCGTGCTTCACAACAGAATACATTACTACCACCAATCATGTAATCGGGTTCCATTAATTTAAATTAACTTCAGTAGTAAAGTGTTGTCATTTCTTTTGAGGAGTTAACCCTATAATTTAATGACGATCCAACATTAAATAAGGGTTTTTAGATTTATATTTATTTCTTAATTTTGGGAGCCTTATGACCCTTCTGGATTTTTTAGCTTTCTTAGTACCTAGGGCCTAAGAGATATTCAAATTTTGAGAACGGCATTCATTTGAGCGTGTTTGAGCGCCAAAAATTTTCGTTTGAGTGCCATTTGTAAAAGAGTTACGAGCATTTTAATTTTTAGCGGGCAAAAACTCCTAGCCCCCCTTCCCCAACATTGAGATATTCGATTTTTGAAAACGGCATTCGTTTGAGCGTGTTTGAGCTATATTTGCTGTCAACATAATCTTAAAATTGGAAACGTTTTAACGATCAACTAACTATTGGAACCATTTGTTTTTAATTACCTGACTTCAATGTGGAATATTTTAATTACCCAGTGGCGTAGCGAGAGGGGGGCAAGGTGGTCTATCATACCCCGGGCGCCACTTGCAGAGGGGCGCCAAATGCAACCTAAGACCATTGGACCCTTTGGTCCCCAAGACCACGAGGGGCGCCAAAAAGGTAATGTGCCCCGGGCGCCAGTTATGCTCGCTACGCCACTGTAATTACCATATTTAACTTTTTACGATAATTCATGATATGCAACTTATGCAAACTCTTAATAATTCTATTATAATGTTAATCTTTTGCTCCGTTCTATACGAGAAACAAAACATTTTATTTATTGTATATTATAATTCTGAAATTGGGATTCTTAATGCAGTTATATTTTATTGTAGTATTCAAGTGTGCATCAAGATTTATACTTAATTTTTGTAAATACATATTTTGAGTGTCACGGCAATCACAGTTTTATTTTTCTAATCATTTATGTGCGTATAGCACTTTCATAATGTGTTTATAAAGTAGAGATGGTTACGATTATTGTTTTTGTGTTTTAAGCAATTTATTTATGTATATATATTCAGAATTGCTTATGAGGAATTTTGTAAATTGATGCATTTCAGCACTGCTGATAGTCAGTCATTTTTGTTCAAAAGTGGCTAATTTATTTAACATTAATCATCTTCTATCTTAAATTGTAATATTTTTATATTTATATATTTTAGGTAAATAAAGTTAATATTTTGATATTTGTATAGTTTAGATTCATAAATCTAATAGTTCGATATGTATATGTATCGAAGGAAAAAATATAATTTTTAAATCCAAAATATACCATAAGATTTCTGGTCAAACATTGTATAAGATAACTATGTGAGTGCAATCAGTTGCTAAATAAAAATAGTCGATATAAGAAAAGAAATGTATTCAACAGAATATTGCGATAAACTTACCGGCGTTTATATAGTAGTTAGAAAAGGTACAGTTAACTAGACGTCACTGGCACTACATTTATGGTCTGGCAGACAGTTTGACATATCCTTCCTCATTAAAATAATCTTTGCTTTTACCATATTTACAATAATTGTGTTACAGTGTTAGAAAGTTGTAAAAGTTCAAATTATGGAAGTGCATCAAGCAATTGCATTACGTAGTTGAAAGTAATTTACAGCTGACAGAATTCTTGCCGTAATTTTACTGCTCCTATATTTTTCTTGATGTATTTATTGGAATTTGAAGATTTAAAGAGTCCTTGGGTAGCGTTTTTCATTCTCTATATAAAAAATACTTTTAGCCCGGACACCCTGTATATAAAATCCAAATACCACTCACTCACTGATCACCTGTATCTCTCGAACCATGAGTTCTAGGAAGTTGAAAATTTGTATAGTGGATGCACTTCCGCTCTCCCTAACAATAACATTTAAGAAATATTTTTTAAAAAATCTACACTTTTAGTATGTGAAAAGGGACCCTCAAAATTAAACACGGACTGACTGATCACTGTATCTCTGGAACCATAAGACCTAAGAAGCTGAAATTTTGCATAGTGGCTCATCTAAAGCCCTAGGTACTAAGAAAGCTAAAAAATCCAGAAGGGCCATAAGGCCCCCAAAATTAGGAAATAAATATAAATCTAAAAACCCTTATTTAATGTTGGATCGTCATTAAATTATATGGTTAACTCCTCAAAAGAAATGACAACACTTTACTACTGAAGTTAATTTAAATTAATGGAACCCGATTACTTGATTGGTGGTAGTAATGTATTCTGTTGTGAAGCACGGGTATTTAGTTTTAGGTATATATATAGGGAAAAAGAAAAAGGTAAGTAAATATATACAGGACAGAGATACGAAAACTTTCTTTCAAGTTCATCTTTTTTAAAGTATAAGAAATATTAAGAACGAATCAATGGATTTTTGAATGTATTGAAAAATTTCATAAATGCATTAAACACTGTTGTCTGAGGCCTAAACTATATCAACAAGTTTGAAACTATTTGCTATTATTAGTTACTATTATATTTTATCGTTATTTGTTGATAATTTCGTATTTTTACTCTGCTTCATTTTGGCGCCTCTTTCAATGTCTTATCCATGGGACCCGCCATATTTGGAGGTGTCCCTTCCGTTTCGCAGACACCTAATTCCCCCCCCCCCTTTTTTTTCGCCATTTTCCCGACACGAAATTTCATGCTGCTCTGTTTTTCCCGTTCTCTGAATATCTCAATGTGAGGGGAGGGGAGGGGAGGGCTAGGTGTTTTTCCCGCCAAAAAAAGAAATGCTCATAACTCTTTTAAAAATTGCGCTCAAACGAAAATTTTTGGCGCTCAAACACGCTCAAACGACGCTCAAACGAATGCTGTTTTCAAAATTTAAATATCTCAATGTCGGGGATGGCTAGGTGTTTTTCCCGCCAAAAAATGAAATGCTCATAACTTTTTTAAAAATTGCGCTCAAACGAAAATTTTTGGCGCTCAAACACGCTCAAACGACGCTCAAACGAATGCCGTTTTCAAAATTTAAATATCTCAATGTCGGGGGGGCTAGGTGTTTTTCCCGCCAAAAAATGAAATGCTCATAACTTTTTTAAAAATTGCGCTCAAACGAAAATTTTTGGCGCTCAAACACGCTCAAACGACGCTCAAACGAATGCCGTTTTTAAAATTTGGATATCTCAATGTCGGGGGGCCAACTTCACAGACGTAAAAAGTCAATATTTCTTGAAATACTGTGTTTCATTTTTTGATGAAAATATTAGTCTGTTTTAAAATAGTTTTAAACAAATGAGGTCTAGTTTGAAAGATAAATGTCTGAAGTCTTAGATTGTAAAAAGATCAAGATTCTACGATCTTTTTTGGCGAGTTATCGTAATCTGAAACTTAAAAGGTCAATATTTTCCCACAAAACATAAAATTTAAAAAAAAAACTCAAAGTCCGACGAAGATGAGACATGTCTTACTTTGGTACCCCTATTTTTCTGCATCCATTGGTATCGCTCTCGACCCCATACCCCCAGCGGTTTCGGCGGAGATAGCGTAGAAAGTGACAGAGGGAGTTACTTATTTTGTAATAGAGAGATATTTCCTTTGAGAAATGATAGGTTATTTTAGCTTAATATTAAAAACAATGAAAATTTCATAGAGAACTAAATGTTTCTTAAGAAAAATAGCCCAAGGACTGTTAGAGATATATACTTAAAATGTCTTCCAAATTGCTCTACATTTCTTGCACATCCCAAAATACATTGGGCCCGAAACTAGGAACTACTATAAGGGCGAGAATAATGGTTGTATCAAAGGGCGAAATTCTAGCTGCATTACCATCAAACACTGAATTTAAATATCTATGGAACGTTGACGCTGTACTCGGGGAATTTTTTCATCCATTTATAACTCAGCCAGCCTAGAACACTAAAGCTTACTGACCCAAGGGATCTCACCCTTTCATCTCCCCATCTTTTTGATCCAGCGTGTACTTAATAAATTACATACCAATACTTTCTGGAGCAAAAAATAATAGAAAAAAATCAAAACATATCTATATTTAAAAATGAAAAATCATGACGCTTATAGGAAAGAAATAAATAATTCTACACATGTAAACTCTAAACTAAATCTGATTAGTCTCTTTATTAGCCGTTGGACAACGTACAGTGGAAGCTCGTTAATTCGAACTCGGTTAATTCGAACTTTCGGTTAATTCGAACTAATCCAAAGGCCCCCAAAAACTTGTATTGGAGTTAATGTTAAAAATATCTCATTAATTCGAACTAAATTTTTATCACTTCGGTTAATTCAAACTAAAAATTTGACAAAAAAGAATTCTTTTTCGTCGTTTAATGGAGAAAATACACACTGTATTTATTATTTTGTGTGTCAAAATTTCTTTTCTGTGTAAAGAGGCACATGCCTACAATCCTAGACTATTGCATGTCCGCTAAACGTTAGTAGCTATTGTCCTTCTTATTAGTGCTAAACGGAAAAACCAAATTTCCTTTATTTGGATCGATTTTCTTAGAATTTCAGAAAAACTAGTCTTTACCACAGATTCTAGGGAGCTGCGTTAGTTATAACTGCAGTGCAGACAAGTTAATGTGGTCTAGTTTTTCTTCCTCATTGTGTGGTGTGGACGAGTAAAAATTCAGGATGTCTACACGTGAAAAGTACAAAACCCTAACTTTGGAGACAAAGGTAGAAATTTTAAAGAAAGTAAAAAATGGCGAATGTAAAACAAAGTTAGCAGCTGACTGTGGAATTTAAAAAAATGCCTTGTCAACTAATTTGAAAAACAAGGAGTCAATGTTAGATTCATGGGAAAAATCAAAATTTGCTAGAGGAAGGAAACGCATGGGAAATGCGTCCCAAGAAGTTCTAGAAAGAGCTCTACTGGTTCCAGGATGTTAGATCTCGAAATTTTCCGATAAATGGATCCCTAGTGCTGACGAAGGCTGATGAATTGGCAAGTAGAATGGGTATTGAAGATTTTAAATGCAGTGATGGATGACTTTCTCGATTTAAGTCAAGGCAAAATATTTCTTATCAAACTGTATGTGGCCAAAGCTCTGATGTAAACACTAATTACAGACGTATGCACTAATTTCGGTAGGAAACTGCCAGGGCTTTTCTCTACTTTCCTGCCGAAAGATATTTTTATGCGGCCATAATGGACAAAGCCATAATGGACTCTATTAAAACTCTGAAAGCATTTATACAGATGGAACCTTCCTCTGAAAATGAATTGAAATGTTTACTTCAAATCGAGAAGCTGGCTGAACAATGTAGGCATCATAAACTGAACCAAACATCCATTTTACAGTTTTTCCCCAAAGTGAAATTCATATTTTTAATAAAAGTTTATTTTATACTGCATATCTTCTGCTTCATTTTATGATTAAGGTAAGTCTGTATTGCTTTTTAAAATGTTTGACTTTAGATAACATAGTATAATATATTTTCTGGGGTTATACATACTAGGAGAGTTTCTTCTTCAGTGATACACATTTAAAGTTATATATTTTCTCTTAACATCGGATAATTCGAACTTCGGATAATTCGAACTTTTTTCTGAGAACCTTCGAGTTTGAATTAACGAGCGTCCACTGTACAACGGAAAGCTTTTCTTGTTTGATGTCTTAATAAATTGACAACACTTCCTGATGTAGAAAATATTATCCAAAATCAATTGCATTCTCTACAGAAAAATATGAACAGTCAAAGATTTAGATTCAAAGTTGTTGGATTTCATAATATCCTTGCACGGCACTGAAATATAATGACTTTATGAGTGTCCCTTCACCACCTAAATTTTCTCGTTGTAAGTTTTGCAGTGAAATTCGTCGCCTCTTAGCTAAAATGTTTCTCTAGAAATGCATTCATTTTTGTTTTCTTACCAGAAAACATCATGTCTACGTTTTTAATAAAATTTTCTAAATCTTGATTTAAGAGAACGGTGGACGTTAAAATTTATTTTATTACTTTTTATCATACAGATTTGAAATTTTATACATATATACATTTTACCATAAGTGTATGGAATACTTAAAAGAAATTTCCTATCGTATTATAATTTTAAGATGTTTTAAAACATTTTAAATATTTAAACAAAATTTAAAATTGTCCTTGAGACTTAATTTTTGAGATACTTCCTCGATCAAAATTGCATTTTAATCACTTAAAACTGTATTACAAAAAAATCTGGGTATCAATTATTTAATCCCTTGAAATGTTCATATTTGAGAATTTTTTCTGAATTCCATCCCGATTTTCATCAAAATTTTGCCTTTAAATAAGTTGTAAATCTAATTTAATTACCTTAATGAAGTCTAATTCTAAAATGCGTACCCAGATTCTTTGTGAACAGTATCAGGATACTTCAATATCAATTTCATCAATTTTGAACAAAAATTAAGTCGTATGGAGCATTTAAAAAAATCTAAAAACCTTGAAATATCTGTTTTGAGAAAAACAGATTTAAACTTTATTACTTTATTTGCCTTTATTCTTTACTTCGTAGAAGCTTCATAAAGGATTTTTCACTTGAAAGAAAAAACTGCTTTGTACTTTTATCCTACAGAAATATAGTTTATTTTTTTTTCAATAACACAATCAATATTACAAAAAAAAAGATTTTTGAAATAAATGTCCTCTGTCTCCTTAACAATTTGATTTCATATTTGTTGTCTTATGTATGCAATGAAAGGAAACATGAATTTATGCAGGGATGTTCGGTTGCAGAAGTAATGTACACACCACATTACAGAATTTATTATTCTCGTGTTTTAAAATATATTCCACGTAATTTAAAATTTCTCTTATCTATCTTCAAATCTTTCAGTATAAGCAGTTACCATTTTATAAAACAGATATCTTGTACGCGAAGAACATAAAAAAAATCCAAACCATTTTCAAACAGCTTACGTGTTATCCTTGCAGATAAACTGAATCAATTTATAGTTTTTTTCGCTTAATTGAGATATTTAGCTATTACTCTCTATATCTATTGACGTACAGAATCTTCCTTTGAGTGAAAATTAAAAAAAAAAACAATTTAAAACCTCCATTGAAATATTCTGAAATTTTTTATAATTTAAATGATTTTAAAAGGATTTTAAAATAGTTACTGCTAATATTTTGAATAATAATGCATCGTATATTTCGAACATTAAGACATACCTTTTTAGATAAAAAATATCGACTTAAAATTAAGGTGCATATTATGGTCCAAATGTAAAATTAAAATATATTGAATCTTTTATTATGTATATTGTATATATTTATTATAGATATAATAGACATTATATATATATATATATATATATATATATATATATATATATATATATATATATATATATATATATATATTATCTTTATTAAGTAAGAATTGAAAATATCTTTCTATACATAACAAAATATCAATATTCTTTTCTAAAACTCTTCCCATAAATTTGAGGTGTGTCTTATCGTCCAGTGCGCCTTTGGTCCAAAAAATACAGTAGATTTAAAAATATTAAAATTAATGAATCTTGATTGGTATTTAGGTTCTATTTGCCATAACTCCCTAACGACTTGTTAATTCGAACTTCTTTATTGTCCTAAATTTTTTCTACTCTTTGACAGCTAAACGTATAGAGCTCATGCGAATGCTAATATTATTTAAATTCCTATACATTTCTTTTAAAAAAAATGTTCCTCCAGGTGAAATTTCTTTCTTTCGATAGAATCAGAAAATACTAGGGTTAACTTAAATCTGAACCAAAGGATTTTTTTTATTTTTAACAAAAGTTATTTTTCCGAGAATAATATTCAAGCTATTCCCACGTAAATTTTTTTTTCCAAATGAACCCAAACATCATTCTGAACATTAAAAATATGTGATTTTTTTTTTTTTTTTTTTTTTTAATAGGAGCAAAAAATAGAATTCTGCTCCTATTTTTTTCGACTGTATGAAAAAATTTCCTATAGCGTTTCAAATTGTTCAGAATCTATAATATTCCATGAACCACAAAATTTTGACAACCCTTCGAAGAATTTTCTTTATTTATTTCTGGGTAAAATGAACACATTTTTGATTAAACTGAAGCATAGAGAACATATTTTTCGATTACGATTATTATTACTACTACTATGTTAATGGAATAGTTAATCGTTTCTATTTTTATCAGTCATTCTATTTTTTGGGAACAATTAAGAACATCATAAACCCTCAAATATTTCTCTATTCTATCAGACGGATCCGAACGGCACCTAAATGCTATGCACTAAATCTAAATTTTTTGACATTATCCTTAATATTTTCATTGTATTAATCAAATTTACAGCTATACCGATAAAATCCCCAAAATATCTAAATGGGTTAAAATTTTCTGATTACGCCCTCAAAACTTCCGACTCAACCTGAAATTTTCCCACTCAACCCAAAATATATCTCAGATTCCAACCTAATTGTCCTATTAAATCTCGACATTTCAGAGAATCCATATAAAACTTCTAATTAAAATATTTTCAAGGCCCGCCCTCACTTTATTCTGACTAAACATAAACATAAATGCTAGAAAACCTAGACTTTTTCCTAAAAGTCAGAATTCCCCACAAACCTTTATATTTTAGGAAAAAACGACGAAAATAACGGACGACATCAAAAGTTTTAGGATAAAAACCCGAAATATCCAACTAACTTTTACTCAAGCAGTGTGACCCCCCACCCACACTCTCCCCACTCCTCCTACACAATTTCCGGGATTTAGGGCCCTGCCCAGTTGCATCGTTCCGGATGATTTCTAAATGGGTAACAAGCTGCCCAATGGAATCGAATCCTGCAGTTGGAATGGGTCTCTGAAGCCGTTTGGAATAGTTTACAAGCAATAGGGCTGGGTCACTTTAGCCCTCTGTTTACAAAAGGAGACCATAGTGCTCTAAGACATAGAAACATCTTACTAACGGCTATGTAGGACTATGTTTCATTTGCCGATAGTACGACATTGTTACTTACATACTTAATCTCTCTCTCTCTCTCTCTCTCTCTCTCTCTCTCTCTACATATATATATATATATATATATATATATATATATATATATATATATATATATATATATATATATATATACATATACAGTGCGTCAAATAAGTTTTAAGACTCGGTCTGTAAAACGAAATGGAAACAAGAAATTAATACCTGTTTTGGTTTTTTATTCAAAATAGGATCCTCCAGTTTCAATGCACTTTTTACAGCGATTTAATAATGAATCGAAAGTCTGTTGCAAATCACTTTGTGGAATGGCCTGCAAAGCACGCGTCGAAGCTTCTTGTATTGTCGAAATATCCTCAAAATACCACCCTTTTAACTTCATTTTAAGTTTTGGGTATAAGGAGTAGTCACAGGTTGCTAAATCAGGTGAATACGGTGGATGGTTCAACACACAGACATTATCTTTTGCCAAAAATCGACTAACAATAAGGCAGGGGTGACTGGGTGCATTGTCGTGTAACAAACACCAACTGCTTTCAGTCCTATAGTCTGGACGAATGCGACGATTTCTGGCCATCAAACGCTTTAAAACAGCTAAGTAGTATTGACCTGTAATTGTTTGTCCAGTTGGAACAAATTCTTTGAGGATAATACCTTTACTATCGAAGAATGTAATGAACATTGTTTTGATTTTGGATGGAACTTTTCTTGTTTTTTTTGGCTTATGGTGAATTTGGTGACTTCCATTCCGCACTTTTTCGTTTTGCTTCAGGATCATATTGGAAACACCAGGTTTCATCACCTGTAACAATGGACTTCAAGAAGTTTGGATCGTTTTCAGCGGCTGAAAAAATGTCTTCGCAATGTGCACTTCTCATTGCCTTTTGTTCAGGGGTTAAAGTGTGTGGAACAAATTTAGCACACACTTTTGTTTTGCCAAATCTTCATGCAGGAGGGTTCGAATTCTATCTTTGTTGATGTTTAAAGAGTCTTCCATCATTCTCAGTGATGCACAGCGATCGTTTGTTACGAAATTTCGTACTTTCTCAATAACTTCAGGTCTCCTAGATGAAATTGGTCTTCCACTACGCTGATCATCTTCTACCGTATCTCTTTCGTCCAAAAAACGTTTGTGCCACACAAAAACATTTCATCTACTTAAACAAGTCACCGTAAACTTGTTTCATGAGTTGGTATGTTTCCGAAGTACTTTTACCAAGTTTTGCGTTAAATTTAATTACAGCTCTTTGCTCGATCTTAAAAAATCAACATGAAAAATATTCACTTCTGCAATAAACGCTCGCCTTCTCTCAACTACTTAACGAAATGCGCACAACTTGTTAGCAGTGTACCAGCAGAGGATGGACGTTATGACGCATGCGGATTTACACTCACAGCACCTTTACAACCTGCGCTCTGGGACGAGTCTTAAAACTTATTTGACGCACTGTGTATATATATATACAGGGTGGTTCAAATTAAAGTATCCCTGCTTGTGACGCCCTGGCGAGGAAAGCAGTGGACGTAATGTCTTCATATTTGAAGGGTATACATATCAGGCCATGGGAAATTGATTGGAGGGAAAAAATAGTTCCAACAAAGACCGCTAGGTGCAAATGAGGCGCTGCGATCGGTTGAAGGTCAGGAAAATGAAACATGACTGTACGAAGAAAGGAAAGAATACGAGGTGTCGGTAATTAACTTTATTAGTAGAGTTCGTTACACGTGCAGGAACTAAACTACACATTGGACGTGAGGTTGAACAATTGCTGCGACGTCATTTTACGGAGCATCGCATTATCAGCCGTGTATTTCCTACCAGATGGCTTCCACGTTCACCCAACTTAACCCCGTGCGATTTTTAGCTTTAGGGTAACCTCAAAGATGAAGTTTATCGGGGAAACATAGGAAATCTGGCGGATTTGAAGAACAACATCCTCTTGCACGTACGTAACATCGGTCCCAACAAGTTACACGCCGCTGTGGATCATGCTATATCACGGTGTCACGCGTTGGCCCTGAAACACGGTGGACAAATTGAAAACCACCTGTGAAATCTTTGTGTGCTGTTGTTACTACGCATGCCTTTCATTTGCGCCTTCACTAACATTTCTGTTGGATCGACAGTTCTTGTGTAACGAACTCTACTAATAAAGTTAATTACCGACACCTCATATTCTTTCCTTTTTTCGTACAGCCATGTTTCATTTCCCTTACCTTCAACCCATCACAGCGCCTCATTTGCACATAGCGGTCTTTGTTGGAACTAATTTTTTTCCCCCACCTATCAATTTTCCATGGCCTGATATGTATAAACTCGAAAGAAGAAGACGTTAAGTTCACTGCTTTTCTCGCCAGGGCGTCCCAAATAGAGATACATTAATTTGAACCACCCTGCATATATATATATATATATATGATGATTAAAGCATAAGCTATAGTTAATTATATTAATGAGCGTTAAACAGTAAAATTCTATTAAAATCCTAGTGTGGTCTGCAATTAAGGAAGTAGACTGTCTTTCGCAGCGAGAAGTTCAGGGTCATTCGCTCGCACACGCGCGTATCTTACATAATCATCGGATGTTCGCAGGGGCTCTAGAAGAGAACCTACGCCTATGTGACTTATATAACGGAACAGAAAGAAATTACGCAGTTCGGGGAAATCGTTGATAGAATCAAGACGTGCGTCTGTCGGGAGCTCTGGGAGATGATTGAAAATGGCGATTTAGCTGGATTAATTGGGTATTTGATTAATGTTAATTAATAAAGAGGTGTTTAAAAGTTAATTAAGTATTAGTTCTTCCACCGGCCTACTGTTTGATGACTGCATTTAGAGTAATTAGTGTATTTAGATGGGTGCACGGCGATAGGGTCGTGACATATATATATATATATATATATATATATATATATATATATATATATATATATATATATATATATATATATATATATATATATATATATATATATATATATATATATATATATATATATATATAAATATATATATATGTATATATATATCAGGAAACTATCTGGTCGAATATTTTTGAGCTTTTGATGGTTCTTGCATTAAACAGATTTGTTGTGTGGACTGAGCAGCAGGAAATCCAAACACATTATCCAATTGATTAGAAGTAAAGTTTATTGACTATGTACATAATGTTTATTTAATATTTAAACAAATAACAAGTATAAAATACAAGAAACTATTTACATAATTGAAAATAACTGAAAAAATGGATAGTGGCTACCGCTCAATAGATGTTACAATCTTTAAGTGCGCAGTTGCGAGACTCACACTAGCATGTAGGAAATTAAGTTTTTGTTGTTCACGTGATATCTGTGGTACAAAAATGTCCAAGCGCCATACGAAGAAAATGGAAATATGCAACGTTAAAAGTAATATTTAAAGTAGAGAATCAATGGAATATAATAAAAACGGGTGTGATGATATTATTTTAGGATAATCAATTTTAGTGGGGCGTTCTTATCACACACACATTATATGTATGTAATAATTCGGCCCCACTATCCAAATAAAATTTATTATCTTGCCCTATTTTCCGAGATTAAATCTTTGCGCGGTCCCAGCTTTATGAGTTTTATCATACAGAATCATCTAAAAGTCTTCGAAATTAACTCTTAAACACTGTCATAGACTTCCGTTTTCAGCGAGATGCTGACGCATCACATTGTATTAGTCACGCGATCGGAATGAACTTATAAAAGTTATGTAATTTGTCGCGAAGAGTAGAGTAGATGTATTTTCGGTTCTTGAACGGGAGGCTTCTCGCGTTCGTCTCCCGTTTCCGTCATGTCGCGTTACCGGATTGTTCCACTAATGATATTGAAAAGGAAATGACGGTTTAATACTTGATTAAAATATTTAATTTATGCTTTGGACCCAAATGGATAATTATTATAATGTCAAGACAACGGCCATATTGAATAAGCGATCGAATGCGTACAGCAACTGCCCGGCATTTCATATATATATATATATATATATATATATATATATATATATATATATATATATATATATATATATATATATATATATATATATATATATATATATATATATATATATATATATATATAGTGTCGTAACGTTTTGTATGAAATCTGTTATTTTTCCCTTTTACAAACGTAATAATGGGATGTTCCCATATGCACGGGTTCGATATCTAAATTTAGATACGTTCCCCATCTATAATGCAAAAGATTCACAGAAAAACACTATTTTTTTCTCCCTGCATAAGAACCACTGGTCTTGATGCGAATTCCAGCAAAGGGTTGCAGCTGGGACACTTCCTGCGCGCTGTGCTAGTATGCATTATTATCGCCTCCCCCCACGACACACAAAGCCATAATCTTTGTTTCTCCAGCCTAGGCAGCACTGCTTGGAGAGCGCCAACTCGCCAATCCCACATCTGAGACTCTCTTAAAGAACATATGACCAAGCCACGACTAGAGATAGAATCTGATTACGAACACGGAGCTTTGCACACCATCAACCTGCTTGGACGCACGCTCTCAGCATGAAGAAGGAACGGGTTTGCCGAAGCACATGCCTTGTTACCCGTGTCTACTCTCTGAGACATCAACGACCTCCAGACATCATCTAGACATCATCAACGATTACAGTCACCATTATGCGATGTCTTGCGCTCACCATCTTGTTATGATGCTACATTTCTCTTTTCATTATTCCACACATTGTTTGTTTACCGGTTCGGAGATTTATTTATTCACTCATTCACTCATTTATTTACTTAGTTTTGATGACTATGTTTTTTTTTTTAATTAGTGATTCAGCCGTTATTACAGCCGCTTCTCTATGAAGGAAAAACTTGTTAGTCATGCGTTGACCTAAACATGCCCTAAAAATGTCATGTCTGTGGGATCTGAACACCTGATTTGCGATATGTACAAGGATGCTCTAACCGTTGGGCCTCTGTGACACTCTAGAGCAGGGGTGTCCAACCTTTTAGCTTCCTTGGGCCACATTATGAAAGAAAACGAATTGTTTTGGGCCACGCAAAAATATAGTTAACATTAAAAATAGTTGAATATTAAAAAAGTATAATATATAGTTAACAAATTTAATTCATTATAAATTTTATTTATAATTATAAGATAGCTGTAGGAGTCATAAAATTGATGTGATATTTGGCATTGAATTTGAGAGACTAATGCACAAATATCTGGGTCAATTGAAGTGGCTGCAATTCTCAAGGAACTCTCAAGATTTTCATCCGATATTTTCGTTCTAATTTTACTCTTAGTGTGTTTCACGCGTGAAAATTGTTCACAGATTTACATACTTACAAACAATGATGACATGAATAACGCATGACTATGAAGTGAGAGATATTTATCTCTGGATAGGTATGATTTACAAAAGTGCAATAAATAGGTTTGGTTGAATTTCTCTTTAAGTTCGATATTAGAATGTGATAACTCTATGCGTTCTATTTGAAAATTTGCTGGCAGCATATCTATAACAACTGTTTTTTCAACAAAGTGGGATCTGTAATGGCCGCTTGCCATCATCGCGGATGAGGGCTATTGATGATATATGATATTTTTCGATTTTAGCTCTCTTTCTGGGCCGCACTAATACTTAATTTGGGCCGCATGCGCCCCGCGAGCCACGGGTTGGACACCCCTGCTCTAGAGAGATATGATTCTGATTAGTATTTCTCTCACAGAAGAAAATCCAGTGAAATACTCTATTAAATATGCAAGAATGAAATATCATTGGAAATGGAAAAAAACACGTCTAAAAGAGCCAATATTCATAATTGTCTTTTTATAATTTTGTATAGCACCGTATTTTTGGAAAATATTTTTCACAGAAACATTTTACGGTTCGGAAAATATTTAAATGGGCTTAATTTTTGATTATACAAAGATTAAAATGCCTTTGTTCACGGCAAACACAATATGAAAACAATGTTTAACTACTTAGTAAAATTAAGGCGTTCTCTAGCAAATCTTATTGAGAGCAGGGTCGAACAAAGGCGAGATAATAAGGATTTTAAGGAGCCCATTGTTACACAGACTATCTCTGTAAGCAACAGAAACACAAAACATAAAACTTTAAGGGCTTAAGAACTCATTTCCTGGTGATTAAAAGTCATGCTAATTAAGTAGCATCGGGTATTAAATTACAATCAATAGAATTAACTAAGCATGTAGTATGATCGAAACATTAGAAATTATATCTCAGAATATTATTTAAATGAAGGGGATCCTTTCAAATTAAATTCTTTTTGGGAAGGATATTTATATTTTTTTTAATATTAAAATAAATTTTTTTGGCATAAGGATTATAAGCAAAATATTTAAACTATTAAGTAAATGTGAATATAATCATGCTATTTATTATTTTTCGATGGGTACATATTTGATATATTGAGTTTATTCGCTTTTTGTTACAAGTACACAGTGTTAGAATACATGGCACCAATATTATTTTTTTTATGATAGCATATGAAAAATACAGTATATGATTATAACATATCTTACATTTATATATATGAATAACGTTTTTTTTCTGTATCTAGTGCAGTTTATCATTTAACATGTTCAAAGAATAAAAACCACTTGTAAAAGTTAAAGTAATCATATTTTATTATTTTATCGCAAGGGAAATATCGCACACACAGACACGCACGCACGCACACACGTACGGGTTACAGTATATATGAGACTAGTATCATCCAGTTTTCATGATCAGGTACGAATTCATGTGAAATCCGGCTTATTTTTATGATTTCCCTATTAAAATTCCGCCTTATTTATGGTTTCCCTTTAATTTTCCCTACGCTTTTAAATATAGCATTTTATCTCTAATTTAAAAAAAAAATTATCCCTTCTCTAAATCTGTCCGTATGAATCCTCCCATATACAGAGAGTGTTAAAACATTTTTGTAACGATTTTGACTTTCTCTATGATTTAAATTTAAAGGAACAAAAATAAAACCTCTCTGGCATCAATTAGGAATAGGGTTAAATTATCGTCTCCATCAATAAAAAACATACTTTGCTTTAAAATGTTGCAAGAAAATAAACAATTGATCGAAGACTGTGCATTTGCATTGCGAAGAAAAATATTCTTATTTGACTATTAAAAAGGGGTGTGAAAAGCATGGTTTTAATATTTCCACACGTAAATTAAGTGGAAAAATTAATAAAAAGGGAAAGAAACGTCAAAGTTTACATTTTACTGTGAAAAAGGTAAAAAATGCATACCCAGCAAAGTTATGTTCACCACTTATTATATCTATAGTCGCATCTCATGTTTTAAAAGAAAATCTAACCCCCAAAACCCTCCCAAACAACTATCACAAAATCTTTGAACATATCTATAGCAAATGTAAAAAAATTATAAAATCTGATTTAAAGTTAATCAAAACAAAAACACGATGTTTACCGCTTAATGCGAAACCGTATTTCTCATTGTAAAACTATGTGCAGATTATTGTATGAAAATATTTGGCAGCTGAAAAATTAAAATATGTAGTTACAATTTACAAGGTTTAAAGAAAAAGATCGATTTGCTACCGGAAAAGAGGAGAAAAGGGCCTAAAATGTTGGTTCAGAAAAAACAAGGAAAGTTTTGCTAACGGTTTTATGGTTATTGCTGGAATCTCTTAACACGGAAATCTCAAATAACTGGAATCTCTTGAAACTTAAAATAAGGAAAGTTGAAAAAATATCAAAATTAACATATTTTTATCGGAACGTATCATAACGTTTCATAACGTATTTTATCATAACGTATTTTTATCGGAAATATGTTTCAACACCAGTTTTCAAAAACCACATTCAATCACTTTAACCAAGCAAATCTTCATTGTGTTAAGTTCCATCAGGATAAGGCTACCAGCTATACTTTTAAATGTACTTCTATATGTTTACAAAAAATGAGAAATGAAACCAGAATTTAGGCTATTTCATTTCCATGCATCCCACTCAAGTCCCCCGACGTGTCTCCTATGGATTACTATGCATTTGGACTTTTAAAACCAGCTTTTTTATAAGCGGCATCCCAAAACATTGGCTGGGCTCCGGAAGATTGCAGTCGAGAGGTGGAACAAAATTAACCTTCATAGTTTAAGAAAAGTTCTTTTATCGTGGAAATCAAGAAGTAATATGATAGTTAAACAACAAGACTATCAGATCGAACGCATCAGAAAATGAAATTCTTATCCTTGTTTTTAAAGTTATTTTCCCAAAATCATTACAAAAATGGGGGAACACCCTCTGTAATATATATATATATATATATAGTATCTCTTTATTTCTATCCTCACTCTATAGGACCATAGGAAGATGTGATGAACTGCGTTTCCTAGGCCAACGCATTTTAACGCAGAGATTTCTGAAAATAACATCGGGGAGCGAGTGTTCGTCGATGTGAGAAAACGGAGTGATCTGATCGGTCGGCTCCAGAATCTTCTGATTGCTTCACTTTAGTGAAACAGCTTCTAGTTTGGTCAGTACATAGGTAGGTGAGGTCTTTGGCTGTCTGTAAGCTGGGTTTCAATTGGCAAGTAGAGAAGGAGGATAGAAATTGATTGGATAGTAAGGAAAGAGAGATTGAAGGTTCAGGATCTGTGTGTTCAAGCACTTAAGTTTGAATCTTCTCCAGGAGTGTCTCTGCTCCAATTTTTCGAGAAAAAGCTCTCTTATACGTCTGGATGTCGCCTTTTCTGACGCCAAGCTTTGCCACAACTTCAGAAGAGAAACTTTGACATATGATTTTGGCGGGCAAAAGAATAGAACAGGAAGTGGATACTAGAGTGAAAGATGGACCAAAACTGTTATGTGTGAAATTTGTTAATGAAGATATACCCTTTTAAAAAATTGCTGTTAAGACGTTCAAACTTGACGCATTTTTATATTAATCTCATTTGTAAACGTCTGGGCCGTCATTATATGTATTCAATTTATAGAAACGTACTCTTTTTGTATTCCCGTCAGACCAATTCTTGACTGACACCACACACACACACACACGTATATTACCAATACACACATCTCGTGTGAATGTAATACCATGACAATACTTTCAGAAATTATTACCTTAGTTAAATATGAAAAAGTACGAATGTTTAGCTATGTGTAATCCATACAATAAATTACATGTCACATTTATTCGTAAAGTAATTTCTCCTAAGTAACTATTTACAGTATTCGAAGAATCTACCTTACACTTCGGTGAGAATTCAAAATCCATTACGACATTTACACAATGTCAGTCATAACTGATAGTTTTAAAAAACGCGCTCTGTCATTTTCGAATAAATCAACTTTCCTCATCCGAGTCCTCTGTATAATTAACAATTTTTAATTGCTGTGAGTTTTGACACTCTGTAGAGGTTCAAGATACGGAAACAAAAGAAGTTACGTGTCGGAGTCTTGAAACTAATTCAATAAATTTTTGGTTAACGTACGATGACAAGTGCAGTCTGAGAAATTTTTACCTTCAAGTTACCTGCGACGATATTTAGGAAAAAATATATTTGGGGAAATGGTAATTTCAGCCGAACTGTTTCTGAGTACTTTCTCGCAAAATGAGGGAAGGTCTTTTTCACCAGACATATGTCACTACCAGGCGAAGGAGATATTGATCCGACTGGCATGTGAAAATCTTACTTATACAAGATCTCTTGAAGACGCTTTCGGACTAATAGAGCAATGTGAAGTAAAGAAAACCGAATGAAAGGAAAACACCTGAAGTTGAGGGCTTATTGTATATTTGCGATGATTTTAATACCCGTTGATAACATAATATATGTTTGCAATACTTCGTGCTATCAAAGAAATCTGGCAATTAATATTCGCAATTTAAGAACTTCTAGATCGAACGGGGTACTCTCGAATGAGCAGTATGGCTTCCGGAGAAATAGGAGCACTAACGATGCCCTAAAAAGGGTACTTGGGATCATTGGCGATAACAAGCGGAACAAGCTGTTTACTTGTATGATCACGCTCGACATACAAAACGCCTTTAACTCTATCAACCCGATACGTGTTATAGAGGCCATAATGAGCTTAAATATGGAAATGAATCTCAAGTACCTGATTGTCGATTATCTCCGAGACCGCAGCATAAAGCTGGGTCAAGGGGAGTGGAAGTACAACGTGGGAGTGCCCCAAGGTTCCTCCTTGGGACCCATTCTCTGGCTATTAGTGATCAACGACCTCCTCAAGGCAGAAGAGGACAACGTGGATTTCCACATACAAACCTTCGCAGATGAATTGGTCATCCTCATCAGTAGTAAGGCCGTGTACAGGTTCACAGACCTGGCCAGCACAGCGCTGGCCAAGTGCGAGAGTTGGGCAAACCACAACGAACTGAAGTTCAATATTGGCAAATGCAACTTCACGGTAGTGGGACCGAGCACAAGAAATCTTAGGAGACCAACCTTAAAGCTGTGTGGCCAAAGTATCAAGTATGAGAAGGAGGTGAAGTATTTGGGGGTTATCATTGATAACCAACTCAACTTCAACGCCCACCTGGAGAACGCCAAGGAAAGGGCTCTGGCTATCATGCACAAGCTCCTGAGATACTCCAGGAAGACTTGGGGCATTAAACCACTCGTCGCAAAGGAGATCTACCAGCTAGTCGTTGCAAAGGTCTTGCTTTACGGAGTGCCGTCGTGGTACAACACCACAAGGAGACTCAATGACAAGCTTTTGCAGATCCAAAGACCGTTTCTGCTGCTCTTGACAAAGTGCTACAAAACCGTAGCTACGGACACACTCGCCGTTCTGGCGGGGTGTCTGCCTCTGGACATTATAGCCAAAATGGAGAGGACTATTCACCTGATCCATAATGAGAATGGAGATCCATAATGCGAAGTGAGAAACTTCGATATCCACTCCATCAAGGATATCAGCAGCATTGACTGGTCGACCAATCTAGAGCCAGGGTGTAGTACACAGTACTACACAGACGGCTCAAAGATGGAAGGCAAAGTCGGATCAGGAGTTGTCAAGTATGACAACAACGTGAGGCTCTATGACCTAATGGAGAGGAACTCAGATCACAGCTCCTCTTATCAGGCTGAGTTAAGGGCGATAGAAATGGTAATCGAGGATGCAATAAGGTCGCGAACCGACGAGTTCGATGTCTTCACGGACTCCATGAGCGCACTACAGGCGCTCAGAGCAAAGAGCTTTAAATGTCGGCTGGTGGAAAACCTAAAGAGGAGTATCAATAATAACGGCTTATATATTACTTGGCATTGGGTGAAAGCCCATGCCGGTAATAGCAACAATGAAGAGGTGGATGAGATCGCCAAAAGAGCGACTCAGCTTCCCACCATCAATAATGACTATAAGCTGACTAAGAACCAGCTTAAAGGCATTCTTATGAAAGATGCCTTAAAAACATGGCAAGAAAGGTGGAATGAGTCCACCAAAGGCAGGCGGACGCAGGAGATATTCCAGAAGGTCAGCTTGGATAGAGTCCAATGTGACTTCCTGAGGAACCAGGTGATTACTGGGCACGGCAGCTTTGGCCAGTATCAGGCCAAATTCTTCGGGAAGTCGGACAGATGCAGTTGTGGCGAGATCCAGACAGTCGAGCACTGTCTTTTCGATTGCAGAAACTTTGCTGACTTGCGTGCCGACCTGCCAGGGAATGCAAGTCAATGGACGAAGTACAAGTTATATAACGATTACTACTTTTGCAAAGTAGTAAGCAAAATCGTTAAAAGGCTCATGGACGAACACGTCCAATTGCCATAGAACTATTTTCGATGTATGTATTGGTTGTTTGCTGTATGTATCTTTATTAAAGTCTGTGTTGTGATGTAGCGAAAAGTCGTTCTGCAGGCGGTTGGCCAGGTGGAGTGACTCGGTAAAGTTGCATATGTGCTGAGTGTCGGAGCTTGGGATGTGCTCCCTCGCGGCGGCCAGTCTTCATAAATTCTGAGTTGGATGCCTTCTAGGTGGGACGACGCTAAGCTTACGCTTAAGAACTTCTAGATTATAATATAATGAACGAACTTTAGCTTATTTTTCCTTTATAGCAAAATTTAGAAAAGAAAAAAAAATTAAAGTTTCAGAAAGAGAAAGTTAGTGTATTTAGAAATCCTGTGCAGAAATGTGGAAGACAGCTGTTTTTCTGTATATAAAATTGTATAAATAAAATTGCTGCATATACGGGGTTTCAATTTTGGTTTTAATATAGTATATAGTACATTATTCCTAATATAAGTATCTAGAAACAAATTATAATTTACTTTTTGCTAGAATTCAAGGGGTAAAAAATATTTTTAAGGTAAAACTTGGTAGTGCAGTTTTAAGAAACTAAAAAACTACTTCCTCTAAGAAAAAACGTAAGTGTCTAGACGGATTCAACAGACACCAGACATATTTAATAGGCATCAAAATAATGTAAGAAGTCATCCACTGGGTAGGTTGATTTTGAGTTCTGAGGTTTTATGACATTAGATGTATCAGTGAAATTTTTGAAAGTAGAGAAGAATATTTGCAAGCGAAATTGGGAAAAACAATTTAATTTGCTACTAGGTAAAATCTGTATATTATAGGTAATATTTGGAAACAAAAATAAAATTTTTAGGAATGAATGAAATTATATTATCAAAGTTATAAATAGACCTAGATGAGACCGCATTTTACATTCTATGATCCGTTCCCCAGCCTTTGAAATTATTTTCCATGATCAGTTTAGTCATAGAACAGACAATTAGATGGTAGTTTTGGCAACATTATTTCAGAAATATGATGTCAAACAATTGACTCAGATAGTTTTGACTACGAAAATGACGGTGTAACAGTAGTAATAATGGTAAAAGTTTTAGAACATTTGTAAGTAAAATTAAAGAAAATTTATATTTTACAGAATACGAAGTATGCAAAAATAATGACTTGTAAAATAAAACAAAGCAAGGAAATAGAATTTATTATCAGCAATATTAATACAGCTAAGGAAACCTATGTTCTTCGATTCAGCTGGATTCTTTTGATCAGATATATTTCCAGCTATCTTATATCATAAAATTGATATCAAATAAAATAAATTTTATAAAACACTATGATTTTTCCCTCACTTTTCTTCGAAATCTCATAATTTGCGCATTCCAAAAATTGAAAACACCACAGATCAAATTACAACACTATCTGAATCCTGATATTTTTTCAATTTTTATTTTAGAATCTATCAACAGATTTCAATAGAACATTGTTTTAATAATAAAGTCCTTGAAAGTTAAATCCTGAAACCCCTTCATTTCCGGATGAAACACACTTTTGGAATGTGTTGTGTTGTAGAACTGATAAGTATGAGAATCATTTCTGGTATGTCACAAAAACGCTATACACCCTTAGGCTACCACATTAGAAAGCATTTAAAATATAATGTACCCATCCAAAAAAAAAAATACTCAGCATGTGAAACACAATATTAATTCAATTAGCAACTGGTCGCTCGTCTACCTTAAACATTTGGAATCTTCGTTGTCTTTCATTTAGATGTTATTACAGAGATCAAATATGCTGTAAAAAGTGTTTTTATAAACCATCCCTACAAAAATAACCCTGCAGAGTTTAGGTGAGAGTAATAAATGCTACAGGTCAAACACGTTTGAATATCTTTTATGCTTCTTCCATAGAACAAGATGGTGATCCACTTAGCAATTTGGCTTTCCGAGTGGAATTCCTGTGGGCATTTATAGCGTCTATCAACATTCTTCAGCAGTTCTCGCCGCTACCATCAGTGAATGATTCTTTTATTGACATCTTCATAACCTTGGACGTCGCTAATGAAGTTAATATAAATGTCTAAATTTAAATGAAGCTCTAAATACATTTTACTCCCCGGTCACCAAGGAAGCCAAACAAAATTAGCATTTCATGAACTACTGGTAAAACTTCCAAAATCTTGCTCTATATTTATAAGGCTTCTGCGCCCATGCATTCATAAATGTACCACAACAATCGCAACAAAACTTTGGACTGAAATGTTCAGAAACTTAATTCAATAGTCTTTTCTTCCAGACATCTAAATTAAACATTAAGACGTTCCTTAGATGTGTCTCAGTTTACTAGTTATACGAAAACCACCAATTTTTATTTGAAATGTAAACCTTGTATTTCCCAAAACATGAGACTATTCTTAGTTATTACTTCCTCTTTTACATAGTGCAAATGGACAGAATTATACAAGGAACAAACCCACAAAAATTTAAAAGTTGAGCTAAATATCTGTTAGCTCTCCCAGAAAAAATTACTTTTGTAGGCTAAATAATATTATTTTTATTAACTGGAGAACCAAACATCAGCAACTAGAATTTTTAATTTAATAGTTCATTAAATCTTGATTTTCCCAGTTTCATTGCAGTCTAGGTTGGTTTCTTGTCCTAAGAGCCACGTTTCAAATAGTGAAGTTTCCTTAGTTCCACCAATCGCCATGGATTCAGTCGAGCTGAATTAAAATTTCTATAGCAGACGTATAGACCACCTAATAAAAGACTTTCGGTTTACATAAAATCTGAGGATAGTGTGAGAAAATTTTGATTTTTTTCTTTTTTAAATGTCATTGCAAGAGTGTTTTCAACCACACCCAAAACGATTAGTTCTTGCATAAAATATAAATTCTGAGCTCTTATGTGCTTTCATATTTAAAAGTACTATTGTTATGTATAAAGAAATGTTAGCTATTTTTTTTTCAGAACTGGTAAATGACATGCTTTTTGAAGCACAAAAAAATTAAATATTTCCTCAAATGACATTTATGAAGTTCAAATTTATAGAGAGAATTTGCATAATGTTTATTTCTTTAATTAAAAATTTTATATGTCAGAGCAATAGAATGCAACCTTTTTTCGACTGGAACTAATTTCTGTAGATAAAAAAGTCTCTCGAACCGTAGGAAATTTTTTAAAAAATTAGGAAAATGCTAGCAAAAATAGAAAAAAGAAATAAGAAAATTTTGACAAATTATTTTAAAAATAAATTATCTGTAGATTCTGGGTATACATTTAATTTGCATAATAAAAATTAAAAAAAGTCTTGCTTACCTTCTGTATTTGATTTTGGTTAATATCACGTGACTAAAACTCCACATTTAAATATTAATATGTATCTGTTTTCCATTATGGTAAGAAATGACAAAATTTAAAATTCAAAAAATTTACGACTTCAAAATTGTTAGCATATATACAACACATTTTTTAATTAAATAATTCAATACCATAAAAATATATTTCAAATGATCCGTGTCCCCTCTAATTATTTTTGCGACCCACAGGGTGTCGCGACCCAATGTTTGCTCACCACTGTGTTGGAGCATCCGAATTTCCTGTATTACAAATTTTTGAAGCTTATATTATTTAACAAGCACTTATTTCTTCCATGAAGGATTTTTTAATAAAAATATATTTATTATACTTTGTTTTTCACAGGTTATTTGTTAAATATATATATCCTCTAGGTAAGATATCCATGAACAAAATTATAATTTGTAACACTGCAGATCATTCTTATGCGTTTATGTAAAGGTTGTTAAGTTCTTTTTTTCAGTAGATATGTTTTGTAAATATGTAGTTTTGTAATTTAATAATGTACTGTCTTTTTTTTTCTCTTGTTACGTATTTTTTTTTCTTTTAAATCAACTAGTTTATCATATTATTTTACATATTGAGCTTTGAATTAATTCCAACTTGTGTCACTTCTGTGTAAATTATTTACTTTCCCCAACTTCTGTCTAACTACATTATTTATAAATCTCTAAGAAGTTGAAATCTTAGTAAGATGTAGCTAAAAATATTTAAACTAGTTCACCGTGTGAACTGAGAAAGAATACCGTTCAATGCATGTTCGTGTGCTTCATTTGTCTCTAATAACTGCTATTAAAAAATATTGCTAAGCTCATACAGTGTGAATAAGTGTATGAATAATGGTAAAAAAAAAACATGATGGAATATACAGCCATCTGCGCCGCTAGGTCATTAAAAATTTTAGTCTTTGTCTTGTGCCAATAAACTTGGCTAAATTTATGAATAGATTAGGGAAATTTGTCTTTTGCATCAGTTGATTAAAATTAATCTATCAACACGGTCTACCCCCAGAAACTCCCTTCATGTATAATTTTTTATTTTTAATTAATAATTTTTATTTTAATCCATAATTATAAAACTTTTCGAAGCTTACATTTTTGTCCATTTTTTCGCATGAAAGGAAAGGCGACACTATATATTTAATTTTAAAAGTTATTTTTTATCAGTAGATGTTTGAAATTCAATTATGTAGATGTTATAAAAACACTCATTTCGCAATTCATGTGCAAACGAATGTATTAGTTAACATGTGATTTCATGCAAATTACTTTATCGTCTCTAGTTATTTGGTCAAGAGACCACGTTCTGTATTATTACGAGACTCATAGTCTTTAGCATACTCTGGTCTCTCTGAATATCTTTTTTGTTGATACTTTGAATTCATATCCTGTTAGGCAAGCTGCGAAGTCTCTTCCGAAATCCATTTAAGCCCCATATTCACCAATGAAAGTAAACAACACATGGTATATTAGGGTGGGTCGTTTTTTCCTCTTTCTAAAAATCGAAATCGCCTGTGGTGGGAAAATCTGTGTATTGCTATCAAATGTTTGTAATTTTTTTAATTAAAATATATTTAGGACCCCCGCCCGGCCCTTGAAGTTTCTTCAAAAATGAAAAAAAGGCATTTGTTATTTATTTTTAAAATTTTTTACGTTTCAAAAATTTTAACCGCCTGTTGTGAAAATTGCTGCATAGCAATACCCTTTGTTTTTGAAATTTTTTTTAAATTAAAATATATTTAGGCCCCCCGCTCGGCCCATGAATTTTCTCCAAAAATGTAAAAAATGCATTTTTTATTTATTTTTAAATTTTTTTACGTATCAAAAATTTTAACCGCCTGTTGTGGAAATCGTTGCATAGCAATACCCTTTGTTTGTGAAAAAATTATTTTGATATCGTATCGTATTTAAAGCCCCCGCTAGGTTGGCGAAATTTTGATATTTTAACCCATTGAACCAGAATTTTTAATAAACATATTTAAAAATTAAAGTCATTATTAAACTCAATGTTCTATCTGTGTCAAAGGGTTAAAACAGCTCTTTTCTTATTTTGCCAAAATTATAGCACAATAACACAGAATTCCCCACGAGGAGGTGGATGCATTCGAATTCATCCCGCACCCACCCACCCTCCCAACAAAATATGGGCGCATTTTTTTTTCCTGTTTAGTGATATAGCAATCTTAGACTTTATATTTTGCCTATTTTCGAAGTTTGGCATCAGCTTTCGAGACGCCAGTGTTGTATGTATAAAGCCGTCGCGTCTTTTTATTCCACAGACAGATAAGGATGCCTCTGACACTATCTTGACTGCCCTTTCGACATCTTGTGTACGGCATGGGAGAGTCCACAGCTTACTTCCAATAAAGCCACCTATTTCAGCCATTTTTTTCAATTTCTGCACTGGGTATATATTTAGTCAGTGGAGGTTCTCTAATTGAACATTTCTTCCAATTGATCAGTTCTGCACAGTCGTTTGCGTGAAATTTGAGAGGCAAAATGACAAAATTACAAGTTGTTTCATTGGGAAGTGTTCGGACCTTCGTGATTCTTATGAAGCCTAATTTCCTCACAAAGGATCGTTTGTCGTTGATCATGGCAATCAGCAGGTTTGACAATAAAATCATTGATTTGCATTACAGGATCCACTACTAATTTCAGCTCATCGCTCAGATATCTTAAGTAGTGTATAACTTCCCAAAGATTCTGTGTACCAGCTGTGCATGAAGGCTCACTTTTAGGGAGAAACCAAACTTTTGCATACAGTTTTGGAGCTGCCCACTTCTTTTGAAGATGTAGCAACTTGCTTAAAATCCTCATCAAAATAAAAATCCTCTTCCCTTTCAGAAGTAGTGCTACCATCCATATTTTCACATTGTTGAGGTTGGCTATTTATCTCAGTTTCAGATTTTTCCTTATTCACACATTCAGCATCCATTGCTTTCCTTGCCACTCTAAGTTTTAGCACCTTAGTGATTTTAGCATCCAAATACCACATATACATTTCGTCCAAGATCTCTGGTCCTTCAAAAATTCTTGTTCCAAAACCGGAACTTTTCTTGACTTCTCACATGTGCACAATGAAAATTCATGACACTTACATATTGAGATATCAAACAGTGTAGATTTTGCATCATTTTGAAACCTTCTTAATTTAATTTTTGCAGCTTTACTTGTTTTTCCAGTAGATTTATTTATATTCATTAATGTTTTATGAAATTTTTTTTTATGAAACTTTTTATGAAACCGCGCAGTAGAATCACACCATTTATATGTGAAATTCAAAAAAAATTTCGCTGGCCTAGCAGGGGCTTTAAATATGATACAATATCAAAATAATTTTCTTCAAAAACAAAGGGACTTTCTATGTAACAATTTCCACTACAGGAGGTTAAAATTTTTGGTACGTAAAAAATTAAATAATAAATTAAAAAATGCTCTTTTTACATTTTTGGAGAAACTTCAAGGGCCGGGAGGGGGGGGCCTAAATATATTTTAATTTCAAAAATGTTTTTTCACAAACAAAGGGTCTTGCTATACAACAATTTCCACTACAGGCGGTTAAAATTTTTGGTACTAAAAAAATTTAAAAATAAATAAAAAATGCTTTTTTTTTTACGTTTTTGGAAAAACTTCAAGGGCCGGGTGGGGGGGGCCTAAATATATTTTAATTTCAAAAATTTTTTTTACAAACATTTGATAGCAATACACAGCTTTTCCCACCACAGGCGATTTCGATTTAAAAAAAAAATAAAAATCGACCCACCCTAATGGTGTATGTACATCTGTGAATTAGAATTCTTCTCCGTCTGCTGACCAAAATCAAACCATTGTAGGGATATTAAAGGCTGCTGTGTACAAACCCTATTGGATACGCTCAAATCAATGTTAACCTGTGGAGAAAATGTGTCCAAGGATTGTCTATTTGGATTATACACTGCTGGTCACTGTAAATGCAACACCCTGAAGGAAACATGCAAATAACATGAAATTTACAACATGCATTAGCGGAGGTGAGATATGCAAATGATTAGAATTTCAGCGCAGACGCACATCACGCGCGCCTGTGGCGCCACTTCAAAGCGCTATTTAAGGCTTGGAGATTTCGACGATTGCAAGTTCGGCAATTGTGTTTTTCTTGTGGTTTAAAAAAAAAACGATCAATTATGCCTCGTCGAAAACAGCGATCATCTTTTGATCAAGTATCCGAGTTCGACAGAGGAAAGATAGTGGCCTACCGAGATTGTGGATTATCTTTCAGGGAAATCGGCAGTCGTGTTGGACGAAACCAAACAACTGTAATGGGGATATGTGATCGTTGGATGCAGGAGGATACGACAGACCGGCGTGTTCGATCGCATCCACCTCAGCGCACCACTTCACGTGATGACAGGCAAATTGAGCGTATGGCAGTCACGGATCGCTCAGTCACATCACGAACCATAGAACAGCACATGCAGTCTGTATTGCATCATCCAGTGTCTGCGCGTACCATTCGACGCCGTTTACAGCAGAGTGGTCTGTCCGCAAGACGTCCATTGCTTGTCTACCCTTGACGCAGAACCACAGACGTCTCCGCCGCCAATGGTGCGATGACAGAAGGATGTGGACGGCAGAACGGAATGAAATTGTCTTTACTGACGAGTCACGCTTCTGTCTGCAACACCACGATGGTCGCATTCGTGTCTGGAGACACCGTGAAGAGAGGATGCTGAACAGCTGCGTTATGCACCGCCACACTGGTCCTGCACCGGGTATTATGGTATGGGGCGGTATTGGATATCACTCTCGCACACCTCTAGTACGCATTGCCGGTACTTTAAACAGCCAGCGCTACATCTCCGAGGTGTTGGAGCCAGTTGTCCTTCCTTACCTTCAGAGTTTGCCCACAGCCATATTTCAACAGGATAATGCGCGACCACACGTGGCACCCATTGTCCAACGGTTCTTCGTCAATCGCCAGATTGAATTGCTTCCCTGGCCGCCTCGCTCTCCGGATCTTCCGCCGATAGAAATCATGTGGTCCATGGTTGCTCTATGATTGACCGAGATTCCATCCCCAGCTGCCACAGCAGATCAACTTTCGCAACGTGTGGAAGCTGCTTGGTCTGCTGTACCTCAAGAACTCATCCAAAGTCTCTTTGAATCAATGCCGAGGCGTGTGGCAGCAGTGATCTCCAACAATGGCGGCTACTCTGGCTACTGATTTTGGCAGGAACCACACTTCACAGAAGTCTATAAATTTAATCATTTGATACTTGGTCAACATGTTATCTACAAAACACATTTCGTTGTGATATCTCTTGTCTTTCTTGGTGTTGCAATTTGGGTGGCCAGCAGTGTAGATTTTTTAAATCTGAACTCCGTAATAGAGAGAGGAATTTGATACTTTGGGGCATTTTTCATTTAAAATTTGCAAAATAAATATTAAAATTTAAATTATTCGGGGAAAAAATCTGGTATAGTGTGTTTTAAATACTCCTGAATTCCTTTGGTGGACGCAATTTATAAAATGAATCCTCCTGTAAAGTGCAGAAAAGTTCGGGCTATCTGAAAATACTGTTATCATTGGATTATCAGCATTAGCTGTAAATAGTAAACACATTTTGTCCATAGGTTGACGTTGAGGTGAGCGAATCCAACAGGGTTAGTAAACAACAGCTTTAATAAATTAGCGTATCACAGTTGTCAGTTTTTATGCATATATAAGTGTAAAATAAAAAGGCGTTGAATATGTATGCAGCTGAATGAATGGGAATGTCGCACGATAAATATGAAAATTGGATATTTTACATTTGAAAGTTCTGGTTTAACTGTATAGAGTATATAGCTCACTTCTACCCAGACTTGGGTGTATATAATTTGAAGTGGCACTCTAAATGAATTTGATACAAACACAGTTCATACATGAAACAATGTTTATTGAATATTCTTGCACATGTAGGCTTTGCTTTTAACAACAAGATTCGTACGTACTACTTGTAAAGATATATAAATACATCTTTCAAGAACAATATATTTTTCAATACTCACAAACAGTAAGTCAACCAGCAATTCTGCCACGTAAACTTTGGGCCCCTAAGCACTAGCGCAGGATAGCACTCGAGCTGCATACCTCGTAGCTCTCTATCGCTTATCTATCAACTTTAACAACCTTTTTAAAACCCTAACAACTTTTTTTATTAATGACGCTACATGGTATTTATACTAAGCGCGTATGCCGAAATTAGCATATCTCAAGCAGCTTCTTTAATTCATTCACTCAAAAGTTCGATTCTTGTGAATCGAATCTTGTGTATACCTTACAGTAGCCTCTCTCGAAAAAAAAATTAGGTAACTGAGGTCTGAACAGCTTCAGTTAACTAATTGAAAACGCGTGCTGGTCTGACTTTTTACATAATGGGTGGCAAAGCCAAAAAAACCCTCCACACGTTGTGTGGGGGAAAAACGCCACTCTCATTTTACAAAACTAACCCCGAAGGGTCCAGGTGACACCATCAAACAGTGGATTTGCAGAGTTGCGGATACTGGGCTGGCCAACTGCGCCCTAAAATGTCTATTTTAGATAAAAGTGTCAACACAATTGCACAGCATGACATTTCTTGACGTTTTGTATCTGCTCTACCCCAATTCATAATATACATGTGTTATGTTTTGTGAAGTTAGTATATTAATAAGTTAGTTGTTATCTGTAGTTAGTATGTATTTTTTTCCTAGTCACTACATGTCCCCTTCAAAAATTTATAAAACAACAGTATGCCGTTTTTTTTTCAGTGGCTCACCCCTTCCCCTCAAAATGTTTACACAGTATATACACTGGGGAACTTCAAACCAATTTGGTTCGGTTTTATTAAAGGGTGGGAGTAAGAAAAAGAGAATTGATACAAGACTTGTTCATGAAAGAGGCAACTTCCCTACACCAGTCTGTCCAATCCGTGAAAACCTCTCTTGATGGTCGCAGTCCTAGTAAAGGGAATCGTTGATCGTGTGGGCATCCTTCGTGCAGCAGGGCGTTAGTCCTGAGGCGCTGGTCCGGCTTGACGATGGACAGAAGGTCTCTTGGGAGGAGGCCAACCTTGCTGGGCGGCTGATATCTTGCGTTTCCTGTACTTATGCAAAGGAGCTTTAAATTTGTCATCTATCCTTTTCATAACCATGTGTACCTTATCAGCGACACATTCATCCTTTGATGGAGGTTTTGTAGTACACACTTTACTTTTCTTCGTACATTTGCTTGTATCGGTATTAGATTTTAATGCAGATTCTATTTTTTCAAACGTATACGCCGCATCAATGCGTTTAGTTGATGCCTTTATCTCGACATTTATGATAGTTTTACAAATTGTTTCGCTGCTTGTTTCATGTTTTTCAACAAACTGACTCTGCTTTTCGTATTTGTGCTTATACGACTTCTTGTTTACCGCCTTAATTACTTCAGTATTAGCAGTTTTAATGCTGGAACCTGAAGGCGCTTTTTCACGTTTTTTATCCCCCTTAACTTTAGTTTTATCCTCTTTTGACGAAAAAGTCTCTTTAAAACGTCCTTCTTCAGAATCGCTATCATTTAAATTCTTTAACACTGCTTCAGTTTTAGGAAGATTAAGCTTTTCGTACTGGTGCGTTTTAATGCAAACTACGTCTATAACTTCCGAAGCATCAGCTAAACTACTTACAGTATAACTCTGTGTCAACTTCTCATCCTGATTCTCAGTCTGGTTTTCATGTACTTTATTTAAGACCATATTATCAACCTGGACTACACAATCCCCATTCGGCTGTGAACTTGAAATAACATCATCATTACCTAGCGATTTCCTAATATCGTTTAATGAATTTTTATTGTCGTCAACTAATAAGTATTCACTAACTTCCATAACGCATACTTCGTCATCTACTAAATTTCCTTCATTAACAGATGTGTGAATATCATCTAAAATATCAGGTATAGCATTAATAGAAGTATCAGATGATTTATTTTCTAAACCACTAGCATTAGTATCGGCACTATTTTCAGAAATTTGTACTGGAATTACCGCATTATTCCAGCTAGACTCACTTTCATTATAAGCCACAAAAATACCCCGACTTTCACTATTCTCAAAATAATGATTACTGCTCGGACAAGTTAATACATTTGACCACACAGTTTCAACAGGTTGATCCATATCATGTGAAACAATTTGCCAGTGCACGTAAGGTGCTTGCATATTATTTACTTTAAGTGCACTAATTTCATTGTAACGCCGTGAGCTTCTATGATTTCGCCCATGATACTGGTTTCGCTGCTGGTTTGAAACTCGGTGGTTTGAAAAATTTTGGCGGGGGTGTATAAAACTTCTCGTACCTGAATGAGGGTGGAGGGTAGCGAAGAAATGCCTATTGTCATGTTTAGCTAAAGCTTGAAGGAGGGTACCTTGCTTGAAATATTCTGATTGTCTAAAAAATCTTGAACACTTGGCTTCAAACGTTGGATAAATATTTTTAAGATTACTGCTTCCGTCATTCCTTCTAAATATTCCTCACACTTGGAAATCTTTTCCATAGCAAAATCTAACGCAGACTGACCTTCACGTTGCCTTAGCGAATAAATTTCCGCTTCAATTTGACTTTGATTAAAGGTTTTTGGAAAAACGCTAAGAAACTGTTGCTTGAATGACAAATAGTCAAAAATCAGATTACTGCTTTGCATACCCGTGTACTACTGATATGCACTACCTCTTAAATCGGCTAGAGCAATTTTAAGTTTATCCCCCTCTGGGGTGCATTGTTGCTGAAAATAATGCTCAATTTTCTTTAGGAATTGGCTTGAGGGGCCGCCATTGAATGTGGCTTCGAATGGCGCAAAATGCTGAACCATAATTACCCGAGGAAAATTTCCAGCAGGGTTTTGTTCTACAACACTCATTTACAAATAGTATATAAGTACTTGCAACAATTTTATCCATGTAAGCACACAGTACACAGTTTAACTTCAATTATGTTGTTCGTTATAAATGTAACGAGAACAACCAGGGTATATACAAACATTCGGGCGCCAGTATAGAGTATATAGCTCACTTCTACCCAGACTTGGGTGTATATAATTTGAAGTGGCACTCTAAATGAATTTGATACAAACACAGTTCATACATGAAACAATGTTTATTGAATATTCTTGCACATGTAGGCTTTGCTTTTAACAACAAGATTCATACGTACTACTTGTACAGATATATAAATTCAGCTTTCAAGAACAATATATTTTTCAATACTCACAAACAGTTAAGTCAACCAGCAATTCTGCCACGTAAACTTTGGGCCCCTAAGCACTAGCGCAGGATAGCACTCGAGCTGCATACCTCGTAGCTCCCTATCGCTTATCTATCAGCTTTAACAACCTTTTAAAAACCCTAACAACTTTTTTTTATTAATGACGCTGCATGTTATTTATACTAAGCGCGTATGCCGAAATTAGCATATCTCAAGCAGCTTCTTTAATTCATTCACTCAAAAGTTCGATTCTTGTGAATCGAATCTTGTGTATACCTTAAGCTATGTCCACACTTTTGCGCTTTCGAGTTCGATTTCGCTTTCGACTTACGGTTTGTCTTTCCTTTAAACTTACTTTTAATCCATGCTTCCCGGCATGCCTCTAGATGCATTCGATTTGTTGTCCACATTTGTTCGACAGTTCATGCCTCACGAGATGGAAGAGTCGGACGGTTACTGCTGCGTCGTTTCTTGTGATTTCGCGAAGTTTATAAGGTGACCACTATTTTTACGTAAAGCAACAAGAAATGTGCAACAAGAATAGACTACAATTTTGGTACGGTGCTCTGTATATAAATATGTATAATCCCTCTACTTGCATATTTATCATTCATATATATATATATATATATATATATATATATATATATGTGTGTGTGTGTGTGTGTGTGTGTATGTATATATATATACAGTCGGACCTCTATTTAACGAAGTCGCTAAATTCCCCAAAAAAGTTCGTTATATGGAAAATTCGTTAATTAGAGATTTACCTTTTAAAATGATCTAAATGAGAAGACTAAAAAATAAATTTAAACAATATTCTTTATGTAATACCTCATTAATCGATTAAAGATGGTTTTTCTTATACTCATAGGTTCTACATCAATGTAGTTTGATAGAGAAATTAATAACTGGTGATACGGAATATAGAAAAGGCCTGTTTTTTTATGCCAAGTTATTAGAAATAGAACTACAATTTATAGCTTTGTTTATGAAGTAATAAAACCAAACAAATACTAAGAATAGAAAAAGGGGAATATAATTGCTCGTTATTAAGATTTTATCTCTTAAATATAGTTTAAAATTACACTGGTATATTAATAATTTATTTCTGAATAAAAGGTACATTTATATTACTTTTGAAGTATACAGAATATTCAAGAAAAATCGTTAGCTAATCATACTATGTATATATATATATATATATATATATATATATATATATATATATATATATATATATAGAGAGAGAGAGAGAGAGAGAGAGAGAGTAAGAGTAAGTAAGCTCTTTAATATAAAGTAAAGAATTAAACCGAGACATTTACTTCTTTTCTGGGCAAAGCGGGCCATGAAGAATTACTTTTGAATTTTCATATAAAATTAAAAAAAAATTTCTACATATGTAAGAAGTTAAGAAGTATATTTTGTTATTAATGAAAATCGTTCATTTTTCTTTAACATGGGGTTAAATGAAGAACACGATGAGAAAACCATGATGGACTAAAAAATGCCTACATTTAAAATGTGTCGATGATATTTAGCTTCAAATGAAAATGATACATGCAGAATCATACGCATTTGGATGCAAGCAATGCATGACATGGGGGGGAAAAATTACTTCACGCAAAACGCGAATTCAGGTTGTAACCTGCTTTTATAATACAAAAACATCTATTTTTTTTTTTTTCAAAGTGGGTTTTTAATTCCTATGATAAGCTATGGGGAATTTTTTATTCAGTATTTTTATAATAACAAATTAGCTGATGCATATTTTTGAAATCTTCTCCCTGTATTTCAAAAAGAAAATTTCAATGATATAGTACAAGTTTTCAAATTTTTTTAAAATTTGCTTTGTTTAAAAATACATTTAGTTTTTATTTTAAAACAATACACATTAATTATTATTAAATAATTATTTTAAATGTATTAAATGCATTAATAATTTTATTTGTGAATGCGGAGTGGTTGACATCCCACAATGCCGGTAAATTTCTGTAATCATCAATAAAATTTAAAATTTCTTCGAAGACTGAGACATTCTGAACACTGGCTTGAAAACTGCCTTGGATAATAGAAAAACGCATGGAATTCAGCATGAAAATCCACTCGGGTTGGATACAATTGCGATATCGCATGCTCTATCGCGGCGCATGCGCTGTCTTGTAATTTGCAGGTGGTGAAGCATCGCTCTGAGCATGCTTCACATTTCTCTCTCCGTGCGACATGTCGAAAGCGAAATCGAGCCCGAAAGCGCAAAAGTGTGGACATAGCTTTACAACTGGCTGTTAGATTCCATGTATTTAAATAAACTTAATACGGGAAGAAACCTTCTTGGTCTTTTATGGTAAAATAGCACTTAAAATTTAAAAAAGGGACAAAAACGTACCAGGAAATAGAATACTTTTTTATAAATTGTTCATTTTTAATGAAATTTAGCTAAAATGCCTATCACTCTGCACAAAATCCTAATGCTACTATTTTAAATTCCTTCTCACACATATGACAGTTATCTTCAAAATGACCTACAATGTAAGAGAAACTTTAAAATGCAAAAATAATACACACAATTTTATGTTCCGATATGAAAATTTACCTCGATTCGTCATTCCTTTCCTTATAAAAACGGCCCCAAATAAAAAACTATTTATTATACACAATTTTTTGTGCGTCATTTCATTAACAATAGCATCTAAAACATTTCATGAAAGTTTTATCAAATTATATACATTATTATGTGAGATATCATGATAACCATAGAGATTTATGCTAAAAAACATAATTCTGAGAAAAACTCATTTAAAGTTATTTCCCACTTCAATTTTGTAGCAGATATTGTTTTTTAAATAGCTATAACTCTGCTTCTAATTGATATAGAATGAAATTCAAAACAGTTTTGAAAACAGAAAAGATTGAATTACACAATTCTTGCAAAAAAATGAAATTGACCAAAATAGTCAAAAAATGGTATTTTCAACGTAGGCAGTCACCTTAAAATGATTTAATAACCGATATTTAATCATTTCCTTAAAATAATTTGATGTTTTATGTGAAGAGGAACAGAAAAAAAATTGAATGAAAAGGAATTGTTTCATTGATCACTAGCAAGTTATGTGTTTTTATGCGTATAAAAGGGAGCTGTTAGATTTCCAAAACTGTCAGTCCCCTATAGCCTTCTTCAGTGAAACTACTACCAGAATAAAACTGTTTTCTCCCAAATCACCTTCCTGTAACTTCTTTTACTTCATATGCAGGTAAACGCCACGCGAATAAATGAAAAAATGGGAAATGAGAAAATAGAGATAACAGATTCTTCACGTGAGCTATAGAGTAGGAAAACGGTTACATATTGGATTTTATTCAATAATATCTCAAACTGAGACTGTTGAGCAGAATTCATTGTTGCATTCTAAATTATTTTGAAATATATTTTGTAAATATCATGCTGCTAATATATCACTTTGCTCAATTAGTTTAGCTAGCACTGATGTTTTATTATTTTAATTGTGATATCTGTTTGCCTGTTACTTTCACTCCAGAGTTTATTTCCTCATTCATCTTCAGTTTTGTGTGTCTAGAAATCCCAAGAACCATAATTAGCAAACGTGAAGCGATAACCAAATTTCGTATTCTATTTTCATTGCTTACAAATTAGGTTTATTTCCCCGGAATCTTCCAAATCACAGTGCTGGTTAAAACTGAAGTAAAATCCCTTACAGACATGATCTTGGTCTGCAGTACAAAATGTGCAAGCAAATGCAGGAACAGATTCCAAAGTAAAAAGTGTTTACTTACGCGTGGACTGTTCAGCATAACTATTTAACGCATATTTTCCTTGCGTTGAGCTTTTACCAATTTAAAACATTAAAAATCGATCACAAGTGTTGTACTTTTTATCTAATTCACAGGGAAGGTATAATATACGCATTTGTTTATGTGAATAGATTTTTGTATAATTTGAACTGAGCAGTAATAATTTGTTTTTAAATGTCGATGGTCAGAAAAAAGTTTTCTGGTCAGTACAGAAATATTAATGGTATTTCAATACTTACGATATTTAAAATTAATATACACGATCGTTTATTATTGTATCAGGTTAGGCATGTAAACTATTTATGTAAGATAAACAGATAATTGTGGGGATTTTTGCTATTAACATAACAACGATATATTACTGAGATAATCCTTTTGGTTACAACCTATGATGCTAAATCTGTGTTTTCTGTATAAAGGATATGAAGTCCAAAATCGTAGTTTTGAGAAAAAAGGGGTTGAAACCAACAGCTGAAAGCCGATTTTGAACAGTTGTGATCCGAATCCACTCTCAGGTATTCATCCATCGTCTGGCGATTGTAAGGGGCCTTGTTTATTTTGATACTCTCTTTCTATATTCGAGTTTTAATTACCTTTGAGGGGTTGGGGAGTGAAAAGTGCTCAGTTTGCAGTAATGACATTGAAGAAGAAAAATATTTAGGAGAGGAATTGGACTTAGCTTTCTGTACCCTGCAGTAGCCCTTGATTTTTCAAATATGTCTGGTTTGATAACTCATTTTAGCCCATTTTGCGAAGCAAACACGGAAATATTAATACATTTTACGATAAATATTAATTTGTAATACGAACGATATAACGTTCAAGATGAAACAAGAATCCAAACCATACAATATTGATGAACGTAAATATTTTGACATTAAATGTAGTTTCTAAATTTACAATAACTTTTTTACAGATTTTGCAACGTTTTAACGTAAAAAATAGTGTCTAATATAAAATATCTTCTTTAGTACTAACGTACATGGTAAAGATTTTTATCTCCTAGAATCTGCTCTAATAACTGAGCATTTTTACTCTTTTGATGAGAAAAGATATAAAATTCAGTTAGCATTATATACAATCAACATTAAGTTTATGCATCATCATTCTTAAGAGGAATTTGATTAAATCCGATATATGCATAAAGTATCTTTAATTTAGAATCCGGTCTCACATTTGCTCTCACAATTTCGAAAATCGTTTCGTTAGATATAGATCTTTCATCAAATATTAATATCCTGAAACTCACTAAATTTAATCGGAGTCGATCTTATCCAGAGGGTGTGCTCTTAAGGCTTTAAACAATGATAACAGTTACCATCAAATTGCTTACTTATCGATAAATTAAACAGGCTTACAGGTGCAGATAAGCATAAAGACATCTGGATTATATTAATTATGTTTTGAAATAGCTCACAAAGCCTCAATTTACTAAACACTCCTCATGCGATTTCAAATTACCTTAAAGGCAGATAACTCCATTACATACGGGCAATCTCCTCAAAAACGACATGATCATTCATTCATTCGGAATTATCGACGTAACAAGCTAAACATCGGAGCCTGGAAAATATTAACCTTTTAATCACAATTTAACTGTGAGCACATTGCTTATTCTGTTAAATACACCACTTTATGTGAAATTTTATTGTTTAGTTACTTTTGACTGTATTAAAAAATATGACTTTGCAAATGCGTATTAACATATAATTTTAAAAACAGGTGGTTCATTTACGTAACAGTGGTGTGAGTTCTTCATCGTTTCAGTATATATATATATATATATATATATATATATATATATAGGATAAATCCTATAATTATCCTAAATGTCCTATACATGTTAGTTGTAGTGGTTATGGAATATAATTACGGTAGACTACCATTAAAGAAAAATTTATGCAATCATTTGTATATACTTGCGGGAAATGTTTATTGACATTTGACTCTGTAATCGCATTGCTTTTTCAAATATCTTCTAATAGATAAAAACTCATGTAATTCCACATTTATTTTATAATATTTAAATTATTGTCATGCATTTGAATAATCTCAGTGTTGTAAGTTAATGCTTTCCATTTTTGGGATGGAAAGGAGTTTAAAAGGAGGCACTCAGAAATTCCTTTACTCGCAAGTATGGCTCAGTGCTCACGGCGCTGTTTTAAAAACAAAGGGTGTAAGTTTGATTTCTACTAAAATCTGTGAAGACAACACATTGCATTGTAGGAGTTAAAGAAAAGGCGAAACTCTGCATTGGGCGAAAAATATTGTAGTGAAGAATGTTAATGTTGGGTCTCAGAAAATATCTTTGCATGCCGGAGTGGTTTAGGAGTTAGATTGCTGGCATTCGAGTCTGTAGATTTATTTCCTGTTCCTGAAAGATATGTAAAAAGGTCGTTAAAGTAGAGACAAAAGTTTGCGGATGAATAAATTGTTTTACATTAATGGATCTAATATTGTTATACTCATTCATCACTCTCAAGTTCTCGCTGACGGTAGAAGATCGATGTCTATTGGGCCTGCCATAAGTGAAAAAATATAGATGTAGAATATTTATGCAAATATAGTTTATTACTAGTTACAATTAAATTTTGAAACGACATTACATGTTTTAAAAACTTTAGAAATGACGTTAATACTAATTATTCTTTGACAAAAAGTTAAGTTCTATATTTAACTGCATAAGCTAATTTAATTTTTGAAACCAAAATACCTTACATCTAATAATTTATATTTAATTATCGTCAATCAAATGTGTGATGCTTTGAAGTGCTTTAAAAAACTTCTTCGTCAAATCCATACGTGGCAGAAAAACATTTTAATTCCTTTGAGGATTCAGAAACATATGAAGCTTTCAATTTTGTACCGTAATTTAAATCGAGATTAAAATAAAATATATAAATATGTATAACTAAAATGTTAAATATATTTTTAAATTGCAAATTCAAGTTACTTTTTTAAATTTTTCTATAAACGACGTGTACTATTTTGTTAATAATGCACTTTAAAAAGATACAAAAGTAAAAGATGTGTATTTTTGCAGTGAAACTATCGAAAGTAATATTAGACACACAATTATACAATGAGACATTGATCATTAGATGAAAAATTAAGTGAAATGCATGATAACAAAAAGGATAAGTAATTGTTTTTGTACGTGGAACGTTAATTCAACGTTCCTGTTTTAAAAAATGTTTTCTTTTGTTAGAGTCTAGCATTGATGAAATATGGTTCTGAATTTTAATATTTATAAAACTTTTACTTTAAATGTCATGCTTCTCTCTTCGAAATTCGTTGTCTGTTGTGCTGAATATTTGTTGAAATGAGATAGCTTTTTCGAAAGTTTTTGTTTAAGGAATGCTATAAAATACCTAAGAGAACTGGTTTTTTTTGCATAATGGAAGCAGAAATTTGGTGTATTGCATTTGTTTTAATGAAAACACTGTATGAAAATAATAAATAATAACTTAAGTATTAAAAATTTATAAACTGTTTTATTTTGTAAAATATGCAGATAAGAAATTTTGTTGCATTTTTAACAATACGTTTATATTTAAATTTATACGCTTGCTTCTGTAGCTTTCACTTTAGGGACTATATACAAACATATTGATTACTTTAGCCGCAGGAAATATAGTGATCAAGCCAGGCGTTTCCTTATGACTTCATAAACTAAGCTTCAAAACTAAGCAGTTTATATATTGGTAGTTTATATATTAGTAGTTTTATAGTAAATATATCACAGATAATATTTTAAAACATTAAATTTTAAGATTAAACATTAATTTTCACATTTATTTCCTATTGATCAATATAATCAAATAAGTTTTGGTAAATGATGAAAAAAAAGTTAAATATTCAGTCTAAAACCCTGCTTATTCTGATGTTAATTTTGAAAAAAATCTATCAGCTTAGTTCCCCCAGAGAGTTAGATTTATCTAAAATATGGTAGAGGTCTTTTACATCTAAATTAGTAGTGATACTTTTAAAATTCCGTACACAGTTTGATAATTATTTGAATAAAAATATTACTTACAATCATCTTTAAGTCATTTTTATAGCTTATTTTATAACTTAAATGTGCCCTTTTTTGCACTCATGTCAGGTTATTTGGTAAAGCGTTCAAAATGCAAATAGTTTTAGAATATTTGTGGGATTTTTTTCCGTCGTTGTTGTTGTTGTTGTTGTAATGCCCCCTGGCCGGATTTTTTTCCATATAGGCTTGTGGGCTGAGGCTCCGGTTTATAAAGACACCACAAGGGTCGGAGTCCTACTTAACCAGTGTGACGAATTAAAATAATTCACACAATTAAAATATACGCAGCACATGGGTGGAATTTGTCGCAACTGACCGACACGCCCTCCTTTAACGTATAGCAGGTGACAGCGAGCTAGAACGGAAGGAACACAAAGCGGTTGGAAAAACGTGACAGCTTGGCGGAACAGAAATTCGCCACGGTGCTCCAGATTAATGACGCGGGACCACCATGAAATCACTAGAATTTCAACCTTGCCTGCCAGCAAATCGAAAAGTCTAGAATGACATCACGATTAGCAGAGCCAATAGGAGACGAGTTCTCTGGACGGAGCGAGAGAGTCCAAAATTAGAAGGGGCGGCAAAAAGTCAGTTAGCGACCGGCTAAGCTGTGGTAGACTCCTCCGACCATCCAGGGTCGAAAGAGAAAGGCTATACGCGGACTTGCGTAGTTGGCGGCTTATTTCTCACGAAGAGAACTTTTAGCTTCGGCTAGGAAGCTTGGGTACAGTTCAACGAGATCATCAAGGCCGGATCATCCTGATTCTATAAAGTGCCTCGCAGTCATCAGCCCTGCAGAGAGTGAAAATCGAGAGACTTGCTCTAATTTCAACGAACTATTCGATGATATTGAATTAGCGGAACTCCAGGTGGTAACTCCTCCTAACGGACTCAGTCGACATTTTAGAGGACTTTCATTAACTGCGTAACGGATCTTCAATCTCCAAATTTTCTCCTCCGAATTGAAATAAATTCGTCGATTTTAATTTATTTGGCTGTGATTTTTTGTTGAGTCGATTGCTACCTCGATCAATGCGTTACACCAGGCGCCACCTCAGTTTTGACTGAGCACCCCCAGGAGCGGCATCTGGGAGGGGTACCCTCTCCCACCCTTTCTAACCTTACAGAGGGACTTTCCAGTTTACTGATTTAACGTGGCCATACTCGATCAAGACACGGAGTTATCTAGTGGCGCTTGTCGGGATTCGATCAGAGCACCCTCAGTACCAAAATCCGTCGCGCTACCACTAGGCTACCTCGAGCCCAGGCTACTTTCTGAACTATGATTTTAAACTTCTAGATTAAAAGAGTATAAAAGTTTTTAAAAATATAAGAATGTATAAAATGACACTTTATCGGAATATATTACATTATTGTTGTTGTTGTTGCTTATGCCCCTTGACCGACAACATCAGATGAAGTCCCGAAGGTTATGAACGATGAAGGTTTCTGCTCCTGTTTTGAATTAGCACAACTAGGGTCAGAGTCCGACTCGGCTAAATGACCGATCCCGTAATTTTGAACCTAGTCAAGTGATGAGACCGGAACACTTGACCCCGCACTTCCAAAGGTAAATTTGAGAACTTGGAGGACATTGTTGCCACGCCCTATTTTACGTGCCCTGGCCACTATTGGTGAACAAAGCCGTAGATTTGCAGCGACGAGCATCGAACCAGGAATCACTGGCCCACTGCTCTTGCCAACTGGGCTATCTCTCCCGCATATATTACATTATTTAATATTGCTACTCAGCAGTAAATCGCGTAAAGCCAGCATTTGATTAACAGTGATGTTTTAGCCCTCTAAAAAACATATGCTCTCTGTAATTAAAAAAGCTATGAAAATTATAGAATCTTTAATAATAATAATCAAAATGAGGTAATAAAATCCCCCCCCCCTTTCAGTGCTCTAAAATGGTGGGTTAATACCAAACAAGTATCCACAAATGATGCGTAATTCTACGACTGTTTCGAAAGGTTTTTGCCCTGAATTCTTCAATTCAAAGACAAATTGTGGGTCTTCTAATATATTGGTATCCACTACCTAAAATGGGACAATTTATTAAAGTTTTACGCAGAAAAATTCTTATCCTCTATTGTCTTTTCTATACATTTGTTCAATTATATCTATATATTTAGTTGTCCTGAGCTCACTACATAATTTCATGCATTACTTTTCTTTATCGTTAAAAGGCTATCCCACAACGGAAATTTGTTATGTTGTTTCAAAGAACATTGCATTTTTTCCTTCCCATACATTTTCCTTTCACATTTGTATTTATTTTCAGTAAAGTATATAAAATCGTAAGTAATTATATTTTATACTGCTATAAAATAATTATTTGATGTATTATATCAACCATCAGTCGTATTATCACCTAAATCACGGGTTCCCAAACTTATTTGGACTACTGCCCACTATTACGGCTGCTATGTACTAAGAAAAATAAAATCGTATTTCACTTTTCCTCTTCTTGCAGACTCTTTTGGTGGGAGGAGTCCAGTTGACAGTTCGAGAATTCCGTCCCCTTTAGGATTGACATTTTGAGGGCTTGTAATGGCTCTCTCTCTATAGGGGTTTAAGCGCTGCCCCCTAATTTTTTTATTTAAAATATATATTTGTCAACTATTTACAGGTATATAAATGCTGATAATCCAATAAAATTGGTATTGTCAGATAGCCCGAACTTTTCTGCAAAGCGTACAGGATTCATTTTATAAACTTCGTCCACCGAAGGAATTTATGAGCGTTTAAAACACACTATACCAGATTTTCCCCTGTATAATTTAAATTTTAAAATATTGATTTCATTTTAAAAAAAAATGTACTCAAATGTAAAATTTCTTTCTCTATGACCTGTACAATTAAAAAAAAAATCTTTGAAACCAAGTCGGCAATCCGTGGACAAATTTTCTCTATAGGTTAACATTAAGGTGAGAGAATCCAATGGGGTTAGTACATAGCTGCCTTAAGAAAAAATAATGACTCAGTGCCCCCTGTAAATTTCCCGTCTTAAGCGAACAAAGAGAGATGCAGTGACAAATTTGCGTCCTTCTAAGTATCTATATTTCTAACTACGTCCTTCAACATAGTAAAGAAAGACGTCGCAAATAGGACACCTTGAAGGTTGAAATTATAAAATTATTCATTAAAACCAATCATAGTAACGTTCGCATTACACACAGAAAACGAATACAATGAAGGATAATATTAAAATAAACATTAAGAATAATATTAAAACTAATTCTATTCAGAATGATGAGCTTGGTGCGCTGCTTTCAATTTACTAATGTTCGGCTCTGTTTTTGTCCGCAGCATTTTTAAATCATCGCGATTAGGTATTTGTAGTCGATTTCTGTTTTTAGTAAGCATTTTTGGGACTATACTGAACCCATGCTCCTCTCAATAGAATAAAGGAAATGCAATTAAAATATGTTGTACTGTATCCGGAATACAGTATCAGCATTTGTTTTTGTAGCCAGAACTGTCGTTAGCCGAGTTTGAATTTAAATTGACCCCCCCCCCCCTGGATCGTTCTAGCACGCACTCGGGGGGGGGGGGGGGTGATATCACCTACTTTGGGAAACCCTGACCTAGATCTTTGATACATTTTTTTTCATTTCATCTCCCATGCGAATCGATAGAATTTAAGCAAAACGTATTTAACGAAAAAAAAGAAAGTCTATTGATGAATTTGTTTTACACATGGTGATATGTGAACATCATGTTCCCAATATCTTTTAAAAATTCGATTTCTAAGAGAGCCAAAAGTCAATAATGCCAGTATTGTTAGTCAGTAAGTAAGCGCTTTATACAACCGTAAATAATTTATTCTAACTGCAATTGAAAAATCCAAATGAATCACTTTTGTATTAATCTCTGGTAAATTTAATTATCGGAATACTTTGTTTAGCCAAAAAAACATTAATCGTTACAGCTTTTACATGTTTTATTTCATCTTTAAATGCTATGAAAAGAAACGAACATAAATTCTGCGAGCGAAAATCATGTTATCTTTTAATTCGAATTTTCTTCCATTAGAGGAACAAAACTCGTAACAAATGGTTCATTTAATTCTATCAACTTTGCTCACTGGACCACTTAAATTAAAAACATTTTGAATGATGTTAAATGTTCTTGAGTCACAAGCGCAGAAAAAAATGTCGAAATAACGAATTATTCCTTCTGTAATTTTGTTTTTATTGAATGCTCGAGAAAAATAATTAGAGACGCTGAACGTTAGAAGGAAACTGCTCTCGATTTAATAGATACTCTAATCTCATAATATCCAAAATGATGAAATAAAATGATTCTAAAATACGTTTCAATACAGGTTAATAAAATCATTCTGCAGAAATTAAGCGATTTAATCCCTTTATTTCATTTTATATGATAACAGACTTGATCTCGCAATATTTTATGCCTAGTACTCTAAAGTATTGTGAAGTTCCTCTTTCATTACCTTAGAGTCGAAATCTTACTTTTCATAATATAAATTTACCTCATTCATAGAAATCAAATCAAAACAAGCTAGTTAGTCTTAAGTCTCTTCATTCATCTGATTGAAATTTCATATTTTTTTTAATTGGATCAGATGCATGAAATTTTAATCCATGTAGTGTATAAACTCCGACATAAGCGACTGGACACTTTCACATATCATAAAAGTATTGTAATTAAAAAATATAGAACCGAACGTCTTGATGTGATTTTTAGAAATCAAATTTCACTGCATTCTCAGAATGCATGCAAGTGAATGCAAGGCCGTGAAATTGTTAATGTACGGCACTATCATTATAGTATGCGGGGACACTCCTCCTTGTCATTAGTAATAATTTTTCATAGTTGGCTAATGGAAAAAATGTTAAAATGTTGTATAATGTTTTGTTTTTCTAATGCTGAGGCACTTGTAGTGACACATTCGCCTTTTGTTATTCACAACTAAGTTTTACTTGCTACTTTATTGTGGGAGCGCAATTTTGGGGATCCAGCATTGCTTACTACGGAGAGGCGACATATTAAGGCTGCTGCGTACTAACCCTTCTGGATTCGCTCCCCTCAATGTACACCTATGAAGAAAATTTGTCTACAATTTACAGCTACATAAATGCTGCTAATCTAATAAAAATGGCATTTTCAGTTTGGAACATTTCTGCACCTTGCAACAGGACTGATTTTATAAATTTCATCCCCCAAAGCAATTGATGAGCGTTTAAAGCACACTATACCTGATTTTTCTCCCCTGAATAAATTTTAAAATACACTGAAGTGCCACTGAATTAGGGATAACAAAGCCTATGCAAATTGTGTAGCGCTGCGCATCATGTATGCGCAAGTGAGGGCTCTGTGGTAAATGCATATATAGCGCGTACTGTGGTTGTTCTGAACTAGTTGTTGGAATTGCCAGTATGAGTAAACTGCCTGATTTAGACGCCTTCGATCGCGGACAAATCGTAGGTGCACGACGCATGGGCCATTCAATTTCCGAAATTGTCAGACAGCTAGGATTTTCAAGGTCGACAGTGTCAAAAGTATACCAAGAATACATGGATGGTGGAAAAAAACTAGCGATCGGGCAAACTGCAAAGAACAATTAGCCTTGACAGTGCGTGGTGAGAGACGACTCAGGTGTATTGTACGTAGCCAGCGAAGCCAAACATTATCTCAAATTACCACCCAGTTTAATGACGGCGCCAGTCGCACAGTCAGTAAACGGACTGTGCAACGCTCGCTTCACAGTATGGGTGTCGGGAGCCGTCGACCTACGAGAGTACCATTACTCTATACTCGCCATCGGGCTGCACGTCTTGCCTGGGCAAGAGAGCACAGTGACTGGAGTGTAGAGGACTGGAAACGAGTAGCATGGAGTGATGAGTCTCGATTCTGACTACTTAACGCCGACGGGAGGCTGAGAATATGGCGTCAGGCTCATGAAGCCATGGATCCTGCATGCCTGGCTGGAACTGTACAAGGGCATGGTGGCTCAATCATGGTCTGGGGTGTTTTTCCGTGGCACAGTTTGGGATCTTTGGTGCGTGTACCAAACTCCCTCAATGCAATTCGGTACGTAGAGTTGCTGGGTGATCACCTCCATCCGTTTATGCTGTTCTGTTATCCGCACGGCAATGGAGTTTTCCAGCAAGACAACTGTACCTCTCACAAGTCCCGGTTGGCTACTGGCTGGTTGGATGAGCATTCCTCTGAGTTTTCTGTCATGAATTGGCCACCTAGAAGCCCAGACTTAAATCCTATTGAGCATCTTTGGGATGTTTTGGAACAAGGCGTGAAAGGCCATCACACAGCACCAAAGAACCTTACTGAATTTTGGACAGCTTTAGCAATATTTGGCAAGCCATTCCCGTGGAACGTTTCCAGAAACTTGTTGAATCTATGCCTCGTCGTGTGGCAGCCGTTATCAAGGCTAGAGGTGGTCCAACTCGTTACTAGGTAGGTATCCCTAATTCAGTGGCACTTCAGTATATTATTTGAATTAAAAAATTTGAAAATGTCCCAAGATGTAAAATGTCTTTCTCTATAACTGAGTACAAATTTTGATAAACAAATCTTCAAATCTAAATAGGCAATCCTTGGACACATGTTATCCATAGGTTAAGATTAAGTTGAGCGAACCCAATAGGGTTAGTTCACAGCAGTCTTCGAACAAGCCTTATTCGGGATTTGAACCTAAGACCACTGTAGGGAAGCTAACGACGCTATCCACTTGTAACGAGGAATCGTTACAAGTTCCTTTAATTTTATTAATATTAACTTAATTTTGTGTATTTTTCCTAAACTTTAAATTATAACCTTAATTTTAATCTTTTCCGCTAGATAAGTTTCATTCCCTTAGCCGATAGCAATTTATTTTTTCCCAGGCTCTTCGTCTTTCTAGTTCTACGTTGCTATCAGCCCGTTCTGTCGGTAATTGTCGGTAATTGTAAATAGCTTTTTGCTCTAAACATCTGGCAAAGCAATTTGCTGTTGTAAATTTCTTCACTTCTTTGTCAAATGTCATCTAAATTGCTAGCCTGGTGACCACGAAATAAGATGTGCTTTTCTTCCCACTTCCCGCTTATTGTAAACAGCAATAATTGGTTTCCTAAAAGCTGCAAAAACTCCCGTTCTGATAAGGAATCCGTTTCCGCAACCCCGGAGTTAACCGTAATTCATTTTTCTCAGAACTGGCGTTTCGCATCTCCCTCTCTTTGACCACCTTCTCTGATTGGTTAGATCAGCCAGTCTCAGCCAATCATACTCCCTATATGGTTTCTTCTGTCAGATTCTTGTGGCAAGAGGAATTCGCTAGGTAGGGTTTCCCGTTTTGGCGATGCTGCGTGTATTTTTATTTTTTGGGCACAAGGCATTGGCAATGTATTTGGCGCACTTTTATGTGGTTCGTATGCTCTCCTTTTCCGTGTGTTGGCGGGATTGTACGTAGTTCAACCCTTCTCTCCTCGCCCTGCCCAGCGGTAAAAAAAAATACGAGAGGTTTCAGGGATTATCACTCAATCATCGACTTACCTTTCTTATAATAAAGAGCTAAGTAACCCTGATCCAAGGGAACGGCTTTGCTGGAAACTTGGTGATGGGGAATTGTAAGTTTTTATGATATGTCTTGCGACTTGAATATTTCTTGTTATTGATATTTTGAACAAATGTTCTTATGCTCTTTCAACTTTGTACGTGACATGTAGCGAGCTGCATTTTGCCTCCATTAATTTAGTCAAGAAATTGTTCTGATTTATATAAAAGCAACAATAAATTTGAAGTTTGTTTTTAAAGATGGATTAAGTTTTTCTTATACACAGTGTGAGTTTATATCTTCATTTTCCCCAGTAAGTGATTTTGAGCAGCAATCGAACTGGAGTTCTTTTTGGCGCAACAACCAATGTATTTTCTCTACGCGTTCCAGGTCGACTACAACACCTTTTTTATAGCTGCAGTATACAGCTGAGTTCCATCGTAGATGTCTCTCCACCTTAATAGTTCGGACTCGTAGCAGGTATTGAATAGAAAGAAACGATATAATGCAGTAATTTCTTCCGGCCATCTACATTAATGGTACTACCACTTTTTTTTACTACTATTCTATGCTGAACAGTTCGCCAGTCTGGACTAATTGTTGTGCAACGAACTTATTCCGGTGTATTTAGTACACTTCATGATTCATCTGGTATATTTTTACCGTGTTGCGGTGTAGAACTGTCTTATCCAGTATTTCGCCATAAATGAACTTTCTTCCTACAGTGCAGACAAATTCAGAACTCATAGTGAACTGTCTGCACGACTCCCATAGGTAACTTTTTTGTGTAAGTGCTCCTTTTTTTGTGACTCAGAGTGCCTCTTCAATTCTTCAACATATAGAAAGTGTAAAATAGGACTGAACGTTTAAAGAAGGAATTCCTTCCCTTACGACAAATTTTACAGCACACGCCAATTTTACACCACACCACTATATCATGTGGGCGGCATGTTGAAAAAGTATGAAAGGTAGAAATGACAAATATTGCATACTTAACATTTTCAATTTTCGGAAAAGCCAGCTTTAATAAGTAAAGTATAAAGGATATATTCTAAGTTCACTGTTTGTTATATCGTTTATTTTTACAATACAACTAATGACTATTGTTTTCCTTTCTTGGGAATGTGCGACTGTTCTAAATTATTGTATTTCCAAATTTAGACTACATATTTTCATGAGAAATATTTCTCTCTGTTTGCTCTTTTTAAAGTTGACTAAATTGCTTTTGAAAAATGGGTTGAAAATTTATGGTTGAAAAATGCATTTAGTTTTTAAAATAGCGTTTAGTATATTGGTAATGAATAAAAATTCCCAAAGCAAACCATAAGTATTTTATACAAATGCTTTGTAAATTTATATTTAAATGATTTCTTTTGCATTAAATAGTATATAGCATTACTTTAAGAGTAAAACTGTAACCTCAGCTCCTGTAAAGCATACACAAATTTCGTATGCAATATTAACTTATTTCCAAAAGGGATGTCTCTTGGATGAATTCAATATTTACAATAAGCAAAGTAGAAGTAGGGGAATATGCAGAAGGAAATATTCACTACATAAAGTAGGAATTCAGAAATGGAATTCTTGGGATTACGAGTGATACCTACAGACATCTGTAGGTTCTACTTTTTTTTCTCTTGCTCTGAATAAGAAAGTAAAATTTTCTGATGGATTCAGTCTGAATCAAATATATTGCAGATTGAAACTTCTCGGAGTTCTACGTGTGTGGAAAAGTTTATATTTACATACTTGTGCGTTGTGAAAGTGATATTTTGCGATAAAAGTCTATGTGATATCTATTGCGATAAATGTCTATATTCCTTGGTGAGTTTACTAAAAATTAACAAAAAATATTTTCCTCCCATTCAGTACAAAATACTCAAACAAATCGACAATATATATGTGAGATGGCATGAGAAAAATATTAAACATTTTCCATCTTACAAAATATCTTTTTAAATTTTCAATAACGGTATACCATTGATAGATATAACTTTTACCCGAAATTTATGTCAGTAGTTTTATATAATTTTATATTTTCTTTGTTAATTCCCAGAGACTACATCTTACTTTTCATTCTATCTTTGTGTAATTAGTGAGAAATACACAAATAGCCCCGAAAAATTAGAGATGTATCATTCTAAAAAATTCATGTATTCAATTTTGTAACGGGCTTCTGAGGTTACCGTGTAAAAAGTAAAGTTCATGAATCACTGTATATCAATACTGACATATTTCATGAGAAAAACTTTGACATTCCATGTCAATGCCGAAGAATTTCTACGTACGCGTAGAGACGAAGGTTATGGCAAGATATCCTTAATTAAGGGTAAAAATAAAAAAAATTCCTTCATGAATCTATTTTCTCTTTTTTACAGAGTTATAGAAAATCATAGGATAAAGCTATATATAATTTGTGTTGGTAGTCTCGTTATTTGTTTTGAACTGAAAATAACAATAATTTCTCCGAACTTAGGAGGTTAGGAAAATAAACCATATCTGTTAGTTAGTACTGATTTACATATAAGCATGTAAGGTAAAAAAAAAAAAATAAATAAATAAATAAATAAATATATATATATATATATATATATATATATATATATATATATATATATATATATATATATATATATATATATATATATAAAACTACGCAAAACTGCCCAAATAAGATTGAACTACCTTTGTAGTAAAAGTTTTATATATATATATATATATATATATATATATATTTATTTATTTATTTATTTAACCTGATTTTCTACAAGTGTGTTTTAATAGCTTTTTCTACCTTCTGTAATCGCTATCATCTATTCAATCCTCTCAACAAATCCACGAAATTTTGCAATCTGCTGAGTTCCATTGTGCATAAGTTCTATCTAAGGACTGGACGTAACCGAATGGCTAGCGAGCTGGCATTAGGGATGCGACATCGATGTCGATGTTTTAAACATCGATTTATTGAAGCCGATGTTTTTTTAACATTGATGTTTTGTACTCGATGTTTTACGTTGTTTCGATGTTTTTTTTAAATGAAAAAGTACCATAATAAAAAAAAATTTACCACGTAGCATAATTTTCACACTCAGTAAATAAATGTAAGTCTGAATTCTGAAAAGGACGAATACATAAGGGGGATCGATTCCTTAGCAAACAGACAAATGGCAGTCAACAACCAATGAACGAATCAGAGTGCTTGGAATGTGCCTGACACTCCAGAACCTTCCATGGGGTTTTATTTTACAAATAGTATATACACGAGAGCAGCCATTTAAGTTTTTGTTTTGTTCTGGTTTTATATAAGTTCACTTTAATATTATTAGTAAGATGCCTCGCAAAAGTACCGTTTGGAAATATTTTTGCAAAACCTCTGACAAATTGGCAAAATGCAATATTTGCCTAAGTCCCTCAAAACTTCTGGCAATACCACGAATTTATCTGGACATTTGAAGGCAAAACATGGCGATATTTACAATGAGAATTTTGATTGATCAATGTAACCCAAGGCAAAAGCAACGAAATTTTTGTCATTTGTGTCAGCCCAATCAGAGAGTAAAATTAAATCACCAACAACGACTAACCGAAGTAACATTAATGTTAGAGATTACTAAACCAGTTATAAAAAAATGGATGTTCTAAAACATCGATGTTTAAAAACATCGATGGTTTTTGGGTGATGTTTTATTAGCATCGATGTTTTAATATTGAATATCGATGTTTCAAAACATCGATGTTTTGTTATCGATGTCGCATCCCTAGCTGGCTTTCGGTACAGAGCCTGTCAGTTCAACTGCCACTATTGATAAGGATGTTTGTAACCGTTCAGAATCGTCTGTAAACTGTAGAACCCATTCGAGCTAGTCCTTGAGTGATGCCAAAAATCGACCATAGTGCTCTTAACAACCAATCTATCTAAGATGTGCTATTGCTAAAAGTTAGGGATAGATATCAAATATATTGTGACCACATTTCAATGCCTTTTGAAAATTTACTGAGAAGGTCTTTGTCATTTAGATATTAGACGGGATCTTTTTAAATTAAAATTAGTTGAGATTGATAGATTAAGAACATTGTGTTTTATGTAGTACTAGTTAAAAAAGGAAATAGATAAACTATGCATACTATTTAGCTGCACATTTTTTTTACATTAGGATGGATCAATAGACTAGATGCATAATGACTTTTCAAAATTAATATAATTGACGATAACAACCCCGCAAGGAATATAACTTAACACAATAAGAACTTTTTCACAAAATATATAATTTCGGTATTTCATTTAATAATGTTTTCTTTTGAATAAGGCAAATGCATTGTTTTAAGAATAAAAAAAATATGTTGGTATACATGGATTTATTGAGACAGCTAAATATAAAAGTTTATATTTAAAGATTTAATGTTTAGAAAACCCAATTCATTAATTTAGGTAGGCACATGTGAGTTTTTAAAGAATGTTCTCTAAATAACACTAATCAATACTCTAAATACAAATGAAATAGAAAACTACTTAGCTATGTATTTGCTATTTTGAACATAACGAAATATTTTGGATGTGAAGAAGTTGAAATTACTGCATGATGAGGATCATAAATATGTAACAATATTTGTAATAATTACGTATCTAGATATAAGAAAATACAAAGGAAATCGTTAGTCTCCCATTTAATTCTTACAATTTAAGTTAAGGACATTTATTTTTATCTTTAAACAACTGATTCAGACATTATAAGTCATATTAATTTGCATAAAATGTTTCTATAGTCTTTAATCAGAAATAAAATGTTATTTTACTCTTGCCCTTTTAATAGATTTTTTAAAAATTTCCACATGAAAATTAAATTACTTTCCGGACTTGGACAAAAATATTCTTTTTCAATATATATTTTTTTCAACGGTATATTTTTTAAATTACAAAAAAACCCGGTGTATAAGAACAATACCTTTTTAATCTGCTTTTAAAAAAGGGCCAATATGTTAGATAAAAAATCCAATATTTTCATTAAATTTCTTACAATAACATTTCTTTATTTTTAACGCGTATATAAATTTATTTGTAACTTTCCAATCAAGTTATGCCTCATTTGATATCTTTTTAGGAGAATAAATGTTTTGATGGTCTGAAAAGAAGTTAAACAGCAAAGAAGTACCAAAGTTCCTTCAGCCATGTTAGTATATAAACACAAAACTACTCCTGCCAGTCGAGTTTGTTTAGTTGAGAACACTATTTAATGTCTTCCTTTCATGAAACTTTTGAGAGAAATTCCTTTATTCAATTAACCTTATTAAGATAGTTCTCTTTGTTATTATACTCCTGCAATGTTTATATTTACCGATATAAAATATTTTTTTTTAAGAAACGAAATATTTTTATCAAAATGATGCTTTTCTGAGAGCGAAATATGAAGTTAATGTGCAATAACACTATTTATTAAAATATATATTTATTATTTCCTAATTTTTTTTTCAGATTAGGAAAATATAGGATAGTGAGGAAATAGAAAGTGAACGTTATGTTTTCTTCTGAATGAGACAAATACATTGTTTTAAGAAACAAAAAAATATTGGTATACTTGGATTTGTTGAAACAGCTATATTTTACATTTTATATTTAAAGATATAATGCTTAGAAAACCTCATTCTTTAATATGGGTAGACAACAATGTGTTTTTAAAACATTTTCTCTATATAACACTAATCAATACTCTAAATACAAATGAGGTACAACTGAGACATTTACTTTAAATTTTACATTTGAAGATTTAATATTAGAGAACGTCATACTTCAATATAGGTAGATATCTATGTGTATTTAAAGAATATTTTCTAAATAACACTTTTCAATACTCTAAATACAAATGAAATTGAAAATTGCTTATCTATGTAGGTGCTGTTTTGAACATAACGAAATCTTTTAGATGTAAAGAAATTGAAAGCGTAAATCCAGGTATTTTAGCCGATGTTGCTTACTTAAACCTTCAACTGCAACCGTAATGAGATATCTATAGATATTTCTACTGGCCATTTTTATTAACAAAACAGTCAGCTGTGGAAATAGAATTTTTTACTGGAAGTGGATTTTTCCCGAGAAGAAACCACGCAGAGGGCGAAATATCATAATATTATCTCAAATGGCATTGATGAACAGATATATTTATCCTTTTAAAAATATTGTTGGAGGAAAAGAAATGTTAGAGATGGAATTAACAAAAACGAGAAATAAAAACATCAAAATGAATATTTCATAAAATTAATTATCAAAATATGAGTAGAATTCAGTAGAAGAAATATTTATCTTTTATAAAATGTTTGGTTAGAAAGATATTAGATGATATGCTGACAAAATAGAAGTGGAAATACAAATATTAGATGACAGCTATCAGAGAACTAAAGAATTTTTATTACTTCTATAATAAGGAAAGGAATATAATATGATAGTTATACAAGGAAAGAAATATGAATAGGAATAAATCTATTGTATGATAGAAAAAAAAAACAATGTAAATATCAAATTGACCTACCATAGAGAACAGATTATTGAAATACCTTTGTGCGATAGAATTCGGTAGAGGAAATATTTATGTTTTACAAAATATTAAAGATTAGAATGATGCGAGAAAAATAATGACAAAATATAAAATAGAAGTAGTTATACATATATTATAATAAGAACTATCAGAGAGAGGGATATTGAAATATTATAAACAACAGAATTCAAAAAAATAAATTTTAATCGTATTTTAAATATTTTTGTAAGGAGGGAAATGAGAGTTGGAATTAACTTGTCACATAATAAAAAAATCGAAAAAGAAATGTAAATATCAGATTTACATATCTTAGAGAGTGAAATACTGAAATATTTTGTACAATAGAATTCAATAAAATAAATATTTATCCATTTAAAAAAGTTATGATAGCAGAAAACGAGAAAAACGAATAACCAAACTAGAAAATAAAAGTAGAAATACAAATATTTGAATTTCGATTCTCAGAGAACGGAATATTAAAATACAGGGAGCAATAGAATTCAAAAGAAGGACTTTTTTTTATCATATCTTAAATATTTTTTATTAGGAAAGAAATCAGAATTGGTATTAATTTGTTATATAGTAAAAAAAAAGCAAAAAAGAAATGTAAACATGAGATTGATATATCTTACAGAGCGGAATATTGAAATATTTTGTGTATTAGAATTCAATAAAAGAAATATTTATCCATTTAAAAAATGTTATAATAGGAATAAACGAGATCAAGTAATAACAAAGTAGAAAGTAGAACATAAAATATAAATATTTGAATCAAGAGTCTCAGAGAACGGAATATTAAAATATAGGGAGTAATAGAATTCAAGAGAAGAATTTTTTATCATATCTTAAATATTTTTTGTGAGGAGAAAAATATGAATTGGAATTAACTTGTTAAATAGTAAAAAAAGATTGAGGACAAAAATGTAAATATCCTACTCGCACGTCTTAGCTGAATGTTTAAATATTTTGGGCAATAGAATTCAATAGAAGAAATATTTATCTTTGTTTGAAATATTTTTGGGAAAAAAGAATGATGAAAAATATATTCGAATTCGCTTCAAATGAACAGGCTTTACTTAAGAAAACGTGAAATGTATAAACGTTAAGAAATCCCCTAAAATGTCTTCGCAAAATAAAAATAAAATATTGCTTTAATTATACGACATGATATCACTATGTTTAACAGATTATGAAATATATGTGCTGGGAAAAATTAAATGAATCCCTCTCAGCTACGAAGTATATTTCGCTACAAATCCAGTTAGTTAATGGGAAAATATCCATTGGTACAGAATTTCTGACGCTCTTTAAAATATCAGATTGAAAGTGCCACTTTAATCAGGTCGCAGAAGCCGAAAGTCTTACGGTCTAACCAAATTCTTAATGATAATTTGGATCCCCTTTTATGAACTTAAAGTGCAAGTCCACTCATGTCATTAGTATTCAGGTTCCGTAATAAAGGGAAACATCAAAGCGAAATAACGGGGCCCAAACGATGTTTAGGCATGCTGCAGTTCGAGTAATCTAGCGTAGTCTAATGAATATAGCAGAAACACGAAAAGTCATGAAAGTTGGCTCATGTGTATTTTGTACACACGCAATTAGTATATAACAAAATGCGTTCGATGTTCTTTTAAAGTTTAAGTTAAACAAAACCTGCGCTAGGCAAATTTTCGAATTCTTAATTTTGATATATGTATTAAAAGCTTTATCATTTTCTTATATATTCCCTACAAAAGTCCATTGCAATGCTAGAAAAAATGCGATACATTGTTCTGTAAATAACAAATTACCGAATTTTTTGGACCATAAGACGCTCCTTTTTAGACCGACTTAAAATTGGGATGCGTCTTTTTAGACCGACTTAAAATTGGGGTGAGTCTTATGGTCCGAAGGTAACATTAAAATAAAATGAATATTTTATTATATATGATGGCCTTATTTGAATAATGGGCCAACTTCATTTTTGTTCATTTTGAGATACATAGCCTTAAAATCTAATGAGTGCTGAGAAATAGCTGCTGAAGTCTCATTTATAATGCCCTCTGTTGGCAGCAGAAATAAGCAGGAAATGTACCAGTTTTAAAATAAGATAGAAATGACTTGTATGAACATAAAAGTGAGGCTAACTCCATTTTATAAAAGATCAGAGTTGGCCCACTATTCAAATAAGGCCTTCATATATATATATATATATATATATATATATATATATATATATATATTATATATGTTTATTGAACTTCCAGCACGCGCGTCTGTGCAAATATTACGACTAAATCGGTTTTTAATACACTTTATTCGCATATCGCAGCTAGGATATCTGAAGGTCATTTCTATTCCTCCTTTCAACCCTTACCCACATCATGGAATATGCCAACAGGAAATCACATGACAATTTTTATTGTCAATCGGGCTTTTCTGCTACGTGGTAGCTTGTTCTTAAAATTTACGCTACAAGAGTGATCCTGGGTGAAAATTGGGAAAATATTTTTTTCTCAAGTGTTTTGTAATTTTATGTTAATAATTGACGTGTATTATTTTAATTTGTATAAAGTTGAAACTAAAATTTTTACATCGGTTTTCATGGCAAACAAAAATTTTACTTGTTTCTTGGAGTATTCGAATATTTTTATCATCGGTTTATATAGAGAGAAAACTTTACTGATATGAAAGTATTAAAAATAACAATTTTAAAACGATTAAAAAAACAAAAAATGCGCAAAGCATTTCACGTAGATGAGAGGCCAAACGAAGAAAGTGGTTTCTTTGAAACACTGGCATTTGGAATTGCTACTTCCTATATAAATTCTTACTTTTTTATGTACAGCTCCTCGACGTACATCCACATACGCAACCAACTCTCTCTCTCTCTCTCTCTCTATATATATATATATATATATATATATATATATATACAGAGGCTGTTCACACATTTTTAGACGATGTATATTGTATTCACAAAACTAAATTACATAAAATTTTTGTGTTTTAAATGTTCTATTTGACATCTCTTATTCTGAACTATCTTTCGACACCGCAATTTCCACGATAATAATGCCTTTTGAAGTGTCAGAAGAGGTATTCTATTCCATTCCTCCTGAACAGCTTTCCAGAGTCCTGTAAGGGTTTTGGGACGACGTTTAGATAATGCAGATTTTAAAAGTCCGAAAGCACAAAAATCCATAGGCGATACATCGGGAGATTTAGTAGGGATATCAGTGAAGGGTATGGTCTTGATACCATTTCTTTTAGGAAATTTACAGTGGATTTTGATGTGTGACTGTTAGCTTTGTCCTGATGGAGTCTCACAGATTGATGGCACTGTGGGTAAAGCGATGGTATTTCATTCAGAAAAATTGGCGATAAAATATGTTCCTGATAGTATCTGGAGTTAATCTTGACATTTTTTCCACTCTCTTTATTTTTAACTTGCCATTATAAGAAAAACCAGCAACAATCATGAATCCCTTAGAAAAAATTTCTTTCGATTCTTTGAACCATGTACTTAAATTTTTTTCTCCCCTTTTATGATAATAAATGGCTCTTTTTTTGTTGCAATCATTTAAATACACCCATGATTCATCTATTGTGACAATTGTTTTCCATTTTTCTTTGGATAAGTGTTTCTCATATAGAATTCTGCAGCGTGTCCTGCGTTCAGCGATATGATTTGGAAAAAGACGATGCACATTGCGTTTTTTCGCTTTCGTAAGATTTAAATCAACGTTTATCATTTTGTTTGCAGTGGGCCCCGAGCATTTTAATGATTTTGCAACTGTCCTTTGAGACTAGGGGGATATTCTTTTAACATTAAACAACGAACCTTTGCAATAGTCGAAGATGTCCGTATTTTCCTTGGATACTTGTTTGGAATTTTTGTTCCACTTGAGGCTCAAATTTGACCTTGTTTTCCTTTCTTGTTGACGATATTACCTATCGACGCTTTAGATATCTGAAAGAGCATAAATGTAGCCTTTGAACCACTGCTTTTTTAAAAACACCATTTTGAAAAAAAAAAATAACTTTCAAGCCGCAGACTATAATTTTAACTTTTATAAACATAGTACAATTGCAATTATTTCTTTTGTAGCAAACGATTTTTATTACCGCTTACCAAAATCGTCTAAAAAATGTGCGAACAGCCTCTGTATATATATATATATATATATATATATATACAACCAGCTAATTTTCCCCGCATTCTTCAAGAATTATCTAAAGAAGAAAACGAATGGAAGGATTTGATTTGAGAGCGATAGCGAATTGAATGAAAAAGATATACGAATAAATAATATCAATAGTGAATCTGAATAATATATTTCGGATGATGATGATAATAATGATTCAGAGGAAAGAAATGATTATGACATGTTCTATGCTGGTAAGGATAATTCTTCTAAGTGGCGAGTAGAGAAGTACCCAAAATGCTCACAGACGAAAAATATGAATATTGGGAAAGTGTTACCTGGCCTAACACACTATGCCAAGGATATAGATGATAGAATAGGATCATTTTTCAAAATAATTGATATAAATATGCTTGAATAAATTTTAGAATGTACAAATAAATATATAAGCATTTAAAAATAATTTACTATCATTTAAATGTGGCGTCATTTGTATTTTGCAACAATAAGGTTAATATTTCGTTTCTTAACAAATTTATTATAAATATTTATTCATTTATGTCGTTATTCGTTCCAAAAACTGTAAAATAACATATGTCGTAAAAAATACGACGCGCACGCGCTCCTGTAGAATTGCTGAGCGCGCGTGCTGGAAAGTTAAGTATGAAATTGGAATCATCTTTATTTACATAACAAATTACACAATAATATTTTCTAAATATCCTCCCATAAATTGAGTTCCGTCTTATGGTCCAAAACATACGGTATATAAAAGAAAATTCAATGAAGAGAAAATTTTTTTCGTGATATTCTTTTCGAGGAAACCTTGACAACAACATCATTTCAAATCATTTCTTGACATTTTTTCCATACACTCAAACTAGGGAAACTAGTTAGAAATAAAATCTTTAAAATATCCACAATATGCAATGTAAATTCTATTCAGGAATTTGGAAAGCCGAAATATCTTATTTTTAAAGTGAAACAACGCCCACACTGTGAGCAAATGCATAAAAAATATTTTTGCTTACTGTGTAGGTGTTCCTTTGCTCAGCTCTTGTGATCAAATAAGCATTATTGGCATTTGAAATTCGTGAATATTGTTTGATTGGGAATATCTATCTGAAATATCTTCTGATTTTTCATATCGCACTTAACTTGATGAGTTTCAAGTCATCGATAGTTATGTTATTGATTAAAGCTAAAAAGTAGGCTTCTCATATGGCCACTTGGTTTATATATATATATATATATATATATATATATATATATATATATATATATATATATATATATATATATATATATATATATATATATATATATATATATATATATATATATATATATATATATATATATATGTATATATATATATATATACATGTATATATATATATATATATATATATATATATATATATATATATATATATATATATATATATATATATATATATATACATGTATATATATATATATATATATTATGACTTTTCATCTTCACTAGTAGTATAATTTATAAATTCATATTCTTATTTTAAAAAAAGATCATAAATTTTACCAGTTGTTCTGGATTTATCTAAACCTAAATCTATATCTGTAAATATGGCTGATTTCTACTTAAAAATGTAACCGTTTATATCAGTAGCCTTCAAGAAGTTAATATTAAAACCGCATTATTTAATCATTTATTCCTTACGGCCTATCATCGTACAGTGCATTAGTTAACTAGGAGCTTGAAAATCTACGACATCAAGTCAAATGGAATATTTCCCTGTTTTTCTTTATAAAACAGTTTGTTAGAAAGCAAGTTCTGAGTTGTATGCCAGCTTTTCTAAATGAACATTTTAAATATGATGTGCGTATTGCTAAAACATTTTTATGTTTTGATATTCTAAAAACATAATTTGTATGGTAATCTATAATTTAGTACTTTTAAAGAAGTAATTACTAATAACTTTATTTTCTAAACTAAGTGTTCTTTATTGAAACGTGTGTCTTCATGAGCAGAAAACAATATTTAAAAAATATGCATTTAGTAATGCATGATTATGAAAATGCTAAAAAGAATATTATCCATTGTTTAACATCGGTATTTGATATTTGTCACGTAGAGTATTGCACTGCTGTATCTCACATGATGTTTGGTATTTTACTGCAACTAATTATTTTATATTGTCTTATAACTAAATTATAAATAACCGCGACTGCTTTCACTTGTATTTTCTTTATTTCCCTGTTACTTGATTTTTTTTCGCATAACGTATTAAAGTCTTTACCAGCATATTTTTATGTCAGTAATTATTTTTGAGTAATTTTGCACTTGTCCATGAAAAAATTTATTATCTCCCTTAGGTAAAGAAAAACCTTAAAATATTCTGAATAAATCCTTGAAATTTAAATTCTACTTATAATTTTTTAAATAAAATTCAGTCGTATTTTTTCTGGAATAGCAGGACAGGAAAACCCGTACAAAGGCATTTTCTTCCTCAAGCAATTATAAAGTTTTCATATTTCATGACATGTGAGATAATCGAGAAATACGTCGAATGTGACAGAAAATAAATTCCCCCTATACTAACGAAACACAAATTCCCCCTATACTAACGAAACACATCTATAACAAGATTAATATCCCAAAAGATTGATGATGTAAATTAGTATATCACGCAACAATCTATATATACTCGTAGATATATAATAACAGAGTGGTATCCTGACAAAATGCATTTTTTGTTCCGTAAGTGAGAGTAATTGCATAATTTTTATCACCTTTTTTAAATATAAAATTAGCATGTAGTTATAGATAGAATATTGTTCAGGTAATGTTGTGTGAATTGGGCTTTTTTTAACATCAAAGAACTTCTGTTATGTTGAATTTATTGAGTAAAATTAGTTGTACTGTGGAAATATCGATAAATTATTTACTTTTCAATATAACTTACTCTTATTTTATTAAGAGCTTATCTAGCCGTTCTGAGAAGCGTTTGAATCCTATTTATCCTTTTCTTTTCTTGAGAAATTGCAATGTTCAGGTATTGTTAGGTGAATTCAGCTTTGCTAATCAGTCTGTTATGTTGACATTAAATTAAATAATCAAATATTGGAAATTATATCTATTGATGAACTATTTGCTTTTTAGCATAAATTATGTTTAATTGAATACAATAATTATCTAGCCTATTTGCGTTGTCATTGGATACTTTTTTACAATTTACTTTTCTTAAGAAGTCGAGAAAAAAAATCTTAAAGACAAAATGCACCACCGCAATTCTTAGAACACTCTGACAGGCCGATTACGGGGAATATTTTTGTTACTAATGAGGAACAATGTTATACGAATGATGTATATCAAAGACAAAAATATTACTTGTTTCTTGGAGTATTCGAATATTTTTATCATCGGTTTATATAGAGAGATAACTTTACTAATATGAAAGTATTAAAAATAACAACTTTAAAAGGATTAAAAAAAAACAAAAAAATGCGCAAAACATTTCACTTAGATGAGAGGCCAAATGAAGAAAGGGGTATCTTTGAAACACTGGCATTTGGAATTACTACTTTCTATATTATAAATTCTTACTTTTTAATGTACAGCTCCTGGACGTACACCCACATACGCAACTCTCTCTCAGAGATATATATATATATATATATGAAACAAATTTTAATCCTTTTAAACACCCCTAACATGCTTTTTCCAAATTCCTTAATCGTTGTGCAACAGAATACCGTTCCCTTAACTTTGGATTGCGACCTATAATCGACCAACATAGATTTATCTTTTCCCCTAATGCCACGTGCGGACGGAGAGTCTTATATAAGCATTATATAAGGGACATCGCACGATCATCTTCCGATATGACGCGCCGGGGTCACGTGTTCGCTTCTGGCCAATTAAAAGGTCAGTGCGCCTCTGCCTGGGAGCCTGGCGTTCATTTCTGGGGGACTCTTTGTGTTCTGCCACGGTCCTGTCAAGATGTAATTTTAACGCGCTGTGTCTCCTTTGTCGTGGGATGACCCAACAAGTTCTGGACTTAATATGGCGTCATTCTATTGTGAAAGCTTCAAACTCATCCAAATGTCTTCATCCCAGTTGTATATAGTGTTTTTCGACACCGTGAAGTTTCCAAATAAAATCATATTGAAAATGTGGCTGACTCCTCGCCGTTCTGGATGTGGCCTGCCTACACTCGACCACTTCTATTGCCTTGTGCTCCGTCACGACTAACACCCGAAAATATCACGAGTTCAACGGCCTGAAGTGCATCGCCACCGTAATCATTACATATATTAAAGTCGGCAGCAGAGAGTTATTCTGCGCCGTTAAGCCAATGGATTTTCAATGTGTGCGTCGTTCGTGAAAATTCCGCGTCAGTGTAGTGTCATCTGTGTTTTTGAAGCTCAAGTGTGTGACCCCAGAAGAAGAAGAAACTTTTTCAACGATTTTTCGTCTCTATGCGAGATTAGTGCTGCTGTGTTTCCGACAAAATTGAAAGTCATCGGTGTTATGGTGATTTTCGAGTCACCAAAAGAGAAATTTTTTTTTCGCGTCTACCCATGTGTTTTGTGAAGTGTTCCAGACTGTGTCAAAGGTTGTTGTGTGTTGTATTGCGTTCGACCTCAGTGAAACAAAAATGTTGCTCTCATTTTCATGTGTGAGAGTAATGCTGTCTACGTATCAATAACAAGTCATCTCGATGAAAATCAAGCGTTGTTCAGAATATCGGATCCAAGCCAACCAAATATTGCTGATGTGGTGATCATTTCTACTGTTTAATTTTTCCTGAAAGATCTAAAATTAAATTTAATTAAACTATTTTAACTTACAATTATATTTAATATTTATAGTAGTATTTTGATGAAAAATTTATTTTGAAGTATTTTGAATTATAAAGCATATTAGAATATTTTTCATTATAGCGAGTAAACTATTGTTGAAATTATGAGTTATATTGGTAGAGTTTCTTTTGATAAAGAGTATTTTCAGTGTATTGGTTAAAATTTTGAGAAAATTAGTTGTTTTTAAAATCTGATAGAAAAATTATAGTGGTGTGTACTCTATTGAAAAAGTATTAAGATTTTTGAAGTGTTTTTAAATATTTTTCCTGTCATGATTTACTTTCAAATTGGAAAAGTATATGGTGGTAATAATATTCATAAGGAAATTTCATTCATATGAGGTATGACTGTTTATGAAATGTTTAATATTTTTATGATTTTGTGTTGATTTGAGTTAAACAGTAGCCTAAAGCAGTAAAAATGACATCAAAAGATACAACCAAAACAGCGGTGAAAACCGAAAGTAATGAAAATGGAGGGAATAGCAATGAACCAGATTTTAATTCTAACCATACAAATTTTGTCCCTTTTGACCCCGAGTCGGGGATGAGACTCTCTCAGTGGTTCCATTATTTTGAAAAACAATGTGTAGAAACTGAAAAAACTGATGAGTGGAAACTTCGAAATGTGAGCAGGTTTTTGAGAGGCAATGCCCTCACCACTTTTGTCAACCACTGTTTGGACATTAACACCTGGAAAGAGTTAAAAGATACTCTGAGTGAGGAATTTTTTGATCCCACTTCGACAAGTTTCAGTGAATTTTCTAACTTAAAATTCAAAACAACAGACCAGGTCACAGACTATTTACATAAAAAGGTTCGTCTTGGCAAGGCCTTGGGCCTTAATACAAAATTAATTTTAGAGGGACTTACTGATGGGTTGCCCATCAACATGCGTCAGTTGCTAATAATAAATACACCCCAGAACTTTTTGGATTGGTTGCAGATTGCCACCAAATTGACCCAGGTACAGAGAGAGGAAGACAGTGAGAAAAATAAAAGACCAGAGTTTCAGAGACCAGTTCCTTTTCGCATGCATAGACCAGAACAAGAGAATACCAGATTTAGAGCCCCTTTTCAGCCCTGGAGACCCAATTATGCTCCTAGGAGTTCCGACCCAACATTTATGCCAAACCCAAATATGAATATGAGACCTAGGCCCCCTGGCCACTATACCCATTATAATTCGAGTCAACTACCACCTACTCCCTGCAGAATCTGTGAGAGGCGGGGTATAATAAATGCATTCCATTGGACACAAACGTGCCAGTTTAGACAAAACAACCCAAGAAACACTCCTGAACGAGACTCCCCTGAATCAGAAGAACACCAACCGCAATATTGACAATTAATTGTATCCGGATACTTTCAAAATAAAGCAAGAAACTTAACTAGGAATTCCATTTCATGCGTTTTAGACACAGGATCCTCTATCTCGCTCCTTCCCCGACATTTTGTGAACCAATATGGTTTTTTACCTACTAAGACTAAATTCCCAATTCATGTTAGACAAACAGATGGTACCATAAAGTTAGAAGAGAAGTGCACTATAGAATTGAAGATTGGAGAACTGATTAAGACAACTGAATTTTATATTTTGGACTCAAATTTACCATATTTAATCCTAGGATTGCCCGAATGTGGGCTTTTTAAATTAACAATTGACTGTGAGAGACGTGAAGTATGCCAACTGCAAAAGAGGATAAAATTGCAACAGAATTTACCTAAGTGCAGAATCTCGCTTCACATTAACAAAGTTAGTGAACCCGAATCAAGTCAGACCAAGTTTCCTCCAATGACTTATCCCCAACACAATTGTAATATAAATATAAATAATTCTGTAAACCGAGAAATCAAAACCTTAGACAACCAAACCAAACAAATGTATCATAAAATTAGTACTGAGTTTAGTGAGTTTCCAAAGATCTCTGTGGAATCGGATGAAACACCACAGACTATCATTAATGAGAATCCTATGCTAAATTCACTACTACAGAAATTCAACCACATTTTTTCTAAAGACAAGTATGACATTGGTACAATTAGAATAGAACCTCAAAGAATCATGTTAACCTCAGAACTCCCTGTTAGCCAAAGACCATACCGTACTTCCCAAATTGAGGAGTTAGAAATCAGGAAACAAGTAGGGAAATTATTAGAAGCAGGAATAATAAAAGAAAGCTACTCTGCGTACTCAGCACCAATAACGCTTGCCCTGAAGAGGGACGAAGGCAAAAAGACTAGACTCTGTATTGATTTTCGTAAATTAAATGCTATTACTAAGACAGATGCTGAACCTCTCCCCAGAATTGATTGTTTGCTAGATAAATTAAGTAATGCCAAAATTTTTTCCACCCTTGATTTGACCTCAGGATACTGGCATATACCTGTTCACCCTAAAGACACTGAAAAACTTGCTTTTGCCACCAGTTTTGGCCTGTTTGAATGGTTACGCCTCCCTTTTGGACTAAAGAATGCCCCAGCTATATTTAATAGGACAATTAGACGAATTTTGGACAAACATAGAATTGATTTTGCGTGCCATTTCTTTGATGATATCATAGTTTACTCATCCTCAGAAACAGAACACATTAATCATTTAAAACGAATTTTTGAAGTTTTTCAGCAAGAATCTATTAAACTTAAGCAATCTAAATGTAAATTCATGCAACGTAACATTAACTTTCTAGGATATGAAATTGAGAATGGCAGAATTACTCCAGATAATGTAAACATTGAAAGTATTGAAAAATTGAAACCCCCTTCCAACATTAAAGAATTACAAAGTTTTTTGGGTTCAGTAAATGTTTATCATAAGTTCATTCCAAAATATGCACAAATAAGATTGCCATTAAATAGACTATTAAAGAAGGACATAAAGTGGGTTTGGGATCATAACTGTCAAGAATCATTTGAAAAGTTAAAAAATTTTCTTGTGTCAAAACCAATTTTACAGTTGTATAATCCAAATTTAGAGTGTCATTTGTTTGTAGATGCTTCTCGATATGCTATTGGAGCTGTGCTGAAACAGTCGGATGCTTGTAATAACTTACACCCTGTCGCGTATTTTTCTAGAACTTTAAGAGATTATGAAAAAAATTATCCCATCACGGAATTGGAATGTTTGGCTATTGTGGATAGTTTTGACAAATTTTATCACTATTTACACGGGACCAAATTCACTGTTCATACTGATCATGCTGCCCTAGTTTGGCTGAAGAATGTGAAAAACCCAAGGGGTAGATTATTCAGATGGTCGTTAAAGTTGAGCATGTTCGAGTATGAAGTAAAATATCAAAAGGGTTCAACCAATTATGAAGCTGACATGTTATCCAGGCACCCCGTGTCTCAGCATCTCCAACACCATGTGCACTTATTGGACTTAAATGAAATTAAGCATTATCAAAAGATGGATAATGTTTCACATAATAAATTTTCAGAAATCAATGATGTAATAGTGTATAAGAAGAATGGTATTAACAAAATTGTTGTTCCTATGTCATTAAGGTTAAAAGTTTTACAAAAAACTCATGAAGAATTTGGACACCCTGGAATTCAAAAAATGATTAACTTAATTTCTCCTCAGTATTATTGGCCATTTATAACTAATGATATTTCTAACTATGTTAAACATTGTCACACCTGTCAACTTAACAAGAAACCCAGACAGAAACGTTATGGATTAATGCAGGAAGTTCCCCCTACTGAGAAACCTTTTGAGTGCCTATCATTAGATACTGTTGGTGGATTTAATTATTATAACTCTACAAAAAATACCTTCATATAATTATTGACCATGCCACTAGATACATTTGGGCTTTCCCCTCTAAAAGCGTTACTACAGAAACTTATGCAAACTGTTTGAAACAACTTTTCCAAGTACATGTCCCTGAAAAATTATTAACAGATCGTAATGCTGCTTTTACTTCTTCCAAATTTAGACGGTTTTTGGAGCATAATGGCGTGAAACAACTTTTGACTTCGGCCCACCATCCACAGACGAATGGCAAGGTTGAGCGTGTAAACCAGTCTATTGTAACTCGTTTAAAGTGTAAAGTTAATACTTCTTCCACTAAAGTACCCTGGACCAAATTATTAGAACAAGTTGTTAATGAATACAATAATACGCCCCACTCTGTGACCAAAATCTCCCCTGCCTATTTGCTTTTTGGCACCCTGCCTTACCCGCCACCAATTGATCACAATAATTATTATCCTCCTGTGGATCAGGCTCGTCTTTTGGCAAAAGAAAGAACTATTAATTACCATAACAAAAATAAAATTAGATATGACGCTCGTTTTTTGGCATCAAAATTTAAACCTGGTGATCAAGTAATTTATGAGGAATTCAACTATCCAAATACACGTAAATTAAGTCAACCTTTTTCTGGCCCTTTCACAATCCTTAGACAATATTCAGACGTAAATTATGAAATAGATAAACCCAATTACCAAGCTGGTCGAGCAACTGAAATTGTACATGCTTCTAAACTAAGATATTATCATTCACCTGACCTTTTTAAAATGCATCATGAAGCCTAAACCCATATTTGGACAGACTATAAATTACTAATATGCTCCTAATACAACAACAGTAAATAAATCCAATCTAAATAACTTATTCTTTTACATTGAACTAGAAACCCCAAAATTAAAAAAAAAAAAATATGGTAAAAATTGATAATCCACCTGACAGAATTTAATCATACCTGAATAATGACAAACTTCATGACCTATGAGATCCTTTTCCTTTTTGGTTTTAAATTTTGCGTGTTGTCCACATAAATGAAATAAATTGTGAAAAAAAAAATCTTTTAACTTTCCTCTTAGAAAAACTATTATGTGTGAGCTTCTGGATCCCATGGGTGAAACTACTGAAAATGACACTTCTAATTCTTTCATCTTTCAGTAAATTCTCTCCTTCTCGAATACGCTATCCTATCACCCACCTCTAATCGCGCGTTGGAAGTCATCCCATCTGTTTAGAATCCTTTTTAATTTTTTTTTTGCTTCACCTATTTCAGTCACTTGAAGTGCTGAGAAATAAAACTAGAAAATAATGACTAAAGACAGGCCTTGGGATGACCGCTCCTTTTGCCCTCCCAATTCCTACTCATACTTCCATAGGCATGACAATTGTCCACCTTTCCTATTTCCCATCTTTGTCCCAAGCAAGATGTTGTTTCGGCTGTCATGTCCTATGGGAGAATAACGGTTGGTCCACTGTACGGCCACTTACGCTGTCACGCAAACAACAACACACCCCCTCACTCCTTAGTAGTAGAGTTATGAAAGAATTTGAACCTAAGGCAGTTGAGGGATACACACACACAAACACTAACACCTTTACAAAAACAACCAGATGTGGTATATTGTGTTATTGGTAAGAAATTTTTGCATTTTTACATTCCATGTCATATTAAAATTTTATTGAATATTGTAGTGTTACCATGATCAGCATAAGAAAACAGTTGTGTATTTTAAATCTTCATATTTTATTTTGTGAATTATTACTTATTTAATATGTTCTAATGATAAACCTTCACTTGCCAATGGTATAGAAAGGACTATACGAAGGTTGAAAGTATTATAGTATATTAATCATATCAACATTTAATGTTCCTATATTTTTGTGTTGTAACGATTTTGAAAAGTGCCATACTCAATCCAAACTGTGGTTTAAGTGCATTGATATTTTTTTTAAATTTTTGTTTAGTACTAGTTTATGCTATTTATATGTTTCATGATCTGGGCAGACACACAAAGGTGATAGTAACCAAAATTTAAATTTGTCAACCCCCGAGTCAAAATTTTATTCCGAATTACTATTCAAAATTTTTATCAAAATTATTTTTTGTCTACGCGGTTCTCGCCTGATGGAGGGTCTTGCTGAGGGAGCCGGCCCCTCACGCAAGTCTTTTCCGGAGGGGGGGAAATTGAAACAAATTTTAATCCTTTTAAACACCCCTAACATGCTTTTTCCAAATTCCTTTATCGTTGTGCAACAGAATACCGTTCCCTTAACTTTGGATTGCGACCTATAATCGACCAACATAGATTTATCTTTTCCCCTAATGCCACGTGCGGACGGAGAGTCTTATATAAGCATTATATAAGGGACATCGCACGATCATCTTCCGATATGACGCGCCGGGGTCACGTGTTCGCTTCTGGCCAATTAAAAGGTCAGTGCGCCTCTGCCTGGGAGCCTGGCCTTCATTTCTGGGGGACTCTTTGTGTTCTGCCACGGTCCTGTCAAGATGTAATTTTAACGCGCTGTGTCCCCTTTGTCGTGGGATGACCCAACAAGTTCTGGACTTAATATGGCCTCATTCTATTGTGAAAGCTTCAAACTCATCCAAATGTCTTCATCCCAGTTGTATATAGTGTTTTTCGACACCGTGAAGTTTCCAAATAAAATCATATTGAAAATGTGGCTGACTCCTCGCCGTTCTGGATGTGGCCTGCCTACACTCGACCACTTCTATTGCCTTGTGCTCCGTCACGACTAACACCCGAAAATATCACGAGTTCAACGGCCTGAAGTGCATCGCCACCGTAATCATTACATATATATATATATATATATATATATATATTCAACAATTTGGTTCGCACAATTAATTACCAAATGAAAATCAACACAACTCTTTAAACCCAAGAGGGCATATGGTAAATCGGTGTCAAGTATGAAAAACTCTGCCGATTTAGCCCTATTACCAATTTTAAGGTAGAGATTGCATGTTTTGTTAAGCTGTATTAGCCCTTTTGTTTGTTTCACGTTTATCACTTTATTTTCTCTAATGGGAACATTTAATTTTTCAACAATTTTACTTGGAATTATATTCACCGAAGATCCAGTATCAATATTTAACCATATCTTATTATTTGAACTCGAGTTATTTCCATTGTTTGTTTTTCTTTTATTATGTACGTACGTTTTGTTTTTTGTGTATCCGGATACTATTAATTGTCACTTTTCGGGTTGTGGCTTAGGCGCTGCAATTTCAGACGTAGATGGTCTATTGATGTAAGAGAATCCCCAATGATAAGAATTCATGATCTCTATGTTTGCGCAAAACTTACAGGGGTTGGGGGGTAACTCTTGCACCGCATGCGTCGGTTGAGCCTTTACTGGTTTTGAATTATTATACATTCGTGGTGTAATTTTCTTGTCCTTACTACATTGGAAAGATTTGTGTCCTAGCTGTTGACAAATAAAACAACGGATTTCCGGTTTAAGTTTTTCTGTCTTTCCATTCGTATAGGGTACCCGATGGAACGGTACTTTTACTTTGTCCATGTCTTTGCGAATTTGTTCGTAAATTTTCAATTTATTTTTAAACTCAACTAAATTCTCACATCCATATAAAATGGCTTTGTTCTGTGTAGTGTCATTAATCCCGTTAATGACGTAAGTGATTAAAGCACCTTCGTCTATATTACTTTGATTAGCAATTTGTTTCATGGTTAAAAAATATTCTTGCATTGACTCATTATATTTTATTTTACGTTTTTGTAGGATGTCATGTATTTCCGCCAAATTATATGTTACTTTAAACTCTTCAATTAATAATTTCTTTAGTTTGTCAAAAGAATTGACTGAAGTTTCACTACGAATGAACAGAAGTGCGTTTCCCCTAAGACAACGTTTTGCGAATAAAAATTTATGAAACTCAGATAAGGAGAATAATGCAGCATGATTTTCAAAAGTTTCAAGCCATTGTACTATATTTTCATGTTTTTCTCCCTTAAAGAGAGGAATCACTGCCTCAATGTCAGAGAAGTTTACCATAATTTTTGTTTCTCCCATGTTTGACAATTTTGAATTTTTATCGACATTTTCGATTTTAGAATAACTGTTTTCCTCGTCATTACTGCTTTTGATTTCATGTTCTCTACTTGTATTATGTTTCATTTTGACTTCAAACGTTTCGGTTTGGGTACCATTTTCGTTATTACTTATAAGGTTTTCGGTTTGAGTAGTATTTGCGGTAGTATCTGTAAGTTGTACCCCACCTGTTTCGGTTTGAGTACTATTTTCATTATTGACTTTCTTTGTGGATCCGGACTGAAATTCAGCATGTTCTGTTTCGAGACTAATTTCGTCTTCCGAAATGTCCTCTGCAATTATCGAATTTTTAAGAAATTCGAAATTAGATAAGCACGAAATAATATGTTTAGTAATTTCCTATTTTTCACCTTCTCCCGAAATATTTAAAATATCGCAAATCTTAATCAATTCCGCTAACTTAAACTGTTCTGACATTTCATTCACTTTAGCTAAAAACTCTTTATCTCCAACTTCATATTTAAAGCCACAAAAATTTAAAACTCTATTACGATCAAATCTCGTGTTTCCATTTTGAAATATTAGTTTATCTAATAACTTGACCGTTGAAGCTTTTTGCTTCTTCAAAGCTTTACAAATTACGTCAATATCCTTAAGTAACATGGTTACAATATTAATATACAAATTCCAAAATATTTACACATAAAGCAGATTCAGTTATAAACCATTATAAAACTACAGCATATTGAGATATAAACCATTTGTTAAAATTATTCATTATTCAATTAAAAAAAAAAAAACTTTTCCCATCCACACTTATTTATGACAAAATAGAGAAAGAAAAATTACTCACGGAATGATTCACCACTTCCTTGAACGAAAAAAAATTTTTAAAAATGTACTCCTTATGTATAGTTTTTGTTCAGATTTCACTGAAATCGTCATCTTTCACGAAGCGAAAAAAAAAATCGTTATAGATTGTCAAATTTCTTCTATTTTAATCCTCGAAGTATACTCGGTACTGTTCTTAGATCACAAATAGGAAAGTTTCCACTCTTTTCTGGATCCAGTTCGATCAGAGGGTTGGTTCTTTTGAGAAGAAGTGTATTCACATGCAAAAATATTATCGATGTCGCAGTGGCCGTAGAAATGCTGCATCGAAACCTAACGCACTGTTTGTCATCCTCCATCTGGATTCCAGCTTCCGTTTCGGTTTAGCAGGGAAGTTGGCAGGTAGACACAACACATTCCTCCAAGAAAGGCGGAGGGTCTTTCATAAATTTCAGCCATCGCCTGCGTCCCACAAAATTTAATCATTTTGTCTAGCCCCCTTTAATGTCCTACCGGCTTGTAATATCATAGCAATAGGCATCGTTGGAACAGCTGATACTGGAACACCTGTAAAGGAATTCTTGGTACGCAGTAAACAGGCGACTCAATTAACACAGATTTATTTGTCGTTTTATACGTAGTTTCCCCATAGGAAGGGAGCTAGACTTTGTGATACATTCTATGTTCAAATATTATCAGGAAGAGTGCGGCTTTTTGCCGTGTTCACATTTTATATCGGGAACATACAGAAGACTTGGTGTAAGCAATAATCCCTATGACGCTATGCTACGTCATGGACTAGGGCGTGTCCGATGATTCTTATCGGTTCAGTCTCCCTAGACAGAGGCTGTTCTAAGTCTATCAGGATATTTCTCTGTCTATAGGGGAACGAAGGGATTAACTACTGCAAACTTTAAGAGCTATTATATCATCATTAGAAATGGAATAAATTATGTTTTATAGGAATATAGACAAATCAGATAATTAATATAAAAATTACTTTATATTACATATATATATATATTTATATATATACATATATATATATATATATACATATATATATATATATATATATATATATATATATATATATATATATATACAATATATATATATATATATATATATATATATATTACATATATATATATATATATATATATATATATATATATATATATATATATATATATATATATATATATATATATATATATATATATATATATATATATATATATATATATACATATATATATATATATATACATATATATATATATAAGTATATATATATATATATATATATATATATATATATATATATATATATATATATATATATATATATACGTATATATATATATATATATATATATATATATATATATATATATATATATATATATATATATATATATATATATATATATATATATATATTACAAAAGTCAGAAAATAATTCACTGTAAACATATACTAAACAAAATCCACCCAGTTTGCGCGAACAACATAACCAGGAGATTGCTATAATATTACACAAGATCAAAATATTATAAAGAAAAAATGTGGCAATGTCCAAAAATGGCCAGACAGGGGTTGCGACCTGTCTTACCCCGGTTGAACTAGTTTCAAATGCCAGGCAAACACTCCCGGTAGCCAGGACATCGCATAACCATACATACTACTCAATTGGAATACAAATGAAACAATAGAGAAAGAACACTGGAAATATAATATAATACAGCTAGTTTTTGAAAATAATAATCAACACAAATAAAACATACACTATTACATACCTCATTTGCAATCCACAATAGACAAAAATCGCATTACCAAAAAACGATACATCATCCTCCCTGATGTTACTAATATATAATAGATGTTAAATCGTAGTAACTCTAAGTCTGTTAAATTCGATTGATGTCATATCGAAGTACCCTCGAGTTATCCGTTTTATAAAATTCTTGGTGTATCCGTAGGAATTAGCCAATGTTATGAATCTAGACAACTGTTCCCTTAAATCTACTTCCCTTGAGTAAAGGTATATAAACTCATGTATACACGTTTCTATATTTCGAAATATAATAATTAATCAATTTAATCGATTCATATACCTTTACTAAAGGGAAGTAGATTCCTTAAGGGAAGTAGGTTTCTTAGCTTTTCCAATAACAACTTGAGTTTCGAAGTTTCGAAGTTGCAAAAGAGTGAACCGCTCTTTTAAAATTTTCCCGCCACTACACACTCTTTTTCACCCTTAAAACATAAGGTGTTGTACGTTGCAAAGGCATATAAGCATATATTTTTAGCTTGCTTGTTAGAATATTTTTGAAATGTTTACCATAATAATTGAAAGTTTTTTGAAAATACCTGCCCGCTATTCAGAGTGTCCGCTATCTTGTAGAGGGAATAACATGAATTGTTCTATATATAATAGGACTGGGACTCGTAAAAATGTCCGTTAATTTGAGGTGTCCGCTCTTTGGGAGTGTCCGTTAAGGGAGGTACCACTGTATATATATATATATATATATATATATATATATATATATATATATATATATATATATATATATTAAATAAAAACATTTTTAAACCTGACAACACCAGCACAATTCATCAACGTGAAAGATGAAGAATATAAATGACCGGGGGGAGTTGTGACCCCCAACACTCCGGTTAAACATGTTTGTACCTAGGTAACACTCCCGGAAGTCATTCTTCATCTGCAACCTGACGTAAAGTCAAAACAAAGCAAGGAGCGATGAAATAAAAAAATAAAAGGAACTGGAACATCGTACATTAAAAACCTGGGCCAAATTATTTCAAAACTATTTGTCAATTCACTAAAACATTGCAGCCACCTCATATATTCACTACACCTATAAACAATGCATCATATATTAATTTTTTTAAAAATATTTAGACATATGACTAAATTATAACTGTATCCACATATAACCACTTCAAAAATGCACCACCTAAGTATCGAAATATCCACACACAATACTCTAAACATTATCAAATATATACATTTAGAACTATAATTATAACTAAAATAGCAAGGACACATACCTAGTGCAACTCTACATTATAGACCGTAAATGACTAACAGGTGCGAAACGTAAATTGTCAACTAATCCTTTTATTACTTCAATTACAAAAATATCGATTAAAACATTCTTTCCTATCGATCGAATGGAATTCACACATGGTTTTTAATAAAAATCCCAAAGGAAAACCCATTTCTAAAGCAATGTTTGCAAATGATTTTATGCCAGATTGTATTTCCAATTTGTTACAGTTTAGACGTTTAATACGTAGCATGTAGTTAATGATTAGGTTGCGCTTTACATTTCTATGTAAACATGTATTCCAAGGCATTACGCGTTGTGTAGTAAATGGATAATAGTCCCTTTTATCATGCATTTGGTATTTCACAAGACTACTCTCTTCATCAACACATAAGCTTAAATCCAGAAATACAACACGATCATCCGGTGTTTTATCAGATTCTAACAGGCTAAGATTTTTTGGATAAAACCCCAGATCTATGACCTGCTCTTTGTACTTAGTACAAATTAAAACATCATCCACATATCTGAAATATATTAGCTCACTCAATAAGGCGGTCCCCATTTCATAATGGTGTAGGTAAATGTCTGCCAATATTGAGGAACAACCTCCCCCCATTGGGATACCATGTATTTGGCGGAAGAAATGTGTGCCGTCATATAAATATGTCTCTTTAAGTACCAATTGCAGTAGAGTCTCATAACGATGATATGTTATGTACGTTTTTAGGTCATATTTTTCATAAAGATTTTTAGTAATTTCAAATAAATCGTTTATATTAATAGTGTTGAATAAATCTGCGAAGTCAAAACTCTTTATATAATTAATACCACTTTCATTATTTAACTTGTCAATTACCTCAAAACTATTCCCGATCATATAACCTCCCTCCTTAATTAGTTCCTTATATACGACTTTAAGAATAGCCAATAAGCGATCATTTGCATATGTTAAATACGTTTTATTGCCCACAGTTATTGGTCTAAACTTTATCGGATTTTTGTGGAATTTAGGAACTAAGACTAAATAAGGGTATTTAATGTTCGTGATTTTAAATCCAACTTTACGATATAACGCCCTTATACGATTATTTTTCTCATTCAATGATGAAAGATCCTTTTTATAAATTGATTGGTCTTTGTATATATTTTCTAGATGTTCACAATAATATTTTTTACATACGAAAGCATAACTTGACGCAACCTTGTCCACGTATGTGATTACAAACTGGTCTTTTAATTCACTTATTGCAGTTTTTAATTTACCTAACAGTCCGCAATTTTGTGCATTTTGTAATTCAGGCCTATAACAATGAGATATTGCATTATTCACTTTGAAACGCCATTCATCAAAAGCAGTTAATGGACAGCTATATTTAACAGCCATTTTATATATAAATTCATCAAGTTCCTTTTTAACGCTTTCCAATACAAAATAGTACTTTTCAATACGATATTTAGTACCACAATACGATATTTAGTACGATATTTTTCAATACGATATTTAGTTCCATTAACTGCTTTTGATGAATGGCGTTTCAAAGTGAATAATGCAATATCTCATTGTTATAGGCCTGAATTACAAAATGCACAAAATTGCGGACTGTTAGGTAAATTAAAAACTGCAATAAGTGAATTAAAAGACCAGTTTGTAATCACATACGTGGACAAGGTTGCGTCAAGTTATGCTTTCGTATGTAAAAAATATTATTGTGAACATCTAGAAAATATATACAAAGACCAATCATATCAGATGAAGAATGACTTCCGGGAGTGTTACCTAGGTACAAACATGTTTAACCGGAGTGTTGGGGGTCACAACTCCCCCCGGTCATTTATATTCTTCATCTTTCACGTTGATGAATTGTGCTGGTGTTGTCAGGTTTAAAAATGTTTTTATTTAATATATAGCAGCTTACGGATGAGCAGCGTAGCGCCATAGTAAGATTGACGTTGTTCATTGGTTTGATTTCTGGTTGTACTTTTGTAGACATATATATATATATATATATATAGCGCGTGTGTGTCTGCATATAAATGTCTTTTTCCTACATTTGATTGCCCTCAATACCGCATGAAGTATTTACCTTCTACAGAGGCTTTTCGCACATTTTTTAGACGATTTTGGTAAGCGGTAATAAAATTTGCTGCAAAAGAAATAATTGCAATTAAACTAAGTTTTTAAAAGTCAAAATTATCGTCTGCGGCTTGAAAGTTTTGTTTTTATTCAAAATGGCGTTTTTAACAAAGCAGTGGTTCGAAGGCTACAATTATGCTCTTTCAGAAGGGAAATATGCATACTCCGTTATCCAAAAACGATGTGAGAGTCATGGTTTTGGGATATCTAAAGCGTCGATAGGTAACATCGTCAACAAGAAAGGAAAAAAACGTCAAATTGGGCCCTCCAGTGGGACAAAAATTCCAAACAAGTATCCAAGGAAAAAACGGACATCTTCGACTATTGCAAAGGTACGTTGTTTAATGTTAAAAGAAAATCCCCCTAGTCAAAGGACAGTTGCAAAATCATTAAAATGCTCGGTGTTCACTGTAAACAAAATGATAAACGTTGATTTAAATCTTATGAAAGCGAAAAAATGCAATGTGCATCGTCTTCTTCCAAATCATATCGCTGAACGCAGGACACGCTGCAGAATTCTATATGAGAAACACTTATCCAAAGAAAAATGGAAAACAATTTTCACAATAGATGAATCACGGGTGTATTTAAATAATTGCAAGAAAAAAAGAGCCATTTTATTATCATAAAAGGGGAGAAAAAAATTTAAGTGCATGGTTCAAAGAATCGAAAGAAAGTTTTTCTAAGGGATTCATGATTGTTGCTGGTTTTTTTTATAATGACAAGGTAAAAATAAAGAGAGTGGAAAAAAATGTCAAGATTAACTCCAAATACTATCAGGAACATATTTTATCGCCAATTTTTCTGAATGAAATACCATCGCTTTACAATCATCGCCATCAATCTGTGAGACTCCATCAGGACAAAGCTAGCAGTCACACATCAAAATCCACTGTAAATTTCCTAAAAGAAATGGAACAAAAAACTGGTATCAAGGCCATACCCTTCACTGATATCCATACTAAATCTCCTGATGTATCACCTATGGATTTTTGTGCTTTCGGACTTTTAAAATCTGCATTTTCCAACCGTCGTCCCAAAACCCTTACAGGACTCTGGAAAGCTGTTTAGGAGGAATGGGATAGAATACCTCTTCTGACACTTCAAAAGGCATTATTATCGTGGAAATTGTGGTGTCGAAAGATAGTTCAGAATAAGGAATGTCAAGTAAAACATTTAAAACACAAGAATTTTATGGAATTTAGTTTTGTGAATACAATATACTTCGTCTAAAAAATGTGTGAACAGCCTCTGTATTTGAGTAATAAAGTTTAATTCGCTTAGCCATCGTTTAAAAAAATTATGGCTTCAGTCCTTAACACAATATTATGCAACAATAAATACGTAATCTGAGTCAATCTAATGAAGAATGCTTATAGCTCTAGATACTAAACCAAGACGCAGAAAATCCTTATTTATATTTAAGCATAACCTTTTCTTCTGGTAAGACTCAGGCGTGGGGAGAAAAAAAAATGATCAGGATTTTACGTTCCTTGAATATTTATTTACCTCAAAGAATGGCGGTATTAACTGCGCAGATTTGAAATGCAAATCGTCCTTTTTCCTTATATAAGCCGCATACTCTTATTGGATTATATTTCTTTATCCCTAGAATATAATGTTACATATCAGACTGAATAAAAACTGATTTATCATTCTCTACAACTTTATCATTTTCGTGCATTTTTATGTGCGTCAGCATTCATGAAATGCGTAAATAATCAAAGATATTCATAAATTCTCGTAATGGCTATAGTGTAAATAGAATATAAAACATATTAAACTGATTTACAGTCGATTCCGGTTAGTTGGACCACCGGTTAATCGGCCAAGCCGCTTATTCGGACCGAATCCTTTGCTCCGAATCCTGTCTTGTAACATAGGGCATGTTCGTTTAATCGGATCAGTCGGTTATTAGCACCAAAATGACCGCGTCCCGATGTGGTCCGATTAAGTTTCTAGTAAAATTTTGTAGTTAATTTGAACATCGATAAAACATCTAGAATCTGTACTTTGAATTTTTCCTTACCTTCTCTCACGTTCTTTTTTTTTCCAGAGTGGTCAATTACGAAATGTGAAGTTTTATCAAAATTCTAATGAAAATGGAGTTTTAATTTACTTGCTGTCAATCAAATTTAGTTACAATGGGAGTGCTTTAAATCGTCTCTGCATATTTGAGTATACATTTGCTAATTTTAGATAGAAAAAAAAGTTCTGCAAATGTAAGTATTTGAAACAACTATAATATAATTATGAAGGTCCAAGTTACGGTTGATATCACAAATAGCGTTGCCTTCAGTTAACTGTCCCATGCTTCACAAAGTAAGTTTGTATCAATACTTAAGTGTTTGTAATTTTGAACTATTCGTTTTAATATTTTAGTCCCCTTTAACGAATAATAATAATAAAACATTTTTAAGTTATTTTCTAATGGATATCCGTGTGCTATTTTAGTCTGAGTGCCGGCCCCATGGTATTGTGGTAAGTGTCGTGCTCTTCCATGCAGTGGTTTGGGATTAAAATCCCAAGTGAGGCATAGCCGTTGCCGTGTTGTCCTCTCATAGGGAGCAATGCTGGCTCTCTTAAGGGGAGACATCATCTTTGAAACTTCAAAAAATCGAATTTTATTTTATTGCATTTTTTAGAATATTCGATCATTACTGAATCATATTAAACAAACCGCGTTAAAATATTTCACCTGGAACATTAAAAACTATGACATTGAGGAAGTAGTTCCGATGTAAACATTATCAGTGGGGAAAATTTAAAAGCTTTTTTCTCGTAATGATCATTTTCATGCTTGCGCGCACTGTATAAAGGAAACTACTGCAGATATTGCTTTCATATTTTCAGGATAGGTGTAAAATGATGCTATCAAATATATGCACCTATTTTTTATTAAAAATATTTTACTATGAATTTGTGGCATTTGACTTTTAATGTTAATGGACTTTTTCAGTTTTTTTAAAAAATCTCATTGTCCTGGAGTAAATATTTTTCGGTGTTTTAAAATTTAAGGGAACAGTGGACTTTTAAAATTGTGAAATTTGTCCAAAAATTCGATTTTCTTTTTACTTTATTGAATTGTGAAACTAAGGAATAGTAGGAATGTGTTGCAAAAAGAATTTTTAATTTGTATTACTTTCCTAGTTATAGGCATTTGTATTTAATTTAGATATTATGTAGTTAGTAATAGCAATAACTTTAAATGTGTTTATCTCAAAATAAAAATTTTCATGTCATACGAATATTCAAACTGCTCCAGGCACATTTCTAATTATCGTATTGCTTTGAAATTTTAGTTTTATATACTTAACTGTATATCAAATAAATCTTATTGGAAAAAAATAATTATGCTTCGTAGCTCAGAATTTCTAAATTTTGTACTTGAAAAGATGATTTATAGGTACTTTGCGTAATAAAAAGGGTGTTTTCATTATTATTATTTTTCTCTTTATATTTTTAGTGAATTCTTAAAATAACTTAAAATTTCATTGTTAGTTCTATAAGGTGTCCTGTAAATAAAAATTACCATATTATACGCAAAAGAAATGCGCATGGAACATTTTTAATTAAGCCAATTTTTGATACAATTAATAATTCATAATTCATAAATTATTAATATTTCATCATTAAATTTTAACCACTTTTACATATCTATGGTACTAATCGCATATTCGAATTTCAAGGAAATCCATTCAAAACAGAAAAAGTTAGGTTTGAAGGTCCACTGTCCCCTTAGGTGTGGAAATATACCTAATGTTTTAACATCACAAAATGAAGAAAATATTTTTGAAACTTAATTAGTACTGTTGTAAGACTGCGCGAAGTGTATCAGTATAAATTTAAAATTTTCAGAAAATACACTCACTTCTTACTTCATAAATAAAATTCTTAATTACTTGTAATGAAATTAATTCAGGGAACAGAAATCTATAAATTTAGAGAGGTAATAATGGAAATTTCATATATAATGGACAGTAACAAGAAAACAAATTATAGAAGTTCGAACTAATAGTGAAAATTATATCTTTTCAACTTGTGCAAAGGTGATGAAATGGTGCATAGTAAAAGTAGTCAGCAAGACTGCGGTGAATAACAAAAGGCGAATGTGTCACGACAAGTCCCTACGAATTATTAAAAAAAAAAAAGAAAAGAAAGCGCGTTAGTGACAGGCGTCTGTCGTTTCCTCAAGAGCTTTGTCAGTAATGCAGGTTTGATAAGCCCGTTGCATGGTAACCTTTCTAGCTGACAGGAATCTTTTCATATGGTGAATATAGATCAAAGTATGAAAGGTAATTGCTTTGCTGACATCTTGCAACAATACTGTAACGATATTGCTTTTTTATTCTCCTAATGTATTTAGGTGAGCCAGGACTGTTCCCTATGAGTGATACCAAATGATAACGACCACGACTTTTTCAGCATTTGAACCCAAGCCCACTGCTTGGAACTGAACGACACTAACCACTATACCATGTGGGTGGCAGAATCAAAATTATTGTATTGTAAAAATATTTTATAATATAAAACAAATCAAAAAATTAAATATAATATAATTATTAATTTATCATACAAAAAAGGAAAATAATATTAATTTATAATATTTTACAGCATTTAAATTTTTAATGTAATAAAATATAATATTTTAAAATATTATAAGTATTTTTAATATATTTATATTTATTTAAATATTTATATTTATAAATATTTGAAATTATTGTATTGTAAAAATTATTTAATCAAAATTATTGTATTGATATTGTGTTTTTTATAATCTGAATTGAGAGTTGCCCTTCTGGCAAAATACATGTTAATTGCTTCTATAAAAGATAATATTGTTGTAAATGTACAGTCACACCTACATTTCCAATAAAAGATGGCTATATTAATCATCTGATAATTCCCTATTCAATGAGTGCATACGATTAACCAAAGATAATTCTATAAAAATTCTTCTGATAATTTGTTTTATTTACAATTGTTTATAATAATATAAAACTTAATTCTTTGAAATAGATTTCTCGTACAGTCAGAAAGGATTTCATAAAAATAAATACATTAATAAATAAAATATTAAGTTATCTTCAAAGACGCTGCCACATGCAGAAGCATTTAATATGTTTTTATTCAGAATCTAGATGTTTTAATTTTAAGACAATTTTTCATTTGTAATCATATTACGCGAGATACATTCTTAACTTCCAATTTTTCTTCTATAATTCTGGAATTCCATTAAATAAGTTCTTTTTTTTGTGACAAAGACTATTTTCAAAATTCTCGTTATCCCTGTCATAATTGAACTGGCTTTGGAGATATCCTCATTAAGACACAATTTTTAATGAATGACTTAATTAGATTTTATTATTTCTTGTTTACTAAATATTTATGTTCATATAAATAACAAAATAATTTTCTTAAAATGTATGTCATTTGGGCAATGACAATAGCAACGATTCAAATATAATTAGAAACGGAAATCTGAGAATTAAGAAAAATGTTTGAAATGGGAATGAATTTATTCAGAATAAATATTCTGCGCATGACATTGTCCACTGCATGGAAAAAATGAATCAGAAAATATACTTTTAATCACTTGAAACGTATATAAATTCATATTATTGTATTTATATATATATATATATATATATATATATCATTACATAATATTCAAAGTAATATTTAACAGGATGACTGTTGTCTTACAGGGGAACCCGGCTCACGTTGGAATAACTGTAAATGGATGGGCTGATAAACTAGCTAAAATGGGAACTGAAATTTTACAATTACATAATAGTGAGGTACTATTTACATCAATGAAAAGAATAATAAAAAAATGTTATGAGGAAAAATTATACGTTAAATTACATGAAGAGATTAACAATAAGAAATGGAGACAGTCGATTTATAATATCCCAAACTCTCCCAGATCTGTTGCAGTTGCGGCATTCCGTTTGGAGACCGGACATGATTGTCTCGCAAAACATATGCCCAGCATTGGTAAGTTCTTTGCACTGATGAAGAAGCTCCTTTGTAGCTTCGAAACGGCCGTATGCAAAATTGCATCTTATTGCTATTTGTGCTTTATTTACGTTTAATTTCCTGTTTATTGGTATATATATGATAGTCCTTTGGGCATTTTGTGCAACCAGAACTTTGAGATGGACAGAGATCGTTTACTGTACGGTTTATCGTTGAATGAAGAAAACCTATACAGCCAATATTGGAGGGCTAGAGAGTTGATGCAGTCGACATCTAGTACTTAAATTTAGTTTTAGATTTGATGTAATGTAATCCCTGTACTGTTCTACTGTAATTTTATTGTAATTGTTCTGTTATTAGCTTCAATCTCAAGCATTCTCGATGCATGGGGGCCAATGATATATAATGAAGTGTGTTTGCAATAATAGAAAAAAAAATTAACAGGGAATAAATTTTGAAGATTTATACATTAATGTAGGCGAGAAGGTTGTTTTTATCAATTTGAAATTTATAAAAAAATTATCTCATCTTTGACTTTGTTATTTACAGATAATTTGTTTTAAAATTTAGCTCGTCAAAATTAATATACTGATATAAAATTACATTTTACTTGAGGTTATCTATTCTACTATTTCTGTAAGTTTTTTAAATTCCTAATCTATCAGCATATTAGAAATATTCAAATAATATTATTATGCTACGATTCTTCATTTTTCACTCATTTTTTTGTTTGAACGTAAGAGAAATTTATTGATAACATACCTAGTTACGTATTATTAGAAGATCTAACACTATTATTATGAGATTTTACAATTAGAGATTAAAAAAATATAAGTTTTTCATAGGAATATTCCTTTTTAAAAATGATTAGATAAGTATTATAACATAAAAGATCACGAAAATTTAAGAATTAACGAGGAAACTAGCTGTTTGCATATGAACTTAGTAATTATTTACCATAAAGAATTAAGTTATCAAAATATGTAGCAATCTGGTGGAATACCTTAATTTTATCAAATAAATTTTATTTCCCAACAGTGCTTTTTTATCTTCTAACATTAGATGTTTCTCATGAGAACTATTATACTGATGAAGAGCTAAAATTCAATATTTAATCAAATTCGATGGATATTTAGCAATTTAAAATTATTATGTTTTAAATGTCTCACCAAAGATATTACTTAATAATGAATACATTTATTTTCACTGCAACTTGCATCGCGTGGAGTAGAATTCACATTGTTTGGAGTACATAGTTCTATAAAATAATGACTTTCAATGCTAAAAGTAGTAAAAAACTATATAGTTATAAAATATTTTACTATTCGTGAGATATATTGAGAGTTTAAACCATTTATTACTTAAAAATTTTACCCCTTTTCCATTTTAATAAGCATACACTATACGCCTGTAATTTGTTTTAAAATAATTTTTTTCTACAGTATGTTATTTCATATTTTTGTCATTTCTGTTATTCATAAACAGATGGATTTTGTATTGTTTGAATTAAAAAGCAAATTAAAATCTACTGTTTCACAAATTAAAAATTTCTTAATATTTACAGAAAAAAAGCAAGTCTAAATGAAATATCTACTAGTTGGTACCCGTCAAAACATGACGGCTAGATAGTAAATAAATGCACTAATACACAAATTATACTCAACACATCATTGTCAAATGTTGAAAATCATAATAATGTGCAGATACAAATTAATGTGTTTAAGCGGCATCGTGCTTAGTGAGTATCTAAAGCCAGATTTAAAAATGCCACTGAGCATGCGCAGAAAGCAATTTATTTTTTTAATTGTAAATTATCGCTAGTTAAGCAGCGCGAAATAAACGATTTCCATAGGGTTTAATCTTATATTTCACAAACATAATTATCATAAAAATAAAAATGGCAGAGAGAAATCTAGAGGGACTCCTCTGAAGAAACTCATTTATCATTAAAACATGTCTCTGAGCATGCGCAGAAACAGCAAGTTTCCAAAGCCAGATTTAAACATGCCACAAAGCATGCGCAGAAATCAATTTTTAATTGTAAATTATCGCTCATTAATAGAAATTGCGGTTACAAAAATGAAATTTGACAAATCTACAGATTACAATCTTTCGTTTAAGACCAAAATGAAGTAAATTGATGCAGTAGTTTTCTCTCACGGACTGCCCAAAAAGTCGGCTTAGCAACTTAAATATATAGATTTCACAATTTCTTAGAAATATTAATTAGGACAAAATACTGCCCCAAAAGAGAATCCTAAAATTTTCAACAGCCCAGAAAACAGTTAGACCCATTTCTATTGTTACACGATTTATCATGAACGTATTCTATATTGCATACATACATTTGTTTTATTATTTATCATAAGTCTAACTTATTTTTCTTCTATTTCCATGCAAAATATTTCTATTTTTAATTATATCTTCATTTTCACGAAACAGATATTTTAAACTTTCAACACACTTCCACAAATATATGTAAAAACTTCTCCAACTTTCCCAAACTTAACCTGTTTAAATTTTCTTCTGTTATGTTTGTCTATCTAGACAAATCGAAAAGATTTGTTCAGTAATTTTATAAGTTGTCAGTAACACGTGTACCCTACCTGTACGATATAACTACCCGTACACTTACTATGTATATTTTTTCTCTTAGCTCCCCGTCTTTGACATGCCTTACGCATTTTGTCCTCTTCTTGTGCTGTGATATTTCTACAAAACGTGATAGACGATGATTCTTGGCTGGTTGACTGCGCTTTGTCAGTCAACAAAAAAAAATTTACAGAAATTTCGCAATAGGAATTCCTTATCCTCCAGCTTACTCATTAGTTATGGCTTGATGAGGAACCCATGAAAAGGGTGAAACTTAGATCCAATGTTCCCTGTACACTGTAGTTGTATATTTTTACTTTCAGTGACACGTAAAGTAAATGAATTACAACAGAAAAGTGATATTGTATTTCCTCTACCACAAAAATTTCCTCCCTGGTCACTAATTGCTACATATTTATTTGTAAATTAATACGCTCGCTTATATTGTTGTTACTTATGTCTGTAGGGTAAAGTAAGGAGATCCCCCCCCAGAGTCCGGTGACCATGAGAAGGCAATGTAACACAATAACACAGAATAAATCACATATACAGAAGAAATACTTTTTTACAAACGTGACACACCAGAGATAGACAACGGGTTTTTTACTGCTCCACTTTCGAAACAGTTCAGAACTCCTTCTTTGAAGTCAGAAGATTGACAATTACCCCAATATTACGTACATGTATTATTCGAGATTCGAACTAGCCCCCCCCCCCCCACCCCCGGCCGGACAGGCCGATATCTTAAACACTCGCTGCTGGGCGTACCACTCTTTTCTAAATTTAGTTTTAAAAATTAGTTTGTTCACTGGAATATTTTTCGCCGTCATAAATTAAGGTATTTTGGTAATTGGTAATGCCAAAAGGTATTTATGCTTACTTCATTCCTTAACAGAACTGAGACGTCATGGCATGACATAAAATGCCGTGCAACAGCATATTAAGGGGACTTACTACCCTTAAATCTGTAAAACATTCGATTTTTTGAAAAAATATATGTTAAAGCCTGAGTATTTCTGAACAAAATAAAGCAAACCGCATGAAAATATTCCGCTTAGTTCTGGAGATATTGATATTCTATTTAATTACTAATCAAGCTTATGGTAAGAAAAATCTTCAACTCATTTTTCTCAAAATGTAATTTTGCATCATTCTGCAACTGATATCTCAAAAACTATGAAACATAATTCCATGAAATTTTTATCACTGCATAATCATGTTATTGTATTGCGTCTGAACTAGAATTATTGCAATCACTGCCCATTTTGTTATTTTTTCAGGGTAAATTTATGCAAAAATTTAAGGAAATTTTAAGTATATATTGATCGATTTAAAAAAAATAGAAAAAAATATTTTAATGTTGAATGTTTTATGTTCAATTGCATTTTGAATTATTTATTTTAAATATAAAACAGGAATTATACATTTAAGTGTAAAATTAATTTCATAGTTCTGCGCGCAAGCCAGTATATAATAAAAATACTTAAAAAACAAGGTCTTTAAAAAATTATTTAAAATTATTTTTCAAAGCCTTTAAAAAATTATTAAAAATTATTTTGAGGGTTGAAAATTTGTTTATTAAAATAAATATATCAATTTATCATATACAAAAAATTTGGAAAAATTGGGAGTAAAATGAAATAGTTACAAAGAGTCAAAAAGTATGAAAATATGCCTTATTGCCTCGACTTAAGGGTCGTGAGCCCCCTTAATTTACGTATAAGTATTATCTCATATTTTTAACGTATGGATTCCTAAAAAGAGTGTGAATTTACAAATCTTCAGATGGTTGGCAGGGATTTCTGCAGGAAATAGATTCTGATCACACATTCCCCACGAGAACGGAAAAGCAAACATTCAGCAGAGGACACATCATTAATTTCCTTACAGAGAAAGGAAATTGAAGTTTCCTTTCTAGGACAGTAAACATTTCAAGTACGTTGATTCACATAAGAAAAAAAAAGAAAAACTTTGTAGAAGTTTCTCAAAAAATTTTCATCTTATACTTGAATGATTATGGTTTTCAGAAAAGAAATCATACTTTTGAAACTAGGATTTGAAAAATTACAATAACAGGAGTACTTATAGAGCACTTTATTTTTAAATTCAACACAAATTCCCTGAAAAAGAGTGTTATTTAAAAGTATTTATCTTTCAGAGATCTTATCTCCAAATATAAAATTCCTTTTCAAGGCTAATTATTTAAATATTTCCTTGTTTCTTCGCTTAAAAATAAACCATGGAGCTTTTAATGTTGTCTTAGCGATTTAAAGTTTACTGTGATATCAAATAATAGCTCTAAGATAAGAAAAAAACAATTTTTATTTTGCTACAACAGAAATCTCTAATAGTGGAAATATTTAGTATGAGATGTCTTTTACTTTAATTACCAGAAAAAATAATTTCTTTATTTATGTAAATTATATAATTTTCTAATTTAAGTACTAATGGAAATTATTAATTACTAACTAAATTAGGATACCTTACTAATATAATAGTGGTTGTATTAGACATGTATAACTTACAAATCGAAATGGTAATGCATAACAATGCTAATGCATGCGAACTTTAATGTATATGAATGTTAATTAGTACTGTATAACATATGATACAAGTTACAATCACTAATAAAACAGCGTTTAAAATCACTAATACAATTCTTCTCATAGCATTTTAATCTCGATATCTCGCATGGAAATAAAAGAAGAGGAAATGGAATAGAAGTACTGGAAGACATTCTGGATTTCATATATAAAATCACAATTTTTTTTTAGAGTTAATAAGTAAAAGAATCACAATATTTATTTACTATAATTATAATAGGAAAAAGTTATGATTAAAACATGGAATGATATAATTGTTGATGTTTAATTATTACAAAAGATTTGGTTTGGAGCGCTACGGTCAACTTTTTACTACACGAGGGCTAATTAGACCGGGACCTACAGTTTAAAGCCGATTCCGGACGACTACAAACATCTATTCCAACATTGGGCCTCGAACCCACAGGATCTGAACCGAATGCCAGTGCCCTAGCCATTCGGACATCTACCGGCCCAATTATTACAAAAAAAGAAACACTAGTTTGGAAGTCTGTGTGGTCTTGCTGTTTGTAAGTTTTAACAAATATATAAATGACACAATTAAATGAAGTCCATTAAAATTCTTTATCTCCGAAAGAATAAGAAATCCTAACAGCAGGAGACTGATTAACATAGCCACTATTATATACACTGTTGGCATGGATGTTTGTAGCCGTTCGAAATCGGCTTTAAACTGTAGGTCCCGGTCTAATTAGCCCTCGTGTAGCAAAAAGTTGACCGTAGCACTCCAAACCAAACCAAAACCAAATCTTTTGTAATAATTAAACATCAACAATGATTATATCATTCCATATTTTAATCATAACTTTTTCCTATTATAATTACAGTAAATATATATTGTGATTCTTTTACTTATTAAATCTAAAAAAAAAATTGTGATTTTATAATCATCCTCGATATTTATTTTATGACGAACCATATATACATAAATATTTATTATGTTTATTTTTGTGATCAAAAGAAAACACAATGTTTAGAAGACTATTGAATCTATTTCTATGAAGGATTAGTGTTTTATTTCACAAGTTAGAGAGATTAATATTATATATATATATATATATATATATATATATATATATATATATATATAGATATATATATATATATATGTATATATATACTATGTATATATATATATATATATATATATATATATATATATATATATATATATATATATATGCCAAATTTAAAATTATAAGTACAGCTGTACTTTTGCTTATATTATATACTCTTAAGATATTTCGCATTTAAAATAAGGAATCACGAAATTTAACTTTGACATTTTAAAGTGCAAAAACTATATATAAAGTTTATTTATTTTACTTATGATACTTAAAGCATTGTAAAACTGAAATATTACATTCGGTAAATACGTATATATATAAGATCAAAAGAAAGAAATTTTCGGAAACTATTAAATCCTAATGAACAAAAATTAAGTTAAACATTCTGAAATGAATTGAAATTTTAGACAGGTGGTAAATGGTACAACTGCTAATGCTGCAATATATTTCTAAAATTAATGAAAATAATACAGAATTACCAAAGAAATCATTATGAGAGGAGCAGTTAAACTAGTTTTTTGATTAATAAATCCCCATTACATATCTCGCGAATAACCTGAGATTTATGATACTAATTAGTCTGATTTTTATAATTAAAACACGAGGAAACACATTATAAAATGAACAAGTTTAACCTACATAGGGATTCTAACTGAAAATTGCTCAACCAAATTCATTTGTAGTAATTTAGAGCTAATACAAACTTTAAATAAAGGAAAGGAAATTAATTTCAACTCCCTTCCTTCAGCTAAGTCTAACACGTGCCAATGAACCACCGTAACTCATTTTTACATTCACGCTCAGCGCATTATTCTGGCTGAAAGTTTATTTTCCTTCTGGTGCAGGTCAGCTTCTACGAACTGAATCTATTCATCCCCAAGTTCATTCTCAGAAACACACTCCCAACTCATTTCTCTTTCTCCTTAAATCAATTATTTGTCGAACTGTTTTATTACTGTGACGCTATTATTTAATCTCCAGAAAGCTGAGCAAGATTTTTTCGAAAATGTACTGTCAAGAATGGCAATTCAAGGAAACCAAAACAAAAAGTATGTTATTAATTTTACTTACTATTTAGGCATTACAAGCATATCAGCTAAAAATGAGGATCAAAAGAATTTGTCTTATGAACACAACGAGTTGATGCACGTCTCAGAACAGCATTATCCTCCCTAAAGGCTGTTGTGTAAATAAAATAAAATAAACAGCAGGGGAAAACTTAGTTATTTGAAAATTCACTCATTAAGTCCTGGATACAGCCTAGTAGATAGCGTGGTAGGATTTGGTACTTAGGTTTCTCGGATCGAATCCTGACAATCGCCACTGAATACCCTCATGCTTACGCTGGACATGTGCAAGTTAAATATGTAGACCAGGGTTGTCCAACTCTTTAGCTTCCTTGGGCCACATTGACAAAAGACAAATTATTTCAGGCCACACATAAAAATATACCTACCATTAAAAATAGTTTATGAGCGAAAAAATGTATAATGTATAGTTTACATATTTATTTCATTATAAATTTTATTTATAATTATAAAGATAACTGTAGGAGTCAGAAAATTAATGTGATCTTTGGGATTGAATTTGAGATACTAATGCATCAATATTTGGGTAAATTGAAGTGGTTGCAATTCTCAGGGAGTTCTCAATATGTTCATCCGACATTTTTGTTCTAATTTGACTTTTAATGTGCTTCACTCTTGTGTATAATAATTTTAATATCATCACAATTACGGAATGTTTCATGTGTAAAAGCTTCATATTTCATTTTTGTAATGAAATTAATACACAGAAAATGCATTACGGAAATTTGAATAGAATTAAAGATATTTCAACTGATGTATTGTCGATTTGTTGAATGAACAACGCAGGATCTGTTATGGCCGCATGCTATCATCACCGAGGCTGGCTATATATTTTTTCGCTTTGAGCTCTTTTTATGGGCCGCACTAAATCTTGCATTGGACCGCATGCGTCCCGCGGGCTGCGGTTTGGACACCCCTGCTGTAGACAAAAGGGTTTCGCAATGTGGTTTGTAGGAGCGACAGAAGGGTACAAATTCCGTAGATGCTAATCAGGAGGAATATCAGTTTAAATTGAGGTGACCCAGAAAGCAATGTTGGTTCACCTATACGGAGCCTCAATTACAAAAAAACCCACAATTTCTCGGTGTAGTGAGCAAGTGTCAAAAGACAATTGGACACTCCCGTTGGGGAGTAAATTATATGGGGAAAAATATATGTATATAGCATGTGTTACTTAAGTTCTACTTTATGTTCATATGTTATACGTATTAAAGGAACCATGCATCGATAAAAATATTAATTAATGCTATTCAGTATTATATTTGCGGGGGGAAAGGGAAAAAGAAGTTAATTCGCAGATATGAAAACAAAATATTTCTTTGGAACATTCAGTCATAACAATTAAAGTAAGAGAACATGCGCAAGACTAAAGAAACACTAGACTAAAGCACAAGACTAAAAGGAAAAAAAATCGCGTGGTTAGGTGCAGTTAATTTCATTTCTGAAGCAGGAAATTGAAGCATCGGTTTACTAGAAGAAAAGAAATGCATTTAGGTTTTGGAACGGAAAGAAATTCGCGTTAAGGAAATCACAAAATGAAATGTTAACACTTTTTTTTCCTCTTCAAACATTTTAGATTAGTACCTCATGCATATTCATGTATCAGTTACTGGGAGAAAATATCATCTCTATCTTAAATCAGAATTTGTTTTCCAAGGCTTTTACGCAAGACTTAACGGAGAAAAGAGCAAAGAATTTCGTTACATGAAACAAATATTTTATTCAGAGCGGGGGGAAAAAGTAATAAATGCTTTGAACTTTTTTGAAACAATACGTAAGTGTCATGAAATGTAATAAATTCTAAAATATTTGTTACTGCAGTTTTTATTTTCTTGAAACGGATAATCTTTAAGTTTTTTGGTTATTGAAAGGGTCAACTTTTTATAGAAATATTTATTTGTTAATTTTGCAGTAAGTTGTGATTTAATTTTGAAAAAAATGTAATTTAATTATTTACCTCCAGTTGGTTAAAAAATGGATATTTTTTGTTCATGTTGGGGTCTGCAGGTAACTAGATGTGTAACTGAAAATTGGGACTAGACCAGATACTTAATTTAATGTTTCTAAAATTCAATGAAACATCACCAATGATTTTTCATTTACTTGCTATTAAGTAACATATATTATTAAAACGTGTGAAGGGAATTATTGTACTATGGATTGCAGCATCAATATTAAACTATATAGTGTACATTGATGATTTGATACCTGTTGTGAAGAAAATAACATTCTACTTGCTTGTTGGGCAAGCAATAAATACCTGGGAGCTAATACTGCTTTCAACTTTACATCATGATTGTGTTGAAAACTGGAGATATTTTGAAACTAGAGATACTTTGCATTAATAAGCTCGGACAATCATTGTATTGTTAATAATTATCTAGTTTATGCTATCTATTTCCTTTTCTGGTCAATTTTCTTGTTAATGCATATCTGTCATCTGTTCATTAGATAAACTTTATACCAAAGATCGTGAAATTCTGTATGCATAAACCTCGGAAAGATTAAAGGATATATTATTTTAGCACCAATTACAGTTCATGTACCTCAAGTTTCTGTAAGACGATATATCTCTAGCAAACCTAGGAATGACGCAGCTGTGTTTTACTATAATTATAAAACCCTGAGCATAGTCTAGCGAATACTTCCAACGCACGTGTTGAGAAATCCCCACTCGGTCTGTAAGACCCCAAATTTACGATTTTTGTAGTATAAAATAAAGACCCTTTGCATTTTTTGACCCCGAGTTCCTTTTTGCTAACACTATACGGTTTATGCATATTTGTCATATTTTTTTCTTCAGGAAATTTGGGGATATGCTAAAGTTTATTTCTTTCCTCCGATTATATTGTATAAATTGTGGAGAATTTCTTCGGAGTCTTCTTACTGAGGGCAACAACTAGATTTACCATTAGGTATGTGATCTTGAAAAAAATATATATTTTTAATTTAGTGCTTCGTTTTACAAAGGGCTATTTAAACATTTTTGTCATGCAATATGACTAGATGTGTTGTTGTTTCCTAGTACGAAGCACTTGTTAATGCAGACACTCGCACATAATCCATTCGTTGAGAGCTGTCAAGAATCGTTGGTGGCACCTGGTTGTAACACGCAAGATCAAACCATTCTTACTCGCATTTTCAGCGGTCACCATAGATCTTTGACATATTCTGACGGTTCTAAGTGTTTTGAAGTCTACTCCAAGTGTTCGACTGAGTGGGCTTCCTCTGATCATATTCTTGCTTGCTTGGGGCTCTCCATGCGGGATCTAGCTGCCAATCGATTGATGATTCTGGATTTCCTTAGGGTGTACAATGTCATGGACCTCATATAGCCCTGTTAGTCTCTGTATGCCATAGATGAGGGTATGCCATAGGTGGGGATGTGCAATAACAAGAATCGTTGGTTGCTTTCAATGTGAGTCCCGTGCAGGTTAACCAACACCACCCCCCAGTACCACCTCAATTTTGCCCGTGCACTCCCAGAGACAAATGACTAGAAATTCAAAGTGAAAACTAACACAAACTTCTTGCTGAAATGTCTCACCTTTTTTTACCAAATCTCACCAATACACAGATAATTTCCCTTGGAGTTTGGTTGTGATTTGTTTATAAAAATTATAGCATGAGATGGAGATTTAATAGGTATGAAGTAGTACAAGTTGGAATAAAGCGAGTGAAGAGGTCAACGGGTATGTGCATTTAGCAAGTAGTCTAAACCTGAAATAACCTGACACACATATAACTGAAAAGCTAAAAAAACTGTATCATGATGTAAGGTATTCTGTACCTCATGCTGCACATATTAACACTACTATAAATTCAATCACTGGTTTTCTAAAAATTCTAAAGAGAACTATAAAGATTGCAATCAGTTAAAAATGGAATTTTGTGACATTAAATACCTTGTTATACCTTGTTTTACCTGCTTAAGAATTTGGACATGGCATTTTCTGCATTAGAAATAAATAAATAAATAAATAACACCTCATCTATAAGATCACTTTAAATAGAATGTAATAATCGCATGAATTTTAAAACACATTTAACGTGATGTTACAGAATTTTATACTATATTTTAAAAAAAAATTACATTAAACAATTATATTAAAAAATTTTATCGTAAATCCTTATCTAAATGAGAATGATAAAAAAAAATTCAGTTTTTCTGAAATTGGATGTATAGAAGATATGTTGCATAAAAATTAAACACCCACATCTAGAACAAATGATTTATTAAAATATCCATTAAGATTAAAATTGGTATTAAAAATTGGTAGAAAAAATTTGGTATTAAAATATCCATAAGTTGAACCTGATTCTTATACACACATAAAATAAAAAGTTATAAGAAAAATTGTAAAAAACAATGGTGATATTTTACCAATATACTTCTATGAGAAATAAGAGAACATTCTGTAATAAATTGTCATGAATTTAGGATATAAATTTATTCATTCGCAGCTTTGCAGCTCATAAACGACTAAATAGTTGTTAGTGCTTAACTCTTTAACTGCAATCATATCTTCACATACAATTCATACTCTATTTATTATAAGTAAATAATGATAGAACATCCGAGTATTTTATTCCAACATTTATCTCTTATGCTGAGAATGATTCTAAATGTTATCTGTGAACACTTTAGATTACTGCTTTGTACAACACACGGTTTCCTGAAAAGGCAGGCATGGCAGATAAGTAGCCATAAGCATTATGTATTTGAACTCGGCGACACTCTTCAGATGTTTAATTCTTCCCCAAAGCACTTAACTAAAGTGTAACGCTTACAGAGAGAGCAGATATTAACATGATAAGTATATCATCTTGAATGAAGAGTTATAGTATAAATTTTATACTTGAGTCATGTAAGAGAAAGCGGTTCCCTGCATAAAATAATAAATTTTATTGAATGACGCCAAATAAATAAATATGTTGTCTAAATCTATGACCCAAAGTAAAAATCTCATTGTTGAATACATCAGAACTGCTTAAAATTCGATGCTATAGAATATTAAGAAGCGATTTGTACATTTATCTCTTATCTACAAATCGAATTTCCTAAGTTTTTAGGTTGAAAAGTTGAAACATTTTTTGAAGTCTGACTATGAATTGTCACTGAATGACTATGATTTTTGTGTTGAATTTTACTGATAAACTGAGTATTTTGAAGTGAAAAATTAGTATGGACAGAGTTCTGTGAGAATAAAACAAATATTAACCTGTTACACACAAATCGCATTGATAACAGATAAAAATAGTAACAACTCCCAAATAACCACAGATACATACGTTAACATTTACAAAATGAACCAGTCCAGAATTTTCGAGCCTTTATCTAATTCGAAATTCATGGCAATTGAAATATATCAAAAAATGTCATCACAAATTATGTCTTGAAAACTTCCTCCTGTTAGCAGGAAATACATTGGTGGTTCGTTAACTTAGGGTTCGTTAATATGATTTACATCTTTCGAATTTACGAACGCAACAATATTATTAAAAGTAACTTAGATCTGTTTCTTCGGAACTATTCAAACTACTTACGTCAGACTGTTTCTGAGAGTCCAGACTAGAGAAATAAATTTCATTTCAGATGTTCTTCGTAAACTGTCCGGTACCACCAATGTAAAATATCGGAATTGATACCATTAATCAATACTCTAGATTAGTTACCTAAAAATGTAGTATTGAAATTTCCTTATTAATACTATTTTTAAGCATATTTAATTATAATGGAAAATTTCAAATTTCTCTCTCTTTTTAAAAAGAATATTGTGTAGGAGTAATTTATCAAATGAAGAGTATTATGACACATTAACTATTATACTTCGTTGGAATTTAAACTAAAAGATATTTTGCATACCAAATTTTAAAAAATTATCCTTTAGGCAGGAATATTTTGTTATTGTCATCAAAATATTGAATTGATTGTTCTTGAGAGTCTATACGATCTAGGACAGAAGCATTTAAACTATTGTTTGCATTAACCATTACTTGTAGTCGATATTGAGTACCAAACTTTAAAAACAAAGTATATCCTGTATGACCAACAATGCAATTCAGAAAGTCCACCTTCTGTGAGTTTGGTATAGACGTTAAATGATTAACTAGTAAAATAAATTATATTATTCCTTTCATAGCAGATATCACTACATTCATATATATATGCATAACTGTGATGACTAAAAGCATCAAATCATTGGAACATTAGTTCACTTAAAAAGTATTTAACAGAGTAATTAAATAATAATTATCATTAACGTTTTTAGTCTTGACATTAGTAAACATATTATAGTGCATATAATATTGATGTTTTTCCCCAATGCTGCAAGTACTTGTCATATATAAGACATACACACCGTAATTTTTATTGACTTCTGTATAATGAGTGCACCATATAGGTGAACCAACATTGCTCCCTGTTAATGGACAGCACAGGTGCATCCATGCAGAAACTGGTATGTATGGCCATGCCAAAACTATGGACACTCACTCGGCTAACAACCATACGACATATGCATCTAGACTATGAGCCTATTCACATAGAATCTGTCAGCGTCAGCGTTACTCGCGTTGAAATATTTTTATCAAATCGCAAACCTCTAAATGATTATCCACGAAATTGTTAAGGTCTGTGAATGGTTTAAAATGTGTCAATGCGAGTGACGCTGACGGATTCTATGTGAACAGGCCCTGTTCACATAGAAGCCGTAAGCATCAGCGTAAATTTTTTTAACCAAACACATACCAATCATTGACCCATTTAACCAATCAGCGCCAAGGGAATCTTTAACACTGACGCTGAAGAAACAGGTCCTTAATCTAGTGGCTAGATATGATATTAGATTTTCTGTGACATTAAATATGTTAAGAAAGTTTTAGATTTATATTGAATGGAGCAGTTATAATTCTAGTTTGAAGTATTACTGCCTTTTACAACCTTAAGACGCAAATGTATGAAAATACTTTATACCTATGATTGACAAAAACCCATAAACACCATGACTAATTCTGCCGTGGATACATCGATCTGGGTGCAATGTAAATTTTGATTCACATCTAGTGTAAAAAAATAAACCCAGTGCCATTCTATGGCACTTTGTGGTGATGTCTTTTTGGATATTTGTTGCTATAAATATTTCCGCAATCCTATTTCAGTTGTTTCACGTGAAATGTACGTTTGCATTTTAAAGCACTTGCTTCAGCTTATTTTTATTCATGACAAAAAAAAAAACTGTTGGATCAAAATAATCTGTAGTCTGGAATGTATCTCAGGACATCAAAAGTAACTCACTAAACGTATGAACATTTCTTAGAACATAAAATAGACATTGAATATGTATTTGGATTTATTAAAGCCAACAAAATTCATGTTTTATTTCGTATATACGTAATATTATTTTAGAAAAGCGCGCGTAATACATTAATATTTCAAAAGATTATTAATATTTCGAAAAAAAAGTTTTATTTATCGTACTACTTACTGAATCTTTGAAAATATATCAACATGGAGTATTGTTTCATTTTTTTTAATTCCTGTGAATTCGCAAATTTCATCAAATAATCCTTGAGTAAAGTTGGGAATTAACAGAATTATCTCAATGAAAAACATATAGCTTAAACAATGCATAACAACACGGTGTGTGGCAGGGGGCATTATCGCCAAGGTTACGCATATACTCTTGAAAATTTGTTAACGGAGATGACTAAACAATAGATGGATAATAAACTTTTTAAGCTGTTTGTAATAACATATAATTACATGTAACCACAAAGAAAAAATCCAAACGCAAAACTCAAAGACCTTTTACGAAATTAGTCTTTCTAACAAAGTTACAACAATTGTGACAATGGGTAAAATTAATTATGGATATTTACGTTAGCTTATTGTATTAAACTGTATACTCAATGAGTTAATTCATTCATTAAATTGTACAAGAATGAATTATGGTTGCTTCATAGTTCTGAGATATTTTGTCAGTGAATGTGTTGACATATGTCTGTCAGGAGGAACATAGAGTGTTATCCCAGAAAATCCAGTTTTTTGTATGCTGAAAGGTTTGTTGACGTTAATCCTCTCATCGTAATTTTTCCTACACCTGATTAGCTTTTTACCACTTTTCCAAAGATTTCTGTAGAGAAACGGTTTTTTACTTGCATTGAAAACTGTTCAAGCTATTATTATTCTTACCCATTAGTGATAATATAACTTTTATCATGTTTAGTAAACTTTCATTACAGTGTAAGTAGAGTAATTAGTTCTTTATTGCACTTCTTACAGGAAAGTACTTCAAAAGCTTGGAATTTTTTAGTCTTAAAACAACTACGAGATATTAAGATAACACAGTCTGCAAATTGCTGATCCGAGTACATGAGTTACAGTGACTTTTGCAGACATTTATAACTTTAGTATCTTGCATGTGATTATTCTCATCACAAAATCAAAAACATTGAAAAATAATATCATACAATGAATAAGTTTAATAGCCTCGAAGTATTTGCTTTGTGCTGTAATATTTTATCTGGAAATTGTATTTTGTTTAGACGTTTTTGAGAAGAATTTGTAAAATAGTTTTCGCTTATTTTGTATCTTATATGTCTAGTTACCGCTTTACTTCACAGTTCCATTCATTTTGTTAAGATTGATTACGATTTCCCCCCACAACGTCTTGGCCTTAGGTTCACAGATCACCAGTATTGTTTGCTTGCTTATTATATACTCGTATATCTCAGAAGAAAATAGTTATTATCTTGCGATAGTGCTATCTACACGAAGTTTCATATTCGTAGGCATAAACAGTGAGATTCTCATGACATAAACAAACAAAATTAGTTTTTAAATGCAAACAGACCTTCGAGTAATATTGTATTCAGATTAATCGATGGTTCTTAGATGGGTTTCTAGGATTTCAAGTTCTGCCAGCACTTCGGGTTCTTCAGATTTATTTCCACTTATTATGGATGTTCCAATTGATTTTGTACCTTGTCTTAAATGGATGGTGCTGCCCTTTTCGCTTTTTCCTGGTTCCTCAATTTCGCTTTTCTTCCCTCTCTTGATCCATTTAATTCCTTGGAAACCCGTGGTCCCTAGTTCATTACTTTGTTATCAGAATCTTGAGACAAACCCTATGCACTCTTCTGATGTTAATTTCCAGTTCTTCTTTTCGAGGGCTGTGCTCAGCTTGGTTATATTACTATATCTATCGCCAACTACTGCTTGACACAGATCAATAGATAGATATAGTGAGACTAACACTATTTGATACTTCGAAGATCCTTCAATGGACGTATTTCAATGGATCCACGATTTTCTCAAAGGGGATCATTTATTTTTTTGTAAATGGTAATATTTTTGCAGTAATAATATTAAAGACAATATATACGGGGCGAAATGACTGTTGTAATGACATTATTAACAGACTTATCACAGACTTTCAAATGTTTAAAAATTTGTCACCCAACCAGAAGGATTAATCAAAACATATTTTACACTATTTTGAAAACATTATGGCATGTTACTCGATATATACGTATTTTAAAATTCTAAGATTATTACCAATGTCACTATCCATCTTGTAGTCTCTATTTTTATAAATTTTTTTCACAGTTTCCTGTGCTTACACACACACACACACATATATATATATATATATATATATATATATATATATATATATATATATATATATATATATATATATATATATATATGACAGGCGTTTGGTTTGCCTGCTCTCAACTTTTCTTGAAATTGCAGTCATCCTCCTTAAAATATTAGTGCCGAGTGGAAGGTAGTCTAAATCTTGTAAACAAACATAGTTCCAACGAAATCATGTTTATTTTACTATCTTCTAGCAATCACTGATCCAAGTAGAGCATCCATCATTTGCCATTTTCTTTTTGGAGACGCGGTGAAGAGACGTCCGACTGTATTGACCTCTATCCCACGCTCTCCTAGATCCCACGGCCAATTGCGCGCGCCAACTCTCTCTGCACATGCGCAGAGCCCAAACTAGACATTGTTCAAGGAGAATTATATAAGATTTCCTCTTCGAACACTTAAACCACAAACGCCCCAAGATTATATAATGAAAAGGGGAATTTCCCTTTTCCAATTCGCGTCTTGAAATACGAACAATTAGTGACGAATTACGCCACGAATATAATTTAATTCCCAAGTCCCCTTTAAATTTAAAGTAATCATTCTTTTCCCACTAAATCCTTGATATATATATATATATATACACACACTCATGGACAAAAAAATTAGCGCACCAAGAAATAATTGCGGGATCGTAACGAAACTTGCAATGAAGGTATATGTCGGGGAGATATGCAAATGATTAGAAATGCAGCGTGATTGCGCATTACGTATAGCCGGTAGAGGGCGTTGAACATCGTACTCTGTGGAGTATAAAACAGGTAACCAAACCTTGTTTGAGTGTGCTGAATCATTTACAAAGGAAGAGCTGAGGTAGACATGCCATTACGCCGTGTTCGAAGACAATATAAGCAGTTGTCGCAGTTTGAGAGGGGGAGAATCATCGGGATGATGGAAGCTGGGTGGTCAGCTAGGCCAGTAGCTCGTCAATTAGGCCGCTGTGATTGTGTTGTGAGGAGGTTGTGGGACCAGTGGACCCGAGACATGTCATGTACACGAAGACCAGGCTCAGGACGCCCTTGACAGACCAGTCGTCGAGAAGACCACCACATCGTAAGAAATGCACGCGTACAGCCAACTGCTTCATCGGCCGCCATCCAGGCACAGGTAGCACCTTCACTAGGGGCCTCTGTGTCTTCTCGAACCATACGAAGGCGCCTGGCTGAAGGACAGTTGGTATCGCGGCGCCCATTACGTTTGCTGCCCTTGACGCCCACCCATCGGCGCCTCCGTTTGGAGTTTTGCCGCGCACGAGGAAACTGGACTGCAGCGGAATGGAACCAGGTCGTCTTTAGCGACGAATCCAGATTCAATCTCGGCAGTGATGACAATCGTGTTCGTGCGTGGAGAGCCCGTGGTGAACGCTTCAATCCTGCCTTTGCTGTACAGCGACACATCGCTCCCACAGCTAGTGTGATGGTATGGGGTGCCATTGCCTACAATACACGGTCACCCCTAGTATTGTTCCGTGGCACCATGACAGCCCAGCTGTATGTTCATGAAATCCTGCAACCACATGTGTTGCCACTCATGCAACGGCTCCCAGGAGCTATTTTTCAACAAGACAATGCTCGGCCTCATACGGCAAGGGTGTCACGAGACTGTCTCCGCACTGTTACTACCCTTCCTTGGTCTGCCCGATCCCCAGATTTGTCTCCAATCGATCATATCTAGGATCATTTGGGACGACGAGTTGGGCATCCCACGAGTTTGAACGAACTAGAGGCAATGTTACAGCAAATATGGAACGAAATGTCTCAAGACATCATACAGAACTTGTATGAACTCAATGCCCGATCGTATCGCATCGTGCATTCGCGCTAGAGGGGGTCCAACGGAGTATTAACTCCTCCGTTCTTTTGCCTTTTTCTCTGAAATAAATTATCCTTTTTCTTTGATTTTCTTATCATTTACTTATATCAAAGTAGTCATTACGTATGTAAAATTTCGTTTCATTTTGACGTCTCCTTCTTGGTGCGCTAATTTTTTTGTCCATGAGTGTATATGTATATATATATATATATATATATATATATATATTATAATTTCAGAATGGTTCGAAGTATTAACCTTAATAATTTTATTCATAAATTAGCTCTCAAATTTTTTTACACCACCTTTGGATAATTGCATAAAGTAAGTAAATATAATCACGAGACGATAATTAAATTTAATAAATTTATTATTCCGCCATGCAGAAAATTTTTCGACGCAATAAAATTTTAAAGGAAGCAAATCTTTTTTTCAAACCTTGTCACGAACTTTAATAGAACCTCTGATATCAGATCTCGGGATTTTCACAAGCTCGTCACGTTCAAAAGAAGTAAAAAATGGCTTTGTTTCTCTAGAAATACATAAGAATAATGTCCCAGTGAAAAAGACGTAGAATGAGGATGGGAAAAAAAAAACTTTTTCATGTGGAATAAATTCCAAAATTCATTCTTTTATCTGACTTTGTATAGGGTGTAACCCAGATTATTCCAAACCTGGTTACCCGAAGTACCGCAAAGTTAATTTTTATGAAGATCGATGAATTTGAGATGCTCGCGCTTTCTGTAAAAAGGATAAAAGAAATGATTTTGGTTACATAAATGTTTTATTAACACACACGATATGAATTTATTTCTCTGTTTTTAAGTAATTTTTATTTTTCTCTTCAGTTAGACTGTACTACAAATCTGCTTTTTCATGGTACAATTATAGTAACTGATTATCCGGATACAGATGCTGTATTCCCTTGTTGTTAAACATATTGAGCTGAATGTTCTGATTTAGATTTTTATAGTCTATGTTTGTATGTTATTTTTATTTTATATAATTTTTTCATCTTCTTTAAAACCCTTTGAGGGGCGCAGTTTGCACAGTGCAAACGCTTAAATCTCGTCCTTCTTTCACTTGCATTCAATGCATTCCAGTTAAATGTGGAGAAAAATGGTTTGTGCTGCCATCTGTTATCAGTTTAAAGGAGTAAAATCATATTACAACCTTTAATGGGAAAAGTTTTCAAGATTTTTAGGTTAAAAAAAATCGAGAAAAAGATTTGCAGCAAGCAAATGATCAAGGTTCTTGCCCCTGAAAGGGTTATCCGTATCAACTGGCTTCAAAGCGAATAAGCAGATTTAAGAAAAATATTTTTTATGACGACACAAATAAAAAATGTTTGTTTTTACTACCGATCATCCATAATCACTTTATAAATGCACAAAATATAGGATTTTTTCCCTACCTAAGTATGGCATCATTTGAAATCTGCATTGCTATCCCATTGTTTCGTGTAACATTGTATCCAAATTATGTGCACACTTTCTTGTTCTATGCGACATTTTTGTTTCGACCATTTTTTTATATATTCTGTCCTTTTGTCCTTTTTTTAAATTTCGCATTTTTTAGACCACAGAGGGTATTTAAATACCTGTTAAGTCATAGTCATTAGTTTTTTATTTCAATTATTGGTCAGTTTTTTCCATTATGAAGCTGCTGTTATCTATGATTTCCCTTGAAGCCTTCCTGAACGATTTCTTGCTGTGACAGGTATTGTTTCCTAAAATTTCTTGCTAATCCTCTTCAATGTCATCTCAAAGAACTTGAGGATTAACCAGAGGCCCTAATTAACCAGAGTTTACAAACTATGCTGTGGAAGCGTTCTTTTCATCAGTTGTTCATAATCAATTGCTAAAAACCGGTTGTCCGATTTTTTCCCCCTGTTTGTTGACATAAGTGGGGGAAAGCGAATAGTTTCTTAGCTTTTCTATTTTGGTTCCAAATTTTAGATCCCTGACTGTTTTGTCTTTGTCTACCAAGAGATCTACCTAGAGCTCCAAACCCAATCAACCACACAACCTCTCGCAATTTTTCTGCTAATCACACTTTATCTCTCTATCTCTCTTTAAAATTTGTTTGTATGTGTCTTAGTTTCAAGCTTAGAGCTGTGCATCAGTCATGAAGTTAGCAATGAAAGGAAACTTATTTGAACATTTATTAAAATAATTATTAATTATTTTAATATTAACTAATAAAAAAATCTCGAAGTTAATCATGCGTCAGATGTTTTTCATAGACTCTTCACGTAATCCTAGGACATGTTTTGCAACAGTTACAGTTTCTCCATAATGTGTTCTCACCAGTAAAGAAATTGATTTTACAATATATAAAGTGGAAAGATCCCTCTAATGTATCCTGCATGACATCTCTCAAAGTAAATATCTGACTTCGCAAGGATTCCTACAGCTATTTCCGCAAGAACTCAAGTTTACTGTAGGTATGTGTAGGGAGGATGGCACTTCTTAATCCTTATTAAGCTAGCAGTACGCGAAAGAGTGTTGTTCAAGAAATACAACGGTCATTACAGGAATTTAGGTCGTCACTGGTATTTTAAGAATTTCTTGTAATTTTGTCCTGTGAATTTCATCTTACAGGACACAAAAAAATGAGAAACTGTTACCAGTTTCATGTATATCTTTACTGACACGTCTTCTTGCAGCAGTACAGTGATCAACATATTAACATACTTTTTTACAGTTGAATTAGGGACATTGATACCTACATATTTTTCTCTATCATTTTTGTCCATTTTCCAGTGGACACGTATCTGTAAAAAATAAATGAGATCTGTATGCCTTAACTCATTCTTACACGGCCTTTTATTTCCATATCTGCCCCTGCAACTTGTCAACAAACAAATTTTGCAACTTGTAACTGCAACTTGTCAACAAAAAAGTGATATGTCAGCTGCAATAGGGGCATCGTACCGAGGTCCCTTTTGCCTAGAATTTTATTATTTAATGATGTGCTTGTAACGAGCACTGTGTCATAATAATTCAATAAGTAATCAATTATTCTTGAGCACTTGAGAACACTTCTACCATTTTTCTGTTACGCGAGGAAAATTCTTTGGTTGAAAATATCAATGACATTTATGTAAAATAGTTTGAGTGAGGAATTGGAAAGTCATTTACGTTAGAAAAGCGAGAAAAATAGTTTTGAACGACTTAAACTTTTAAAACTTGAATTATTTATTGCGGTAATTATTATCTTTATTATTTGTTGAAAATCAGAACTTCCTTTTTCAAATTGTTCATTTAAAGTAGTTAATAACTTCCCGAAACGAGTCCAAGACGGTAATATTCGACTTTCAGAATTTTTCAACACAAACTATGATTTGAAGTTGGAGAACAAATAAATGGAAGATATAGGTTTAGTTATTCACAAATTTTAGAGTAAGAAAGAGTTTGAGTGCAAAACTATCGTTGGGCCTTGAGAGCGTAACTCTCAAGTTTCAAAATTTATAAATTATGCATTTTTGATTTTTCTGTTTGAATAGCCTGCTCTTAACTTTTAACGAAGAATTAAATTTTTTCCAGAAAGCGTAAAAATTTATTCGTGCTTTAAGTAGAATCTTTCGTTAACAATTTCTAAGCTATGTGGCTCAGATTATTTATTTAAATGTCTTAAATCAGTTTTCTCTTTATTTAAACATAGTGGCTCCTCAGGTAGTACTTGCAGGACATCTAATGGGCAAAAGTTTTATAGGAGATCTAATGAAGCATAAATGATTTGACAGAGTAGTGTCTGTGGTTCTAGCAGAAATAACGTTTCCGTGTGAGCAATAATTTGTTTTTTTTTATAAGAAGGGTACCACAAATGTATGTGATACTTCCTTGCTTTATATAGCAATGGTATTGAAATCCCTTGTTAGTGCTAACATTTGTTGGTGCTATTGTTTATGTACATAAGAAATTAAAATGCCAATAAGAAAAGCAGCTTATCTTCATCTCGTCCACCACTTACGTCGTCCCTGGAGTTCTGTATGGGAGAACGAGATGACACTGTGGAGTCCTATGATGGGGAATTCCCGGTGGTCAGTCTGCGATGGGGAGCTGTAGAAAAAGGTGGGGGAGTAAAACCCCAAAGCCGTACGGTGTTTATGTTTGCTCTCAGTCAGTGTTAGATGACTGAGTTATAGACATTTAATATAAATATTGTAAATTAGCTTTGAAAGTAGGTTTTGTGAAATGTGTTTGTTCGTGAGTCGTGTGAATAAAATATTTTGAATATTCATCCAATTTTGTTAAATTCGTTACCTTTACGTCGTCGATGGGGCATCGGGTTAACCAACTTGGTCGGCAGATCTGTACTGTCCCTCCGGCGGCCAGGTCTATTCTACTCATAAACCGAACAGGGGAAATCAACCTTTGGCCGAGTTTGCAGGTTTTGCTAAGCAGCGCCGGTCTCTCGTTTGACACTTGTAGTATGGACTCATCGTCCCGGCCGACGTAACATTTTGAGATTTACGTCGTCGACCGGAGAAAGAAAAAGGAAGGACGACAACATATATAAGAACCCTATTATCACCAGGATAGTAACTTTACTGAAAAAATAGCATTTCTGATTTTTTACAGTGACAGTTTTTATTGCAACAAAAATGAAAAGTGCCATTCACTTTTCGGCTTAATTACACTGACAGGAGGGAATTGTGCAAGCCTGATAACAACTGTAGCACAATCACCAATCTTTTAGGTAAACTGCTTAGGATTGAAATTAATTGAAATTGTTACTTTTGCAAAGATTACATGAAAATACTTCCAAGTGTTCATTTCTCTCCAGTTTAACAAGTTATTTACCCGTTTAGAACATTTGATCATATGAATGACAGGACGTTTGATATGCGAAACTCAATAAAGCCCAATACAGAAATGAAGTATGCGTATTCAGAATCAGCATGTGGAGAAACTCAAATTCAGATGAACTTACTTTTAATAAACTAATTATTGGAATATTAGAAAAAACACATATCTCAGAACCGACGAAAAAAATTTTCTTATTATATTAAACTTTTTGAGGTGAAAATGCGGTTTTAATTAAAATAAGATATAAGATTCAAATTCTCAATAGTTCCTCGTGTACAGATAAAAAAATATAATTGAGTGTTCATACTTTCTAAAGAAAATAGGGCAATAAAGGAAATAAAAGAACATCCGGAAAGAAACATGATACATATTTTCAAACGCAATATAAGGCTTTAAAAGATTAATTATTTCATTGTGTTTTATTTTTCTAAGAAGTAAAAATTTTAACAGAACTACATATATTTTTTTTTATTTTGCGAAACTGTAAAATATGCCTTTGTCTGATAAACATTATCAATATTTGTTTCCAATTGTCGGATATTTGAACACATCATGTTCTTTTCATTTCTTGACGTTAAAATTTTGTGTTAACAGCATTTTAAATATATTATTACTGTGAATAAAATGTATTACGTTTTACATTCAGATTTTCTTTCTGAAAGAGAAGGAACTTTAAATTCGATAAATATCTATTTTTATTTTCCGAGCAATTCAGGCTTGCATTTCTATAGTACACACTATTCTACCATTCTTTAAATATATGTCTTATACTTAAATTTCTTCTATATAAGATTTTCATAAATATATCATATAGGATTGTGTGTTTCTCTGATAGTTCCATGTATTATATACAATTTAATTTGCCATATTCAGTGTATTACACATATTTACTTTTTTGGTATATTTCTTCGGTAACATTTGTCTGAAATTTGTTTTGCAAATAATTATAGTTTTAAATGACATTTAGCAATATTTCGAAAATTGTGTTAAGCTGTTTTATCGGTCCCTCAAATAAATATAAAATAAGTTTTTAATACAAACTATACAAATGAAGTTACATTTCCATTAAACGTGTTGTGAAATTTGGATGATTGCGCAATTTAGATCTACTCAAAAAAAGTTTTGGTAGAACAGACAACCTGGTGCAGATTTACATCATTCTATTTTTTGAAGCGATAAATCAAGATGTTGATTATCACACGGATTGACGTGAATAGCTTTAGACTGTTTTCTCTTTTCATGTCCCACGAGATTTTGTCGAACATTCTGTAAGCACTCGGATAAATCCAACATGTTCTCAGATATGAGTGTGAACGACAATTTGAAAAGCCCCTATGTGATAGATTGGTGGTAAATCCAGTCCGCCCCAGAAGTACAGTCGGACCTCTATTTCACGAAGTCGCTAAATCCCGAAAAAAAGTTCGTTATATGGAAAATTCATAAAATAGAGATGCACCTTTCAAAATACTTTAAACTACACAAAACATATTTTAAATTCATAAACACTAAGTATTATTAATAAAAGTAATTGATCACACCTTTATTTTGTAAATTAATGTCTATTTGTTTTATATATCTTACACATCAAACAGAAATCTGCAAGGAAAACAAGAAATAAAACAAAACATTTTCCGGGAATACACTGTTCTTTAAATTAAAAAAATTATATTAAAATTAATGAATTTTAATGACATTATCGCATTTATTATAACAAGTAATTTTAAGCCTACATTACCACATGCGTCCTTAAATTTAATTACTGATAAAGTCTGTTAATTTTTTCTGAGTTTTTTGTTTGAAAAAGTGTTTTCTCTCATAATATGTTTCTCATCTTTGCAATGCACCAAAAACACCTTCAGGCGTATTTTCTTCAAACTGGAACCCGCACCGGAATGTGTTAAAAGAAAGTTAATATGTTAAATGTGTTAAAAGAAAGAAGAAGTTTGAAATGTTCAGAAATATTTTGAGAAATATGGAGAAAAAAAATATTGGATCACAAGAAAAAGTTCGTTAAATAGAGAATGCACTTCGCTATTTGGAGGTTATTTTACGAAGAAATACACAAAATATTCTTGGTTCCAAGGAAAAGTTCGCAAAATAGAGAAATTCGCAAAATAGAGGTTCGTTAAATAGAGGTCCGACTGTAGTTGGAGATGTTCAATGTTCATGTTATTTGTAGAAATTTGTGTTTAATGTATTATAAGACTGAGAGTCAAATGAAAACCGTAACTATTTTTTATTTTGTAATTTACTGTATAGAAAAGCAATACACTTACATCAGTCTCCATGACGGGGAGTACAAATTTCCCAGCTCTTTCGATGTATATGAATACATACCTCTTGTAAAAATATATGTTTAGACTTTGATTGTAGCCACCCGTTCGACGCCTGAATCACCTGTTCGTAGGTCTGGCGAATATGACAGATGTGCAAGACACTCAAATGTCAGATCTTGGAGGGTTGCAAAAACTGAATGGGCCGTATGGGGACGAGCATTATGCTGTAACAAAACACCTGTACTGAGAAGTCGACGTCGTATGCACTTGATTGTAGGATGTATATGACTCTTGTAAAGATCTACGTGCGTTGTACTAGGGACTGTCCCTCGTCTTGTCCCACTGGGTATATAGTGCTCCAAAATCACCCCTTGTTCATCACAGGAAATAATTAGCATAACGTTTCCTGTCAAGGGTTGTGTGCGAATATTTTTCGACTTTGGTGAGGAGCTACAGCGTTACCTTCTTCGGATTACAGTTAGTGTTAGTGAACGGTTTCATCTACAGTGACAATTCTCTTAGGAAACCATCATCTACTGTTTGAAAGCGCCGAAAAGTTCGTCGGATGCATCAACACACCATTCTTTCGCTTTCGGAGTAAGCGGGAGAGACACAACTCTTGCAGAAACGTTATTGAACTGAAAATATCATGTACACCAGGAACAATATTGTTTGCTGATCCATTGTGAAGTAATACCCCCACGACGGTCGAACGCTGCGTCGTCACGTGGTCAAATGTTGCGTCGTTCGAATGGTGACGTCGTCAGAGACGCTTCAGCTTTTGTCTAGTCCGGGCGTAGTTTGATACGGGAGAGAAGTTCCCATTTAGAATGAGCTCTATGCTCCTATTATTGATTATGGTTTTTAAGCCCCCGTAAATATGTAAATACGAGTTAGCAATTAAAATCACTTATAGATGAGCAGTCTTGTTTTATCGAATTTGTTATTTCAGCACGCTGAACCACCGAATAGTTTTCAATTGCAGTTACGCGACATCCGTGACTCGTATCCATAAAAGCGGTAATTTCGTTCGCTGCTACGCACCGATTTTCCTACACGAAGACTTCAACTGGGCAATACTCTATGGCGTTACTACTCTATGTGCCTGATGTGGTCCGTAGGTCCGCGTCTAATAAACCCTTGTGGAGTGAAGTGCTCCTATCTGTATACTCCACCTTGGTTTAGGGCACAGATACTAAATAATTCTGGTGTTAGGCATGCCGAAGGCGTAAATGAAGTTATTCGAGATTAATAATGAACTTTTATTCAATAACAGAATCAGCACGTAAATAATCCCACGAGAAATCACAATGTTAACCTTCAACATAAAAAAAAGTGCATTCACATGCAAAAACTAAATACACCCATACCTCGCTTTATGGCCTAGATACGTTCCGGAAAACTTTGCCGTAAAGCGAAAAGCCGTAAAATAATCAATTATTTTGGTAAAAACCCATACAAATTTAAATGGATCTGTTCCAGTTTTTTATAAATAATATAGTTTTTAGTTCATAAAGCATTTTATTATTTTATTTCCTATAATAAAATTCCTCACATAAAATTAAAAGTACAAAACAATGTAATAATAAACAGAAATGCCAAAAATATACCTATAAACAAAAAACAAAAGAAATCATATGCACATATGTATACATATAATAAAAAACATAAAATAAAATGTTTAAAAACTTTTTTAATGTGATGATGAACATTAATATGAAGAATCTCTAAGCTATAATACGCTGCCATCATCACTTTCCACTGTTGTGGCTGTATAACGAAACACTGTGGGCCGTAAATCAAAAAAGTGCCATAATTAAAAAAGGCCGTTATAGAGAAATGCCATACAAAGAGCGGCCGTATAGCGAGGTATAGGTGTGGTTAACAAATAGTGAGGTACAATCTCATATATATATATATATATATCAGGGTTTTCCTGTTAATTTCCTCATGCCAATTCTAACCTAGTTTTTTAATTTAAATAATACCGACTGAGAGAAACATTTTAACATATAGTTGGCAACATCAAAAGTTTCCCTATTACGACATTAAAAATCTCTACTATGACTATAAATGTGTGTGTGTGTGAACTAGTGAATCGTGACACTAGCTTGGCGTGGAGTTAAGTATTTTAGTATCGTAATATTTTAGTAGAGTATTAGTTAACGTGTAATTATTTTAGTATTTTAGTATTTTAGTATTGTAGTTTTATATCTCTGTATATTGTTTTTCTGCATTTATATTTTAGTATTTTAAGATATTTATAGTTTATCCTAATGATTATAAGGTATAAACACTATTCATCATGTAATTAAGTCTTAGATTACTCTATATTAAAATTATATGGTTTAACTTGTATATTTTTATTTTAAATGTTTCTTCAATAAATTGTTTCTAACAGTCTTGGTGTTATAGCCGACCTCCGGGAGTGTTGTCTAGACGCTAAACATGTTTAACCGGGGTTGGGGGGTCCCCCCCCCCCCAAGTCATCAACTATACCGCCTCCACTTTTTTTTCTGCTTAAATACTTAAATGTATATCTCGATTTATGTTATTAGAGTATTAAATGGTCACATCTATCCCTTTTAGTTATCTTAATTTTAAATATCTATTATATCGTAAATATTTTTGTGTGCAGCTTAGCGCCTAAAATTTATTTACTCATCCTTTGTTTCCTATTAAGTAATGTACATTTGTATACATACTCTCTCTCTCTCTCTCTCTCTCTCTCTCTCTCTCTCTCTCTCTCTATATATATATATATATATATATATATATATATATATATATATATATATATATATATATATATATATATATATATATCCATATATATATATATATATATATATATATATATATATATATATATATATATATATCCATATATATATATATATATATATATATATATATATATATATATATATATATATATATATATATATATATATATATATATATATATATATATATATATATATATATATATATATATTGTACATTTTAATTAAAAAAAGATAGTTTTCCAAAGCGTATTGATATCTGATTGTTTCTGAGTTAAAATGTTTCTAAGGCTATGTAATGTCATTTTCTGGAGTAAAATAAATATGACTTTTTACAGCATTAATGATGGCATCATTCCGCCTCTCCTTCGGCAGTAAAACACAACAGCAGAAGCGGGGTAAAAACAAGACAAATATTCCAAAATATTTCTTAGAAAGATAAATCTTTACTGCTTTCCACAATTCGAATGACAAATTTAGTATTCTCTGCAGAGCTACAAATGAAGAGCCTTCGCCAAGGGACATCATTAAAGATCCATTCACATAAGTTGCTGTTCATTTCACTTCAAAGTATCTTCCAAACTTTTGCAGTTTCTTTCTGCTTTATTTATTTCCCCAGCTGTTATAAACTTACGAATGACTTTTTTTCTTCTGCTGGACCTATCAAGTTAATTTTATATGAATTGTCGACTTGTTTATGAAAGAAAATCAATACAGGAAAATAAGGAACTTTTGAAGAAAAAAATTTTGAACATCATTCAGAAATTTCCTTTTGACGGAGAATATGAAAGGAGGTTACACAACATGAATTGGGATGTGATATGAAATGTCCCGGTTTTGTTTCTCCAAAGTCCACTTTATTACGAGATGAGAATTTTTTTTTACAAATGCTAAGGGAAGGTGTTTTCATTATAACTATTTTTACAGTGACTGAAATCACTTTTTGTATTCCTTTCATTCTAATTAGAAGTAAGGATGAATGTAATTATTCTCTCGTATCTCATTTGGAATCTTTTTATAGTGTGTGACTTAGAAAGTAGAGAACGAGAGTAAATTGGAATTTTCCAAACGCAGGAAAAACACGTTCCGGGAAGCATAAATTTCTTTCGAATAGTCAATTAGTAAAATTTTTTTTATATATAAACTAAAGTTATGAAAAATGAAGAAACACCGAACACAATTTAACGGAAGATTTAAAAATCCTTTTACATGATATGAAAGAAACACTAATATATGAATCATGATTGTAACTAAAATTTACTTTTTGGGGAAGATTAAGAAAATGAAATCTTCATTTTTCTTCCTATTGGTAAAATTAACTTGTTCTGTACTAAACTCGGAGTTTGTTTGTCTGTAATTCCGATCATCTGAAATGGCACACAACTGATGTATTTATAAGAATGCACTGCGCCTGATACCTGTAGAAACAGAATAGAACATTTTAAATTAATTTATGTCACGGGTTTACTATTTACTGGTTTAAATGATAACTATTCACATTTTAAGGGTGAGGGGTTTAGTTTAAATTTATCTGCTGCTACCTTCCGAGATATAGCCTACTTTTTATTTATGCCAAAAATTGTTTTATTTTCAGAAAAATAGAGCTAACTCAGTGACTCTCCAATTCGAAGGAGAAAGGAGAAAGATAATTTTTTATCATGAAAAAAATCCCCAATATACTATTTTCAGAATCACTCAAAATAATTGTATAGCGGGACACATAGAGGTGGCCCAATATCTATACTTCTCAACAGAGATTTACAACAAAGAAGTTATTTGGTATAAAAAGGAACTGCTACTTTACTTTGTCAAATGACGTCAATAAATAGATTGTGCTATTTAGTGTAAAAAACCCTTTATTTTTCATATTGAGGAAATAATGAAACTGCCTACAGATCTCCTCAACCTATGTAAAGTGGGTGACTTAACGATTTCCAAGATACGTAATTGTAAAATATAGTTGCAGCATTACTAATCAAAAGTGTTTTGTATCATACATTTTGGAACGTTCATTGGCTAGAAAGAAATATGAACGATTATACGATTTTCGTAAAAAAATTACACTAGTAAATTAGACTTGGCACTATATAAATATAAGAAAAAATATATTTTGGATATTCATTTTAGCCAATATGTCCCTGACACACTTGTTGAAACATTTCAGAAACATCGCAACCTCCCCACCTGCAGTATTGTTTTTCAATAATTATTTCAGGTATAAAATTTTATACATTAGGGACTTAAATAGTTATAACGTAACTTTTTAACATCAGATCATTCATACTCTATAGATATTACACTACGGAAATAATTATTTCCTATATTACAGAAAATGAATAATTCTTATATTAAATAAGCATCACATTTCCTTTACAATCTCGTGTTTACTGTATAAGATTCTTGAATTTGAAATGAATCCTATTGTAGAAGCATGAATAATAAGAATTGCAAATACCAAGCTGTTATGACTCATCTCATAAAATGAAGTCTGTGTTAAGTTTTTATATTTTCATACATTTTCAGACACAAATAATTTAAAAGTATTTCCATTAATTTTTTAAAGGTATCTTTTTATACCGTATATTTAAATTTTTGATTTTAAAAGTTCTTAAACTGTGTTTTATGGCTTTACAATTCCTTGAAAAATGGTGAAACCCTAAAACACAATCTTCAAGTTATATTTTACAGTTTTACAATTATTCGATGTTTCTCAGTCTTCATTATGGCATGGGAAAAAAGCAAATTATTTTTTTAAAGAGAAGACTGAGAGCATTAGAAGGAATTGTACATTAAGTCTACGAAAATACAGGGTGTCCATAATTAAACTTCCCTAATTTAAAGTTGTCTACAGTCGAAACAATTGTTCAGAAAGTTATGAAATTTGTGTAGGACATATTTGTTCTGGAAGAGGAAAGAAACCTGTTACCGCAGAAGCTGTAGAGAAGGTTGCGCTTCAGGTGGAAGAGGACATAGCTTCCAACGAACAGGCTAGTACCAGTGTCCGCCATGTGGCATATAGTAAATGTTGGCTAAATGTGTAATTCATCAAAACACGCCCTTTGGTGGTGAAATTTTGAACTAATTTTTTATTCGCTCAAAAAAATTCCCATTCCTTCAATATGTCCTACACAAAATTTCGTAACTTTCTGAACAATAGTTTCGACTGTAGACAACTTTAAAGTAAGGAAGTTTAATTATGGACACCCTATACATTTACATCGAAGATATCAGGAATTCTCTAAAATTATTGTTTCATCGTACATTTATCTAAAGTAAAGATGATAAGAACAATAAAAATCACAAAAAGCCTTAAACTAGGACTATTTAATTCACAATAAGCTTATACATTGTATGCAGTTGATTGCATAAATAAAATTTATTAAGGATATTTAATGAAATTTTCTTATCGGTGAATAAATGTAATTATTCATTCCTTTTGATACAAACTTTCATAAAACGGCATTGAAATTTCCTTTGTTTTATCACACCTTAATTAGAACCTTTTTGTAACATTTCTATTTCTTTTGTGAGATTCTTCCGAAAATAATTCAATTTCCGGGTAAGCGAACCAATTGTTTCTCAAAATTATTTCAATAAATTTACACTCTTTATCTGCCCTATTCATTTACTTCTACGTTTGGTACTCTTGGACTCATCATTTCCTGATCTTTGTTCAACAAGGAAAAGCCTTTAACATCATTGCCTTTTGTAACAGCACGAGTTTATTGCTAACAAAGGATCGTATTTTTCTCGCTCTCGGAATGAATCGAGCGCCTATCATTCATTCAGAGAGCAAATGCCTATTAGAACACGGTCCATTAGGAAGAAGATTAGATCACTAACAACCCGAGCTGAGTTGAGTATTTCAATAGAGAGTACGTGATGTGAAATATTTTTTCTTCGAAATGGTTTCTTAATTGACTTTAAGGTAAAGTGGTGCATTTTACTAAATTGGGAGATTTACATTTTATATACGTCATTTTGCTCTCTAAATATAAAACGTTTGAGAGGGAAATTTATTTTGCTTACACTCTTGGGTAGTATTCAAAAGATTTTACAAAGGATGTCGATTTTTCTATTTTATTTTTGGGATAGCTAAAAAATTATTAACAAAATATAACTTACACAAAAATAATGTTTAGAACAGAGTACCACAAAATAATATATTATTCCGAAGGAAGCAATATTTCAGAGAGAAGCAATATTTCAAAGAGAGAGAAAAAAGAAATATTGACCATAGTTAAACCCCAAAATATTCAAATATTTGAAATCTTTCTTTTTTTCATATGCGAACAATCAGTACTCCATATTGACATAATAAGCAATTTTACAAGTTCCTTATCTATTCAGTTTATTATCTATATATTTGATTTATAAATCAATATATAAATCATTATATCCAAATTTTGTTTTAAAATTAAAATAATGCTCTGTATATGACGCTGTCATGTAAGTTCGCTTCCCGATTTGACTTTACTGTACTGTGCATGGTCAAATAAAATAAATGATTTTAACGGTAATGAATTGATACAGCTGAGTAGCGTAAACTAAATTAGGAGTAGTTGTATAACTTCTCTTTCAACTTAGATATGAATAGGGTTTTTTTTTTTCATGTTGCTATCGCAAAAAGGAAAACAGTTGGTAGAAAGTTATAGTATCTAATTGGAAAGAAAATGTTTTCGAAAGTTTGCCTTAAACTCAACCTTTTTTAAATAAAACACCTATTATGATACAAAAAAAAAGATGCAATGAACTGTTATAGTGCATATGTTACAGCTAGGCACATCTAGATTAATGTCTCTATCGTTGACATGATATGTATTTAGTTAGTTTTGTTACCTTTGACCTTTAAATGGTCATATAAAAATGATTTAAAATTCAATATTGTTATAATCCTGAACATATGGAAAAGATTTAACCTTTAATTTGATATATTTTTTGCATAGATTGGATTTTTTTTCAGAATATGTATGATTATTGATTTAGAGTCGAAATAAAAGTGGTAATCAATCAGGAAATTCTCTCGAAAAGGACCTTGAAATTAATTCTTTAGACGATAATTGAATCACTTGCGTATGAGGACCTTATCCGACAAAGAAATCAACTTACGATCATGGTTGTTAATGAACATCAGAACTAGTTACAAAAGAGGACAACTGTTTTGCACCACTAGAAATCGACACATTTCGATTTCTCGGTAACTTAGCAAATGTTCCGCAAACAAAGAGCACTTAAATTATTTTATGCAAGTTTTGAAGGGTTTATATGTAGATATTACTATCTGTTCCCCTATTTCCTTGCCGCTCACAAAAGGATTTTCTGCACAGCAAATTAGAAAAAAAGTACGCAGTAATTTTTTTTTACGAAATTTTTCTATTTATCAAACCAGTTGGAACCGCATATCATCATCGATTTCTACAATTAATTTGAATCAAGAAATATTTTACTGTGGATGTTAAAAATAGACTTCTTCTATGGACAGACTTGTTCTTTGTTTTAACTGGATCATATACTCTTTGTGCCACTATATTTCTAGCAATGTTGCTGACAAAACTGGATATATAATTATAGCTTAGAGAATTTTTAACTCCTCTTTAATTTTTGACTCCAATTTTTCTGATTTGGAATAGATGGGGGTTACTAGTTTGTCTGCCAATGACAGCAAAATCAAGGAAAAGTAATTACTCAAAAACTTTGTTTTCTTTACTACTTCTGGAGAGAAAATTACACGTGCGTGGATTCCCAATAACAAATCAGCTTTCAATAGATTTTAACTTTAAGTAGGCACCAACCAAAACTTGGTATGGAGAGAAAATAATTCAATGTAAAGTGACTCTCCAGCAAGTACGCTGAATGTTTTGCGAGCCCTGTACTTTTAAACAGATATTTTTCCATCATGTACAATGTTCTGCTGTATTTCAGCTATAAGCGCATCTAGAAATTTTCAGGATGTTCTACGTTTGGTGCAATATTCGGCGATTACAAACCTCTTTCGTCTCCTTTTTTAGAGTATTAGTTGTATGTTAAAATATTTTACGCCATTCTAAGAATGTATTGTTTTGATATTCTAGAATTTTTAACAAAATAGAACCCGAAACATTTTTATTGTAGGATATTATACAGTATACAGAATATATATATATATATATATATGATACAAATGGGGGTGTTAATGATGTAAATGATGCAAAAAATATAGAGTGAATAGGGAAATTTATCGGCTCCAATAATTAGGAAATTATAGTTGGAGTAATGTATAGTGGTAGAATGCGTTGTGATTTTTAAATTTCGCAAGGTATTTTCAAAGTGAGATACTTATCTATACTCGGGATTATTAACACATGAAAAAAACAGTGTCCCTTCTGTGATGTCAGTATCACGTGGAGACGATGTACATCCTCTAGAAAGAACACGAGGAACCGGCTGCGAGGGAAAGGTGGAGTTAAGCCTACTCGTTGAAACTGTAGAACGAGTCGATGCATAGAAGATGGATGATGAAGCTTTGAGCTGGATACACCTTGATGCAGTTTGGCGATGAAGTTGAAGGACCCAAAGGTCTGGCTAATACAGGAGCATTGCTGGATGATGTCTTTCGAATGTAGTATCGACACGCAGAAAGAATACTGGCGCACGTTAAAATCTAATTATACTTTATTTCTCAGAGACATGTTGATGATGACAGAAATAATTATACAAGCTTATGCCAGTGTCGTAAAAATACTAGATCAATTGAGGGAACATACCCTGCTTATAATCTACACCACACATGGTAAAAATGAGCCTAACAAAATGCTCTTATAAAAATGCACTTATAAAATTCACCGCGTCACTGCAAGCGCGTTCTCTTATATCGAAGCATAGCCTGATCACAGACTGGAGCTCGTAAGCGCTAGTATACTTCCGCTCTGATAAATAGATCCCTCTCCTTTTTCACATATTAATCAAATCAAACTTGTAGGAAGGGATAATTAAATAATTTACAAATGCTAGCTGTAGCAAAAAGACTATATTAAAAACTAAATACTAAAAACTGCGATTACATTGTTATTATTATTAAGGAAAACTCTGCGTATGAATACATTCACTATTCTGCACGTTTTTATCAGTCAAGTTATAGTTAAGTGAAGGATTCGAATCGCCATGCGATTTGGAATATGAGAATCGATTCTGTTGTTGATATATTTGATTATTGTAGATAATAACAATGTAATTGTTTTAAGAATTCAAACTGTACCTGGAAAATTATCAGTTATATTTTAATCATTAAGTTAACCGAGCAAAGTTAATATTAATAAAGCTAGCGAATAATAAATTTAAGAGATGATATAAATTAATGTAGTTAAATATAGTAGTTAATTAAAGTTGATATTGATAATTATATTTTATATTTAACAACTGAAAAGGTAATTAATTTTCTACATAGTGACGTTATGTCACAATATATATATATATATATATATATATATATATATATATATATATATATATATATATATATATAGTAGGAAGGGATATATATATATATATATATATATATATATATATATATATATATATATATATATATATATATATATAAATGGTTCTAATGCGACCAAAAGTGTTCTGGTCACGCTGTTCATATAACTTCAGATTGTGCATGTCTAATTGGGCATGCTTATTCTTCAAGCTTATGTGTATTGCAATCCGTCAATTCGACGTCATAAATTTGTTAAAAGTAATTTAATTTAATAGCTTAAGATAGGAACCCGAATTAACAATGCATCGACCCATTTGGTGCCCTTAGTGAACACAGAATCGTAGTTATATTTACAGCCATGATATTAGGTTTGTTTTGGAAGAAAAAAAGCCACAGTTCCTCTAAAGACAACGCGACAATGTGTGCAAAATCCTCTTTGAAGCAAGGTTGCTCTTCTGTGGAATGGCATCAAGCGGAGCCCATTAATCCCTTAAGCTGTTTTTGAAGATTGAATCTTTAACTACTTTAAATGATAGAACGATTGCCAGTATAATCGGATTTTCAGTAGAGCAATCGGACATGAATTTCACAATATTATAATAATGTGAACGTATTCCTCAAGCGCGTATAGAGAATAAACTCCTCAGATCAGAACATTAAATGCATTAGAATCCTCAAATCAATTCCCTCAATTTAAATACCTTTGACGACGCATACAAAAATCTTGAATGTCTGAGTGGCTGAATCATAAATGCGATCAGAGGAAACTCGAAGATTTTCAAACGAAATAATGCGTAAAAGACACTTATCTGATATTCGGAGTAAATACTATGTGTGACTTGTCATTGAGTCGTACTTAATTTGTTGCTTGTTTTGTAGTTATCTGACGCAGATTACTTCATACAGAAATAATTGTTATTTGCGTAAGACTTAATTTAACAATTTTATAATACACTTTAAATGTTTATTGTAATACCATTTTATTTTGCCTTCATTAGCCTCATTTGAGTCCTTTCATTATTGGCTCATTAGTATCGTTTGCACTAGTCTCTTCAATTGGATTCTGTATAATTAAAAATATATTATACAACTGAGTTTATTAAAAAATGATTGGTTGGTTGAGTACGCTAAAACCGTTTTAGCCGTTAGAGGGCTAATTATCCAGGGACCCTTATTTTATAGGAGGTTCCGAAGGGTTACAAACAAACATGCTGATAGGTTGACTTGAACCACAGACTCGGGTACCAAATGTCAATAACCTAGCCCTTCAGTCACAGTGGAAGTGTAAAACTCAATTTAACTAACTTCGTATTTTTCTGACTTACATAATAATCCATATTAATTTGGGTAGTAAAATATAAGCGTAAATTAATAACTAGACTATTCCTTACTGGGTTAGTGATAAATCAGTATTTAAAAGTCGTATATATTTTTTCTAATGTTTCGTAAGCGATAACAAAATTACTATGAATGATTAGGGGTTATAACACACCTAATTCATAAAATAGTTACTTGATAGTAGATCATTCACTCAAACTTTAATTTGTTTCTTCAAACTCCTGTTGTAATCTTTCTGCATGCACGAAATTTCCCCATTGCAGGGCGTTATCTATGGGGATTGCCGCAAAGGTGCATGGAGCTGAAGCCTTCAAATATTAGTCAATAATAACTTTTTTTTCCCCGTGAATGAAGTTAAGGATCTTTTCTTTAAACTGATGTTTAAAGATATTACCATACATTGGGTCCCTGCTCATTGTAGCATTCATGGAAATGAATATGCTGAAACACGGTGGCTAAATTATCCTCAAACATGGGCCCGATTCCTCCTTCTGCATGTACTCCTTCCAAGTGCCTTAGCAGGAGGGATCGCAAACGGAGACTGTATCCAACTGGTGTGATTCATGGAGGAAAACCGGTGGTCAGAGGCATCTTTTTAATTTCCCGAAAGAACCTTTTGTATTTTGAGATAGTTCCCAGTTTGAGATAGTTGCCACTTTCGCTGCTAAAGCTAGAAGCGACCATATTGTCACCGGAGTCCTACTTTGTCAGCATCAACCTTGCAACTAGTGATATTTGTCCAGTATGTTGTAAAGATCGTGAGTCTGGAAGATATTCTGCGTTTCTGTAACGGAATGAACTGTTTTACTAATTTACCGAGTGGTCTCAGTGACTTTAAATCAATCTTTACTATTTTTTTCCGATTTCTTTTTATGTTTGTTGCTTTAAATTTTACAGATGACATCGTGAAATTGACCCTTTTGCTCTGGAATCACGAGATCAGTTGTATTGTATTCAAATATTAGGGTAGGTATCCCAAATATCCCATACTCTAACTTTTTTCGACATTTCATCGACTTTTTAGTTTCTGATTAGGCTGGAAACTCAAAGAAAATCCCTAAGAACTATTTCCTTTGGTATCCTTAGATCAACCTGCTCCAAAACCAGTGCCAGTTTAAGTTATGTAGCAAAATTGGAAAAATTGAAATTTCCATTGAACTCCAGAGAGGTTCCTAATACCGCCTACCTCTGTTCCTCTTACCGTCTACCAGGCGAAATTAGGAGCACCTGTTTGATTCTATTTGAGAGATCATTACTGTCTATCTAATATACATAAAAATGACTATTTCAAGACCAGTATTAGATTTTACACAAAGTTTTATCAACTTAGAAGCTTTGTATTGAAATATTTTGTTGTTTTTATACATTTTTTCATTGAGAAAATACCACGACCAAAACGTTCTCGCGTTGCTAAGAAACATGTGTTGAAGAGATGGCAGACAAATGTAAACAGTAATTCTAAAACTCATCCTTCTGCAGATACAAGTGTGAGAATTCAGAATATAAATGTTTTGAAAACAGGTATTGAGGATAACATTCAACATATATCTGCTGCATCAAAATATATTTTTGTTGATAGTGAAAACTTGAATAATTTATTTACAAATTTGCTGTGCAGCTCTTGTTGTAGTGCATCTTTGAAACTTTGTAGAAAGCTGGTTATTTTTAATTTGCATTATTTATTATCAATATTTTGTATATGTGTATTGTCTTTACAACTTTTAGGAAAATATTAGCTAAATATCAGCTAATCTGTCATTGTCGTTAACATTGCTATTGATATTGTGCAGAAACATATTTTGAATAAGAAAATATATATTCTATTATATTGAGTTAAAATTATGTTTTAGTACATCTTATAAGTGGGGAATAACATATAAAAAAATTAGAGCTCTACAAACATTTTTAGTTTTTGTTTTTTGCCTTTACAAACTTTAAATGCATTTTTGTCAGACTTTTATTTTTGTTGATGTTAGTGTTTGCTATTCCCTAAGGATTTTTTTATTTTGAAGATAGAGTTTTGAAATTTTTTGTACACACTTATATATATATGTACTACAATAATTAGTATTGTATTTAGATCTGAGGGTTATAGTTATTTTTATTTTAAATGTCAAAGTTAATATTTCGAAATTTTTCGTGTTTTTTTCAGGTTTCGCTACAAAATTTTTTTTAAAAATTTAAATAAAAGTTACATCTTTAATTCAATACTAACTTTTGTTCCCAATAAAAAGATGTTGCTAGCAAAGTATCTGTATAATGCCCTTTCAAATGGTATAAGCAAAATTAGAATTTCGATGCACCTACCTGGTCATTCACTGAATTCTGATTCTTTGGAGCCAAAGTTTACGAAGTCAACAGCCAACACAACTTCAGACGCCATATAGTTTATGTTGTCAGTGATAAGAGTGTTGGCGCTATCGCCGCTGTTAGTACAAACGCAGAACTAAGAAGTTACTGCATTTTCTCATACATGAGCGAATCACACTTTAGAAACACGAGTAGGCAATATTAGGCACAGGGGCGATATTTGAGACCCCCCCCCCTAGTCTACGTCAGAGAGAGAAACTTTGTCAAGTTATTATTACATAAGGAATATCATGTTTTCTTACGACAAATAATCAGATGAAGTTGCTGTAGTTATTTTTCAACTATGCACTGCATTTAACCAAAAACAAAAACTCATTGTGAGGCAAGTAATGTATTCTTAGGCATTTTGAAACCTGTTTGCGAATTTTAGTATTAATATGTATTGAAATAATTTTAGTGTAATTTTTGGTGGATGTTTTTGAAAATGTATGACGTTATTGAGGACGTTATCACCAAATCCTAAATAATATAAGATACAGTCACTATAGGTGATAATTAAAGCATTTTTTAAAGTTTCGTTACAGTAGGTAATATAATTAATAATTAGTGTACAAAACAGAATTTGCATTTCTCATCATGTTTTTTTCATTTCTTAGTTTTAAATTTTGAAGAAAAATTATTTACATCAAAAACATCTAAACAAACATTTAATTTACGGAATTAAAAATGCGCCTGAGAACTAATTACAAGCAGTAGACTCCAACCAACATTTATCCCTGAGGAGAATAAAATTAGTTTCAAAATTTGGTTGAGCCTAAAGGGGAGAAATTATGACTTCTGTCCCTGATCGAGGTAAGCGGCCCTCAAAACTGGATTTCACAGACCTATTAGTTTATCCCTACTGGATGTTACGCCATCTCATTAACTCAGTGGACGGAAGTTCTACAACATCAGTTGTGTATTTATTTTGTATCTGGGTGTTTGTAATATCATTGTTTAACCCCCACCCCGAAAGTCTGTAAAACCTAATTCTTTCATGGGTTTGCTTGCACACACACACACACACACATATATATATATATATATATATATATATTTATTTATTTATTTATTTATTTATTTATTTATTTATTTATTTATTTTAGTAATCATAGTGTTGTGTCATCATAAATCGAGGATTGGATTTAAAATACTTTGATTTCAGCAAAACAGTCTTTGTCTTAATTTAATCGTCCAATGCCTACGTAATATTTTCCTTTTATTACGAACAGATACACCTTTTTAGGATAACAGTAAAATAATAAATTGTATTATATACTCACCTCAGTAAGTAGCTAAATTCTGCATATGACGTGTAATTACCTTGAATTTTCAATTAAAAAAGACTTTAGATTGTTCCTAAAATAAAATATATGTATAGTATGAGTTCTTTTAACATTGAGTTAGTATATATTTTTTCAAATATATTTTTGTGCGTGAGAGGTAGATAAGAGTGCGATATAACCTTAAAATAAAAATGAAAACAATATTTTATTAACTGTATAAAGGTTACTACTTTGTAGTCTCAATATGTGTGAATTTAATTCTCGTGTTTACACCATTTTGTTATTCCCTATTTCAGCCACGGAGATTGTCTGAAAGATATCTAGTTGCATGAGAGGATTACACATCACCGGTTTCTCCGATTTCACTGCAAGAGTCGGTATTAAACTGTACCTGCGGAAATGTTTGGAAGCACTTAGAATCGTATGTATTTATTTGTAAGATTATTTTTTCTCCTTGTCAGTCTCATGATGTGTTTTCCCATTGCTCTTTAGCGAGTTTTAATATGCGAAAAATGATCACTATTATTTTTCAAATGGCAAAAGAAATTACTAAAATATATGCATTTTTGTATACGATGCAAGAAAATTGATAATTTTCATTTCCTGACCACATATTTCATTTTATTTTCCTTTACATTTTCCTTTAAAAATTATGCCAAGCTTTGTATAATGTCATATGCTAAGTTTGTTATAAAATGAGGACAAAAATAAATTACTTGTTGCTATCGTTTGCCAAATGGCTAAAGTAAAATCATGACTCTGACACATGCATTTTTTTATACAGTAAAAGAAAATTGATAGTTTTCATTCGTCACCAGATATTTTATTTTTTGAAGTATTTAACTCTATTTTTAAATTGATTTGAAATAATGAATACATGACTCTCTTGATAATATATTTTATTCTTGTTAGTCTCAGAATGTCTTTTCACACTGATGCTAAGCTTGTTATAAAATGAGGAAAAAAAGCAAATTACTAGCTGTTATCATTTATCTAATAGATAAATAAAATCATGACTCTAATACCTGCATTTATGTATACGATAAAAGAAAAATAGTAATTTTTCTTTGCTCACCGGATATTTCAATAATTAATAATTCATTCATTTAATCTTAAATTGATTTGAAATAACGGCTTATTGGTTAGAATTTTCTTTTTTGCCAGTCCGGAGAATGTTTTCCCCACTGTTCCTGTGCGGGTTATGTTATGCTTGAAAAAAGGAAATTACTCGCTGCTATCGTTTATCAAATGGCAAAATGAAAACACCAATCTAACACATGTATTTTTGCATACGAAAAAGAAAAATAATTTTCCTTTCTTCATCAGATATTTCGAAAATTCATGATTTTTTCATATAATATTACATTAATTTGAAATAACATGTCTTCTTTAATAATTTCTTATGTCCGTTAAAATATTTTTGTCCACGGCGCCATAACGTGTTAAAAAATACATACAAAAAGGAAATTACTTGCTGCTATCGTTTGTCAAATAGCTTAATAAAACATGACTGAAATCTATGCATTTTTGCATACGGTGAAAGAAAAATACTATATACATTTGCTCACCAGATATTTCATTAAATTGTTATATTTTAAATTAAATATTGAATTGATTTTGAAATAACTGTAAAAAAAAAACTTCATGGAAATGATGTCTTATAAAAATATAGCAACATTTATGCAATATTATAATATAATGGTTTCATTTCAAACCACTTACATTCGTTTATTACATGATTTGTACTGAAAATAATTTGCATTTCACATGTCTGATTCCTGCGCTATTCGGGTTGAAAATTAGATAAAACATATTTGGGATTTTTTTCAGCTCTTCTCCCTTCTTCCTAGTTATTTGTGTGTGTTTTTTACAACTTATTTTCTTTTTCTGGAAAACCTGATCTTTTTTTACAAAAGCTGAAAGCTCTTTTTTTTTAAATCCCCGTTTATTGAAGTACTAGAGGTCGTTGAACAACATAATTTAAAGTGAATGAATTTCTTCGCTTGAGAGAAATTATTTGATTTCGGACGTTAATAATAGGGCGTAGAATGATCATATAAAACGCCTTATTTCAGATTTAAAAAATCTGACGCAGAATAAATCAGTTGCATCTTTATGAAGTAATATGTCCTTTCCGTTTATTTTCCTATATTACAAACTGTCTTTCCGTGGCTTATTCAATCGTGGCGAATTGTATGCATGGATTAATATGATTTCCTCATCATCTTAAAAGCATTGAATCATTTTCACTTACTCCTAAGTTATTTTCCTTTTCAGTGTAAAATATAGAATTTGTTTTGTTGACATTTTAATATGTATAATAGAAATACCAACAGGATAATCGTATTGAAAATGATAAATTTACCATATAACACACTGAGTTTGTTTTCTGTAAAACGAACTTTAATTCAAATATTACCTTTTTGTAATTTCATCAGCATGAGTGTTTTTTCCATTATACACTCATGGACAAAAAAATTAGCGCACCATGAAGGAGTCGTCAAAATGAAACGAAATTTTACATGCGTAATGACTACTTTGATATAAGTAAATGATAAGAAAATCAAAGAAAAAGGATAATTTATTTCAGAGAAAAAGGCAAAAGAACGGAGGAGTTAATACTCCGTTGGACCCCCTCTAGCACGAATGCACGATGCGATACGATCGGGCATTGAGTCATACAAGTTCTATATGATGTCTTTTTTGATGTCTTTTTCTTCTATATGAGACATTTCGTTCCATATTTGCTGTAACCTTGCCTCTAGTTCGTTCAAACTCGTGGGATGCCCAACTCGTCGTCCCAAATGATCCCAGATATGCTCGATTGGAGACAAATCTGGGGATCGGGCAGGCCAATGAAGGGTAGTAACAGTGCGGAGACAGTCTTGTGACACCCTTGCCGTATGAGGCCGAGCATTGTCTTGTTGAAAAATGGCTTCTGGGAGCCGTTGCATGAGTGGCAACACATGTGGTTGCAGGATTTCATGAACATACCGCTGGGCTGTTATGGTGCCACGGAACAATACTAGGGGTGACTGTGTATTGTAGGCAATGACACCCCATACCATCACACCAGCTGTGGGAGCGATGTGTCGCTGTACAGCAAAGGCAGGATTGAAGCGTTCACCACGGGCTCTCCAAACACGAACACGATTGTCATCACCGCCGAGATTGAATCTAGATTCGTCGCTAAAGACGACCTGGTTCCATTCCGCTGCAGTCCAGTTTCCTCGTGCGCGGCAAAACTCCAAACGGAGGCTTCGATGGGTGGGCGTCAAGGGCAGCACACGTAATGGGCGTCGCGATACCAACTGTCCTTCAGCCAGGCGCCTTCGTATGGTTCGAGAAGACACAGAGGTCCCTAGTGAAGGTGCTAACTGTGCCTGGATGTCGGCCTATGAAGCAGTTGGCGGTACGCGTGCATTTCTTACGATGTGAAGGTCTTCTCGACGACTGGTCTGTCGAGGGCGTCCTGAGCCTGGTCTTCGTGTACATGACATCTCTCGGGTCCACTGGTCCCAACACCTCCTCACAACACAATCAGAGCGGCCTAATTGACGAGCTATTCGCCTAGCTGACCACCCAGCTTCCATCATCCCGACGATTCTCCCCCTCTCAAACTGCGACAACTGCTTATATTGCCTTCGAACACGGCGTAATGGCATGTCTATCTCAGCTCTTCCTTTGTAAATGATTCAGCACACTCAAACAGGCTTTGGTTACCTGTTTTATACTCCACAGAGTACGATGTTCAACACCCTCTACCGGCTATACGTAATTCGCAATCACGCTGCATTTCTAATCATTTGCATATCTCCCCGACATTTACCTTCATTGCAAGTTTCGTTACGATCCCGCAATTATTTCTTGGTGCGCTAATTTTTTTGTCCATGAGTGTATTAATTCATTCATGACGTTACTCTATTAGATGACATTTCACTAGGTTTATTTTTTAAAAGTTGAATTGCTCAATTTATTAGACATTAAAATATATACACTAACGTTATGTTGTGTTGTTATTTTTACAATGATAGTATGTAATAGCATTTATTTTAAAATTGGTAAGTTAATTGGTAACTTTTAAAATTGGCAATTTGTGTTAAAGTAATTTAACACAAAACAGATCTCCATGTGAAATGAAATCCAGAATATATTGGAGAATTTAAAACAATTTTCTGAAAACTTTTTTTTTCTTATCATCGCGTTAATAATTACAACAAAGAATGTTATAAGAGTTTCCATTAAGGCAATTACGTTAAAAAATAAAAGGTGTTCAGAAAAATCAGGCTTGAACAATCTGAGAGAATCAATATCTCTGCATCATTTTAATCTATTGTACATTCAGGACTTTTAAAAATAAAACAATAAATGTCTGCTATAAAATTAAATCAAAGAGAAGAAAAAAGAACCGAAGGCATATGACCAGAGCTTCTATACCGTCTATTTCTCCCATGGTATGGGTTTGGAGAGTATCATTGTTTTTTATTCCTCGCTTTACTTTTGAAATGAAAATACTACCGAGTATATGATTGCATCTCATTAATAGATGTGTAACGAAAATTTATATATTTGAGAGTGAAAATTTGTAACGCGGATGAAAAATTTTACAAGCTTAGAAAGTTAAATTTCAAAGTGAAATTGCGTTAATACAAATGAATTCAAAATTGTTCTTATACGAAAAATTAAAAAAAAATCAGTTGTCGTTGGATTCTGATTAAGGTGACACTCCTACATGAAGGTGTCGCTGAATTATGTAGTAAAACTACATTTTCCTTATGAAATTTAGTGTTAAAATATTTAGTTATCTGTATAGGTGTAGTTTTCAGCAAACGTATTTTTACAATTTAAAGAAAAAATTCTTTAAGTGGATAAAGAGTTTAAAAACTCCCCGCGTTGAATAATTGATGAATGGTTGCTAATAATGTAGCATTTCACAACACAATATTTAATAGTGCGTTCTTAGATAATTTAATATTTTCATTTAATTTTTTAATATATAAAAATAAATTCTAAACTAGCTAATAACGCAACAAGAGAAAGTTTCAATTTTACTTGGATGTTTTTAGAAATACTTTCATACAGTTCAAAAATTACTGAAAAAGTAACAAAGTCAGTTCTATTCAATATCCCAAGGACACATGAGGGTTATTTTTGTCAAGTGGAAAAATATTTTTACAGAGACAATAAAAATAAAAGTGTAGTGTTTACAGAAGCGGTAATGAACAAAACAAAAGTACAAAGTTGAAGAAACTAAGTTTAGAAATGTTTCTCAAACGAAGAGAAAAAAATAAAAATAATAAAAAAATAATACAAGGGTTTTCCTTTTTATAGTTTAAAGAAATTGTCTACTACTTTTATGCATTTTGTCTAAAACTTTTATGTATTGTTTACTTTTAGAACTCTTCTTAGACAAGTCGGCTTTGTCTCAATGATAATCAAAGTGAAAAGTCTAAAAAAAAATATTAATTAGCTAGTAATGTATGCTTGAACGTATATTGTTTTAAACTTTCTGTTATGCAGTAAAGAAACTTATTTTATTTATAACATTGATTTTTATTCAAAGTAGTTCTTTGAGTTAGGAAAAAATATTGAACATTTGTAAAGCCCTTGAATGACAAATATGTCTTTTGTAGATAAGGTAGGTACAAAAAGGGAGACATTTCTTTGGTGTTTCTGTCTTAAATACAAATGCACTCATGCACCCTCACACCGTACCCACACACCACACCCACGTAAAAAAAATAAGGGCACATTTGACAGTGAAGCCAAAAGTATGGCCACAATATATGCTAGAAAAAATTTTTGATGTCCAAAAATCAGGACTGCAAAAATCAGGTAACTGGAACCTAATATCTGCCTATTCATAGAATTAAAATAATCTTATTGATCTATATTTTTAAAAAATTTTATTCATGCGATAGTGGTATGACGCCCTGCTCATAAAGTTTCATAAACTTCTCTCGAACGCTAGCCAATATCATTTACTGTAATCAACAGATACTGCTTCTAATTACATCACAAGACTGGATTAATCTATAAATTGGCCTGAATTTAAGTATCAGTTTAGTTAGAAATTTGCAGCTATCTTAGTGTGATTTTTAAGTAGATGGGTATCTTATTTCTGAGGCTATTCAAGCTTTCCTTAATATACAAGAGTAGATATGCATATTTGTTCATATGCTATTGAGGATGGCTTGTAAAACTGCTGACAGCTTAGAGGAAGGAAAGGAAAAATATCCAATTGTTTTGATTAATAAAAAAAATCGCACTAAATATATTCTCATAAAATCCTTCTTTTATTGAGAAGTTGCATCTCAAAGTAATGACAATCAATCCTCTTATTCAATTATGACTGATACAAAAATGACAAAATATTGAAATTGCATATAAACCTTCAAATTTTCGGTCGAATATTGAAATAAGCTTGAAGAATTCTTCATCTTCTACGAACAGTAGGTTACCCAATGGTTACTAAATGACCCTGCCTTTAAAATATATGATCGATTTACATGCGCATATAACTTATCAAATATTAAATACAATTTTTAACTGTACGAGACTGAAATAATCCACATTATTTAGGAATTAAACAATTTACACTAACACAAAACTAGTGAAATAGTGAAAATGCACATTAACCGAAACTTCTAATTTTCTGTCAAATATTGAATTTAGCTTCAAACTTTCTTCATATTCTGTGAATATTAGGGGACCCAACGGTTACTAAACGGTCCTGAGTCTAAAATAGGAAATGATCGTTTGACATATGCATGTAACGTATGAAATGTAAAATAAAATTGGTGCATTAGCCAATACCTGTGCGAGGCTGAAAGAATCCACATGATTTATGAATTCGTCTTTGAAGTATGAAAGTATTTACGCTCACTTTAACAGGAGCGCTTTATTAAAACTGGGACATATATTTCCAGTTCCATTACAGGTATCTGCGAAGAGAAACTTATTTTGAGATTTAAAACAACATCCCGGTGAAAAAACATTCTCGATTACAAACTCCAGTCAAAATGTGTCAGACTCGAGAGACTGAATGTCATTCATTTCCCAGAAGAGAAGGAAATCGTAGTTTATTTACATCCTAGATTTCAGTTTGAGAGTAGTGGAAACGTTAAGAAAATGGAAACGGGAGGACTTTTGCAAAGAAATATGTCTTTTAAGATAGTTATTTCGAAATAAGGTGCTCACATATTACAAATTGTTTTTCCTCTCTTATCTGTGTCTTGTACATATGATAAATGCGTTTTTTACATTTTATGTTTCAGTCTGCAATTTCGGGAATGTAACTTGCTTAAATTGAAATTTATTCACAGTTACTCACAAGGTATTTCATGTCGATGATTTATTTTAAAATGTTTATAAATATTAGAATGCCTGTTCACTTAATGTCTTAAAAATAACAATTTATCCGATGAAATGCTGAAGTTATTAAAGGAATATTAGCAAAGGATGTTTCATGTGTACATAACAGAGCTTATATATTTAAAATTCCGGAAAACAATTAAAAAATATAACTAAATTCACTTAAGTTAAACCAGAAAAAATTTATCAGCTATTGCAGATGTATCAAAAAGCATTCTATAAGGTGGACGTAATAATTTTGATATCTGACCTAAGTATAAACAGGGCTTGTTTTATAATCTTAAATTGTTTATAATATCTTGTCCACTGAATTAATGCATATCAAAAACGAAAAACTAATATTCTTTTCTCTCCTCATTGATTTATGTTTTATTGTTATAGGAATATATTTTTGGCAAGGAGTTCTATGCAATGATATTTTTTAAAGATTTAATTAAAACTTGTGTTTTGCTAATTCGATACAATGGTTTTTTATTAAAAAGAAACTTACAAAAGTAGAGCTCATGAATTGAAAAAGAATATTTCCTCTTTTATATTAAGGACCAACTTCAATAGTAACATACTTATCAGCGAGAAATTCTCAGATCCTACCCTAGTAACTATGATAGCCAATGCTTGCTTAATAAATTCCTTCGAGGCAGAGTTCGACCCTACAGTATGCTACAGTATGCTACAGTAAATTCATATACAATAGGACCCCTTTATACAACTTCAAGGGACCAAACATTTTGTTCGCTTTATACTGTGGTTAGTTATATCCGAACCCTTAAGAAAAATGCTGGAGTTCACAAAATGTATAACTCATTAGTTGCAATGTGTATTTAATAACGGTGTCTTAAAAAATGATAAAATCTATTAAAAATGATCATTAATGAATTAAATCGAATAAAATCGATTACATTAAACTGACACAATACTAATTAAATTATGTAAAGTAGGAAAGCGGCGGGACCCAAATTTTCTTTCGTTATATCCGTGAGTTCGTTATATACCGTGTTCGCTATTAACGGGGTTGGACTGTGTATATATATATATATATATATATATATATATATATATATATATATATATATATATATATATATATATCTATATATATATATATGCATATATATATATATATATATATATATATCTATATATATACAGTTTTTCAGTGCTGTAGAAATTATTAAAAGTAATATCTGTTTATTATTAAAATTTCTGACGGTCTGTGTAATACAATAATTCTGAGTTTGTTTTCCTGTAATTTAGTCAATCAATGACTCTTCATAATAGCAACAAAAGACGTTTTGATTAAATTTGAAACAAATTTTAATGAACTGTATCTTTTTTAAGGGTGTATTACCCGTTAGCTGAATTCTGGCTATATTTTAGTTTTTGCTTAATGTTTGGCAAAAGATTAAAAGCTAAAGGATACCTGCGATGGAAAATAATTTCTCTTGATCATAATTAAAACAGAAATATGTCGAGGTTTGAAAATTTGGGTAGAAATACCTCAAAAGCGATAAAAATAGAAATGAAAGCTAATCAGAACTCTGAAATTTTTAATTTATTTAATTGTACAGTAGTCATTAAATTTAATGAAAGATGAGTTCGCTTCAAATTTCATCGCATAAAAGGTATTTTTCATTAATGACAGTTTAACTTAGAGTTTTTATTGAAAAATCGACATGTTCTCGGAAACGTCGTACTAATCTGAGTAAACAGAAAGAATACTTTTAAGCATTATTGAAAGATCAAGATTACTGATTAGAAAAAGAAAAATGAAGTTACCCCTTAAATGACGGGGGATTAATTTACCCGATTCTTCGATTATATGTAACAAAAGTATACTGATGTGCATAAATTATCTCAAGTTAACAAACATTTTCGTGCATGTTGCTGAATCTAGATAAAATTTACCATAACATATTATAATGGACTAACTCGTGCTCGTATGGATGGTTATGGTCATGGTAGTCAATTTTGGGTGTGTTGCCAATACAGATAACCACTCAAGCACTACCTGTTTGCTTGACCAATAAATACCGTATTTTTGATTGCGTTGTGTTTTAAAATACTCATCTGATTGAACAATAATGTATAGATTTATTAGAGCAAAAACACATAGCTACACATAACAGTAACTCATCACATTTGCTATATTAAATAACCTTACTTCGTCATTACACTTTTAAATATACATTCAATTTATTCCCCTCAATCAGATATGGGTTACTTATTAATAATCAATTATTTACTAATGAGGTATCATACTAAATAAATACTTCTATAATTCAACTTAGCATTTGTCAATAATTTCTGTCACTTAATTGACTATGGATGAGAGGCATCGAGACAAAATAACACTTAGTGATCAAATAATAAACGTCACACATACCTGACATGTTGCATTTTTCCAAAAAAATCCTCCCGAACTGCGATTCGACTTGGTGTTTGTCAGCTAGGAAATGGTCCTTTGTGTTGGGGCACGTTCCGCGATGTGATGCTCGGTTTTTTGTCTGCGGCCGGGGGTAGGCTGGGTGGTCTCGTGGATTCCCGCTGTCCAGCGATGGTATCAATAGGTCCCTTGGGACGGATAATTCACTCTTCATAAACCTCCTCTTTTTAGCATCTTTAGCGGGTTCTTTGAATGTCGACGATGTGTTCTCGAGGCGATAGCTCATTTCAGGCTATCATCATTTCTCGTGCGGTTTTCTTCCACTTATTTATCGACTTGCCTCCGTACTAATATCTCAGCTTTCGCAGCAGTTAATTGCTCGTGATACTCATTCTTTATCGTATTGCACGACACCGTTCAGATTTCTTTCTCATATCAATTCGTCTATCTTATACGGCCTCACTGGAAACGTTAAACATCTCGATTCTATGACTGGTTATCTGCTCGTTCCGTGGCATATTCTATTGTCGCTGTAAGCCGTGCTCCGTTCTCTTGCTAGCATCAAGTCTACTCTTTCTGCTTCCTTGTATATGGGGGTATCATCTTATTTCTAAGTCGCCAACAACAAATCTGCTTGTTCAATCTTTTTTTTTTTTTGCTTCTCTAATATCTTTTTGCCCTTCCTAACTAAACTCCTCCTAATTTTCCATTAGATTGGTCATTTATTTTCTTGTCATTGAGTATTGGTTAGTTAGACTTCATCTGAAAGCTTCTATCCCCCACCCTGTTGAAGGCGTGTCGCTCATTAACCTCCTCACGGTCATTTCCCGAAAATTCTTTTATTCCATCTGTTTCTTGTTTCTTATTTCTTTGGCTAAGTCATCAAGTGATTCACCGTTCCACTCCTATTATTCATCACGAGCTTAATCACTATTTTTTCACATCTGCATCCCCTTTTTCTCTGGACGTTCAGTTTACTCAACATATGTTTCTATCAAACTAAGTCCCTACAATTGGGCTACCTCCTTGTTTGCACTTCCATTTCTCATCAATTTCCCGTCTTCCTGCGGTCTTCTAGTCATCTTTATAATTTATTTTCCTTATTCTAGACCTTTTATCACGTTTCCTTAATTTTGTACCATGTCACGCTATTTTCCCCGTGACACTTATAAATGGGTGCTATATCGGGTTAGGGCTATTTTAGTTTACACTTTCTCCATTAATAAAATTTGATTAAAATGAATTAGGCCTTTAAATCAGGCCTTCAGAACATACAGCCCGCGGTACGCTTGCTCACACTCGCCAGTTCTCACTCTGTGACTCGCGAAACCTTTAATGTAGATTCATAATATTATAAATTTAAAAAATAAGGAATATTAATTTTAGACTTATGATTTTATGAAAAGAATATACAACCAATGATTATTAATATTTATTTAATTTTTAATATAATATGTAATTTTTTTGTCGTAGATGGAATATTTTTCTTTTCTATATGTATCATTTTTTCTTGCGGGCCACAGCAGCTTTCCATAATGTAATACGGCCCTCATCTGATTTCGAGTTGTGCAGGCCTGGTTCATATCATTCTTTCTTAACCGGTGGTCCGGAAGAATCCAAGGAATAGTCCGCGAATTCAGCAGTCATAAAAAATAAAAACGGTTTCACCGTTTCTAAATGACCGCGAATTCAACAGTTTTATACGATTGGAAACTGTATTTTTTCATGTGTGCTCTGGATTTCTTGTTCATATTCCAAAAATCCCTATATTTCTTCAGTTCCCTGACGTTTCGAGCTCGAAGAATCGAATATATTTTCTGTGATGCGGGGTTGCAGAGTTGCAGAAATTTTGCAGACAGTAAAGCTAATGGAAGCAAAAAATTCTCCTCAATATTCAAGTGTTCGGAGGCAATTTTAAGTTTATTATAATGTTTACTTTTACTTTAATATTGAGGGGCTTGGGGTGCCTTGAGTGGATGACAGATCTGTACTGTTTGTCCGGCATCCTCGAGCTTAGTATTGTTATTGTCACTAAATTAAATTGTAGTTTTTTATTAAAGCAGTTTATCGAAAATAGTTTGTTTATTCAAACAATTAAAACTCATTTTTACCTCTGAAAAATTTATTTAGAGATGATCCCCGACGAATTTTGCTTTTTAGCGAAAGGTCCGTGATCAGCAATATGTTAAGAACCACTGGTTTAAATCTTTTTTTTCTGTAAATAGATACAGTTTATAGTTAAAAATATTTAAAAACTTAAAATTTAAAAAAGTACTTTTTATTTATGACCAAGATTCTGTAATCTCTCAAAAAAGAAAAAGAAAATTTACCTTATTAAAAGTAGAAGATAGTTATTTATTTTTCCAACAGTACTTGTATATTTTATTTATACCATAATACTTAATGTCTATGTATCATACAAAACTTCTTTCAATAAAAAAAAATGCAAATTTAATTCCCATGCATCAACTTAACATTTATTTTTAAAATATTTACTTAATCAGTTTTATGTTTAAAAACAAACTCAAGCCTTGACGTTTTTCTTTGTATAGCTTTCCCGTTTTATTATTAAAGTCATTAAGGATTTTTTACAGTTAAAACTCTTGCTTTTGCTATATTTTTTTTCCGTTCACTAATTACGAAAGTAATAAATAACTTTTAAGTTTTCAATAATTGTGTTCCTCCTATAATTAATTTTACATTAAGATGAAAGTTTGTTTTGATTTTCAGTATCCTCTATGTTTAAATATATCTTATTAATCACAATAATTTTTCATGTATATTTTTGCATTGGTTGATAGGTAGGGATACTTCCGGGTAAGGTATGAATCCTAGCATGGTCTACTGTTTCTATAGGAGAATATATGCTAGGTTAAATGCGAAAATACCCTATTGAAATCCACAATATAATAAAAACAAGAATTGCAACATGTTTGGAACTAATTATTTGTAGCCAGGTCGAGGAGCATTAGGTGCAATTGTTATATGAACAATTCATAAATTCGTGGATCACGTAAATATTTTATATAAATAAGGAAGACAACCGAAATACTTCCAGAAATTGCAATTTGCCTTATACAGGTCTAACCACTCGTAGCCCTCAGACGGGCATTAATGAACTTTCCAAGTACGTTAAGGCTGCTGTGTACTAACGCTGTTGGATTCGTGCATCTCAGTGTTATCCTATGTAAAAAATGTGTCTACTATTGATAGCTCCATAAATGCTGATAATCCAATGAAAACAGTATTTTCATATAGCCTGAACTTTTCTGCACTTTGGATACATATTATAAATTTCTTCCACCAAGGGAATTAGGGAGCATTTAAAGCACACTCTACTAGGTTTCCCCCCGAATAATTTAAATTTCAAAATACTATCTGCATGTTTTTTACAAATGCCCAAAGGGGTAAAATTTATGTCCCTATTACGGATAACAATTTAAAAATAAATATTTCAATTCAAGTCGGCAATCCTTGGACACATTTTCTCAATAGGTTAACACTGAGGTGAGCGAATCCAAAACAGGGTTAGTACATAGCAGCCTTAAATATAAAAAATTATCCAGATCAAAATGATTGCCCATCACCTCTAAGAGTGCTGACATAATTTTTCTGACAGTGAAATTGTTTATCATACTATCTCCGCTTCTGAATTAGATTTTCTTGAAAGTTTCACTATTTAAATGTATTCCACTGTTTAAGTTGTCTATGTTACGTATCTACGTAATCTTAATATACTGCATGAAAATATATTTCCCTGGTATTGATCTATTTTATCTTACTTATTTATGCTCGGGCCCCACAAAAGTAAAAAAGGCCCTTTTCAGGGCCATACAAATGTATTAAATTCCCGTCGCTGCCTACAGATGGCTGCACCATACTGGAGATGGGTGATTTGATTCTTTTGTCTCAGCGGTGGAGTGCTTTTAAAATTAGAATATCTGTAAAACTATTAAAGTAACAAAATAACTGTAAGCAGAAAGAATTATCAGTTTTTAAAGCTCTTTCCAAATATGTAACATTCATGTATTTTCATGAAAAAAATGCATCGATTTTGACATTATCAAATATGGCGGCGGGGAGGCTCTTGCATTTTCTGGACTCACCCTTCAAAAATTAATGTTTTTTTATTAATTAAAAATTAAGGGTAATAAAATTTAAAATTCGGGCTTCGAGGTGCACATATTCAGACTCTTCATTACCCGTGTGCCAAATTTCATGGCTGTAAGTTTCACAGATTCGTCTCGAGGCCGAACACATACACGCACACACACACACACACGCGTGCGCAAACATTCGCTTTTATTAATAAGACTTAGTCCCTTTCTTACTCCGTATTTGCGGTTCTATTTTCCTAACAGCCGCCCACAGGTCATAGTCGTTAGTGATCAAATCCCGAATGACGCTTGATCATTACCATGTTGTCTTCTCATAGGGAGCAATGCTGGTTCACCTCAAGGGTGCTCCCATAATAAAGTAGCCAGCAAGACTTTGCGGTGAATAACAAAAGACGAATCTCTCCCGACAAGTGCCTCCATTAAAAGAAAAAAAAATTCCCCACTTTTCTCAATTTTCATTTGTTGAACTTTTTTTGCCATGCATGATCATAAAATTTCTCCCCCTTCCTTTCGCCCTCGAGTGTCCCTTAACAGCCATGACATTTATTCAAGCAGTCTTGCTTTTAGCCGCAATTAATGACAGAATTTCGAGGATTCTCGCATTTGATCATACTGACAATCACACATAATGCCCCGTGTCCTGACGATGATCAAATAATTATTTTTATCTATTAATAAGTATGTAGCCCTCTATTTAATTATATTATGCATATCAAGACGTTTTTTTCTTTCTGGATTGCTTTGAAGTATCTCGTAAGTCATACCAGATTAAAATTTGTAACAGTTAAAATTAGGGGAAAATTACTTAAGTTATATATCATATGTTTTCTCAAATACACTGCTGGCCACCCAAATTGCAACACCAAGAAAGACAAGAGATATCACAACAAAATTTATTTTGTAGATAACATGTTGACCAAGTATCAAATGATTAAATTTATAGACTTCTGTGAAGTATGGTTCCTGCCAAAATCAGTAGCCAGAGTAGCCGTCATTGTTGGAGATCACCGCTGCCACACGCCTTGGCATTGATTCAAAGAGACTTTGGATGAGTTCTTGGTATACAGCAGACCAAGCAGTTTCCACACGTTGCCAAAGTTGAACTGCTGTGGCAGCTGGGGATGGAATCTGGGTCAATCATAGAGCAACCATGGGCCAAATGTTTTCTATCGGTGAAAGATCCGGAGAGCGAGGCGGTCAGGAAGCAACTCAATCTGGCGATTGACGAAGAACCGTTGGACAATGCGTGCCACGTGTGGTCGCGCATTATCCTGTTGAAATATGGCTGTGGTCAAGCCCTGAAGGTAAGGAAGGACAAATGGCTCCAACACCTCGGAGATGTAGAGCTGGCTGTTTAAAGTACCGGCAATGCGTACTAGAGGTGTTCGAGAGTGATATCCAATACCGCCCCATACCATAATACCCTGTGCAGGACCAGTGTGGCGGTGCATAACGCAGCTGTTCAGCATCCTCTCTTCACGATGTCTCCAGACTCGAATGCGACCATCGTGGTGTTGCAGACAGAAGAGTGACTCGTCAGTAAAGACAATTTCATTCCATTCTGCCGTCCACATCCTTTTGTCATCGCACCATTGGCTCGGAGACGTCTGTGGTTCTGCGTCAAAGGTAGACAAAGCAATGGACGTCTTGTGGAAAGACCACTCTGCTGTAAACGGCGTCGAATGGCACGCGCAGACACTGGATGATGCGTTATAGACTGCTTGTGCTGCGCTATGGTTCGTGATGTGACTGAGCGATCCGTTACTGCCATGCGCACAATTTGCCTGTCATCACGTGAAGTTGTGCGCTGAGGTGGATGCGATCGGACACGCCGGTCCGTCGTACCCTCCTGCATCCAACGATCACATATTCGCATTACAGTTGTTTGGATTCGTCCAACACGACTACCGATTTCCCTGAAAGATAATCCACAATCTCGGTAGGCCACTATCCTTCCTCTGTCGAACTCGGATATTTGATCAAAAGATGATCGCTGTTTTCGACGAGGCATAATTGATCGTTTTTTTTTTAAAAACCACAAGAAAAACACAATTGCCGAACTTGAAATCGTCGAAATCTCCAAGCCTTAAATAGCGCTTTGAAGTGGCGCCACAGGCGCACGTGATGTGCGTCTGCGCTGAAATTCTAATCATTTGCATATCTCACCTCCGCTAATGCATGTTGTAAATTTCATGTTATTTCATGTTTCCTTCAGGGTGTTGCATTTACAGTGGCCAGCAGTGTATAAGTCTTTACAGATATTTGTGTTTTAGATTCCAGATGTAATTCTGTAGTAGTTAATATCCTTACCAGTTTAAATCCTCATCGTTATCATTGCTGTGTAAATTGGATGATTTTCTATATAACCCATACCTATGTTATGAATAACAATGTTTTTCAATAATCATAGAACGTTTATTAACAAAATCCCTCCAACAGTAATGTTCACTGACATTCGCATTGCCATAATTATAGGAACGCAGAATTTACCAAAAAGAAAAGCGTTTGAAGGAAGATAGGTGTTAATTGTTTTCTGCTATTTTCAATTTCATACCAGAAAAAATGTGGCACAGTTGATTTCAGACTACTATTTCGGCAAAAAGGTATTTATGGATTAGCAAAATATATAGAGTGACATAAACATCCACGTCGTAAGGGACTGAACTTACACATCTCGACTATATCCTTCACTACAATTTTGAGGGGCACTTTGTATTCAAGACCACTTTTTCGGCAAAAGGATAATTAAGTATTGTCAAATTACAGTGAATGACGCAAACATCGGCACAGAACTGGACTGTATACATTTCAACTGCTTCTCTCACTTTAAAGTTTCAAAATTTCTCTAAACGGGACAAATCTTCTTCCATAGATGTTTACCAAATGCTAACTGAAAATTTCTCAAAGTAACATACTAAATTTTCGCAAGATGGGAGACGACAGCTAGCTTTCGATATGAAACATGCATTGAAATAGCTATGGTCTACAAAGCTATACATTTTTATATATTATTAGCTATTCCATTTTTAAGAATGTAAATTAACAAATTTTTTATCCGTATAAACTTTAATTTCCTCAATTTTTGAAAGTAATTTATAGAAGGGACTTTTCAAATATATCTTGAATGATTTGTCTCGCTGTTCAGAGTTTTCCCAAATCATTTATTTTTCTTTCTGTTACTGGGTTGTAGCCATATTCGATTTGCTCAGCTCAAATTTAATATATGAAGAAAATTTTTCCGGTGGTTGTCGACTACAATTTAAAGATTTCTTTTTCCCTTGAACTCCGTAATAGTGGAGGAATTTTTCCCTACTGCTGTCTAATTCCAGTGGTTGTCTACTTGGATTTAAAGATTTTTAAAAAATTTGTAATGGGGGAATTTTTCACTCTTCTGTCGTGATCCAGTAGTTGTCGATCTCGATTTAAAGATTTTTTAAAATTTGTTTTCCGTAATAGTGGAGGAATATTTTTCCCACTAGTCTTATTTATTTTTAAAATTTCGTCCACCAAAAGAAATTATTTACGTTTAAAGCACATTATACAACAATTTCCCCCTAATACATAGGATGGAACTTCAATAGGGGCAACTAGGTATGTACAAATTATACAGAAGAGATACAGGGGTGAAACTTTTATAGCCCTTCACAGTAGTAACCAGTATTGTGCAGTACCTTTTTCTAACGTCCTGGAAGCGGCAGGATGCCGTTGGCAGCACCTGATTTGTGGATCCTTTGAATGGAGCGGTCCTGAGCCTGCATCGTCTTTAGTGGAATCCACGGAACGGTTCCTTCATATTAGGGATGAGATCCAAGTCACAGACTTAAGTCCAGGGAATATTGGGGAATGTAGAGCACTCCCCAGCCCAGAGGTCAAACACGTCAGCCAAAAGGGGCGCACAAGCATTTTCCTTCCATCAGTACGATGTAACAAATTATTTCGTACAATAGAAAGGTAAATAAAACATTGCTGTGTTCCTTTTGTCAATGTGCAGGCGTGTGATGCTTGTGGAGAGAGCTCAATCGATCAAAGGTAAAAAAGATACGTGTGGTATAAGCTGCTTTCCTAGGTTCTGCTGCGTGGGAGCTCTACAACAGTGTTGCCACTATAAAATTTCCATCCCTCGTACTTCAAATTTGAAAGTATGACCGCATTTCTTCTAAAGAACGAAAAAGATACCCGAATAAAAAATGTCCCTCTTTTTTACGGAGTACAATTTTTAAAAAATCTTTAAATCCAAGGCCGGTGTGTTGTCACGACAAGGCTGATAAACTCTCTGAGGCATTTTGAAGAAATTTCACAACTATTGATCCATACCAAAGAAAGACAGAGTTCTAATTTACAAAACGAAGGCCAATTTTTTAAAACAAAACTTAACAATTTATTAACAAAATATTAAACATTAGACATTTTCGACATATTCACTTAATTTACGTGAAGATTTACAGTGCGCGCTCCAGGGCCCATTTCGGCCCAAGAAAACAGGAGCCTAGCAAACACACGTCTACCCCGCTTGGATTTTATACAGCGTCTCTCTCTCCAATGTCTGGATTTTCAAAGGGGTGGAGGGCCCGACAGATTATCGGCTGACAGCTCTTCTTAGACGCCGAACTTTATTACATTGACGAAAGGTTAAGATGACAGCTTTAGTGGCTACATCTGTGAGGAAAACGGTTTTTAATCCCCCCACGTGTTCCGAACTGGTGGAACCGAACAACACATTCCTTGAAAAATACGCAGCTGTGTTTCAGCCCTTGTGGGGTCTCGGGAAAAAAAGACCATATTTCCAGTACGCTACAGCTCCTCCACGCTCCAGGAAACTTTTTCTTCGCAAACGAAAAAGTTTGTCCGTCGACCACACCTACACCACCAATAGCACAGTTTGTGCACCGACAAATAGCACAGTTTGTGCACCGGCATACAGAGGAGTTGAAACAAAAACACATAGCCAGCACCACCTTTAACACTCAAGTTGCAACCAAAATTAAACAAAGCACATAACCAAAATTTTGAAAATTTATTAACCTATTAAATTCGCGTTCAGTGCATTTATTTTGTACGGGATGTCATTTTCAATAAAAACACTTAATTTCCATAAATCAATATTCATTCACTGATAGGCAATAAAAATAATTCTAATAAACACATAAATACACATACCAAAATACAACAATCATATACCTTTCTATTGCATGACAAAAAAAAATCAATTTAATGCCAGATACAAGCAATACAAGGTAAATCAACCTCCTGTGTATTTAATCTGGATTTTCAACATGGGCTATCCACTTACTAATAATTAATAAATACAAAAACGTGATGCCCATGTGAACCACAGGTGGATGCATAGTGCAACTCATTCCAGGCTTACAACCCGAAACTAAATACAAGTCACTCAAATTCTCTCCCGACCGATCTACCTCCGAAATCAACTCTTTGCACTTCCTCATCACCTCTCCCGACGCAAGATGTTTACTTCCTAACCCGAAAGAAAAACCGGAACTCTCAGGATTGGACAATTTGGCCCTTGCCGGTAACCCTGATCTCTTAACCGAAATTTCAGCTTCTAAAACGACCACTGAATTCGCCATCTCTATCTCTATCGCTATCTCCTCTTCCACATTCCTTTCGAAACTTAACACCCTTTTACCCTCATGTTCTTCACCTTCTCTTATATCCATTACCCCTTTTTCAATTCCAGAATTTCCTAACTCTCCCGGGATCACTAACAATCCTCCTAAGTCTTCGTTCTTATCTTTCCAACGTGAGTCGGGTTCATCGGGTTCATCGACCTCCTGCCCTAACAGTAAACTTTGATTCCTTTCCCCACAACTCTGCTGGCCTTTCTCAGATGCCCCCCCGAATGTTTTCAAAACACAGCATGGTTATTCCCCCATTTTCCTCTGTCGTAATTTTTCCCGACTCAACTAGACTTTCCCCTTTCGCCTCTACCCAAAATCGTTGAGCAGGGTCCTTTCCCCGACTGTTTTCACAGCTAAAATCTACCTCTTTCTTCTTTTCTTCAATTTGCTCAGAATCATAATTCACTGTTTCCCTTACCGTATTCTGTTGATATTCTAGGCTCGCCAAACGGGCCTGATACATAATCTGCAATTGTTGTAATTCGAGAGCTCTATCTTTTTCCAGCTTTTCCATAGCCAAAATCCTATATTTTTCCAGCTTTTCCATAGCCAAAATCCTATAATTTTCCTCTTTCTCACTAGCCTCTTTTTCCTGCTGTAATCTGTCTTGCATAATGGTTTCAAGAAGACCCCTAACAAAATTCTCCTCGTAATTTGGACTACTCTCTATTAACCTTTTTAGATGGATTATTAATGCATCTGGGGCGGGCTGTTGACCCAACCTCATCGACAAAATTTTCAAATCTGCCTTTCTCCCTTTACTGAGGCAAGCCATTTTTACACACCGAAAACAATCACAAATTTATAAGCACAAGTCAGGAAAATTTAAAAAAATTCAAAATAACTAAAACACCTTCAATTAAATTTTCTTCGTGAAACCATGTATTTTACCATGGGATCATACACATAAAGAAACAAATTACCAAAAAAATTCATATATAACACTTTAGCTTAACTTTTACAAATTGCAATAATAACTTTTTCAAAATCAAAACATTAGATTAACATTTTTAACATTCGATAACACACAAAAACAATACTTCTACATAGCAAGTCGTTGAATTATCGTTTATCCCTCTACTATAATTGAGATATACAGCTTGTATATTTTCCACAAAGGCACTAGTTTAGTCAACCTTTTATTTAAAAAACTCAATTAATAACCAAGAAGCAAACGTTAATCAACACTTATACCGCTACAAGCATTAACCGGAATATACAGTTTGTATTTCCAACCCACAAAGGCACTAGCTTAGTTAACCTTTGAAAACAATTAGAAGCTTCTAATTAACAACGTTAGTTAACGTACAAAAACTCTCAATACATGCTTTAAAAAAATTATCGAGAGAAACAAAAAAAAAATACCCCTGTATTTATTTTTTAAACCAAACAGTTTGTGACAGGTAGCTTACCCAAAAATATCAAAAATATCAAATAACTGTTTAAAAAAATTATCGAGAAAAAAAAATTCCACTTGTATCTATTTTTATTTTGTGGGTGCATGTAATACATTTTAGGCAATACAACCAGGGTAGTTTTTACCCTCCCCAAGAATTACAACCACTTTTGCATCATAGCTAGCTTAGCCATTCACACGTTACATATGAACACTACGGTTGCAAAATACACTACTTTTGTCTCCACAAAACAATTGCACTGATATGTTTTTTCCAGCAACTCATCACAACTTAAAACTTAAAATTATTTCCGAAAAATACCTATCCAAAAAAAAAACAATGCAACTTTGAGTATCTAAAAGCAGTACTCACACCTTTTTGCAGGCAACAACAGAAAAGTCATCGGTCACTCGCAGGCACTCTCGCAACACGGATGACACATTAATACACTTTGACTTCCAGTAGAACTTGACCACCACTCCAAATTCGCAGAAAATGAAACTCACTATCAGACGCGAAACATTCTCAATTTCACTGCGGCGGGGAAAACACTCTCTTCTTGACCGCACTATGAAAAACACAGGAGCACAGAGAGGTACTATCGCGATTCCCCTACTGCGAAGCTGGGTCGATGATCTCTCGATGAAACTTCCACGGAGAAAAACAGTCACTCCCCCGCTACGGCGGCGTACTCAAATCTGTACATTCTATGGGTCCGAGAAAAATGACCCGCAATTTGGCATACTGACTCTGCTTTCAAAACCGGATACGGATCCAACCGCTGATCACCAATTAAGCTGTGGCGTCAGAACAAGGCTGATAAACTCTCTGAGGCATTTTGAAGAAATTTCACAACTATTGATCCATACCAAAGAAAGACAGAGTTCTAATTTACAAAACGAAGGCCAATTTTTTAAAACAAAACTTAACAATTTATTAACAAAAAAATTAAACATTAGACATTTTCGACATATTCACTTAATTTACGTGCAGATTTACAGTGCGCGTTCCAGGGCCCATTTCGGCCCAAGAAAACAGGAGCCTAGCAAACACACGTCTACCCCACTCGGATTTTATACTGCGTCTCTCTCTCCAATGTCTGGATTTTCAAAGGGGTGGAGGGCCCGACAGATTATCGGCTGACAGCACTTCTTAGACGCTGAACTTTATTACATTGCCGAAACGTTAAAATGACAGCTTTAGTAGCTGCATCTGTGAGGAAAACGGTTTTTAATCCCCCCTACGTGTTTCGAACTGGTGGAACCAAACAACACATTCCTTGAAAAATACTCAGCTGTGTTTCAGCCCTTGTGGGGTCTCGGGAAAAAAGATCATATTTCCAGTACGCTACAGCTCCTCCACGCTCCAGGAAACTTTTTCTTCGCAAACGAAAAAGTTTGTCCGTCGACCACACCTACACCACCAATAGCACAGTTTGTGCACCGGCAAATAGCACAGTTTGTGCACCGGCATACAGAGGAGTTGAAACAAAAACACATAGCCAGCACCACCTTTAACACTCAAGTTGCAACCAAAGTTAAACAAATCACATAACCAAAATTTTGAAAATTTATTAACCTATTAAATTCGCGTTCAGTGCATTTATTTTGTACGGGATGTCATTTTCAATAAAAACACTTAATTTCCATAAATCAATATTCATTCACTGATAAGCAATAAAAATAATTCTAATAAACACATAAATACACACATAAATACACACATAAATACACACATAAATACACATACAACAATCATATACCTTTCTATTGTATGACAAAAAAAATCAATTTAATAGCAGATACAAGTAATACAAGGTAAATCAGGAAATCTCGGGAATAAAGACCATATTTCCAGTACGCTACACCGGCAATCATTTCGAAAATTTTATTCGTACGTTAACATTGAGCAGAGTGATTCTAATATGTCTACTGCCTCGCAGCCTTAAGAATGCAAATTTTACGACAACAGCACAAAGGTAATTTCCCGGTTATAAGTTACGTGTAAATGAGATTGAAATAAAAACAATACGTAGAAAGTTTTGATTACTTTTTCTACCTCAAACTGAAACTCTGAATATTGTAATATAGGTCTAAATGCATCATTATGGAAAGGAAAAAAATACTATTATTCTTCAGTTTCCCTTTACTAGTCTAAAGTTTCATCCCATAGACGCTATTATATATATTTAGTTTCTGAATGATGACTACAACCACAGTATTTTAAAGTAAAATTGTACTGAAGATCGTAAGTGGCAAATTTAGTGAACTTTTCTATCATCCATTACTTCAATTGTTATAGTTAAATATAAACAACTTAACACTTCATTGAATTGTGGGTAAACAATAATCAAACGTTTTTGTTCTTTACTAACATACTAGAAGTGCATAAAAAACTACATTTTTTTTTCCAAATTATGACCCCATTTCAATATGTATATTGCAATGAACTGATTATACACAAATTTACATATAAGCGTATGTTAGCAAAATTAAATAAAGCCTCTTTGCAATTCATTTTTATGTTTCCTTATCCAATTTCTCAATAAAGGAAAACCCTGAGTCGGAAAAAAAAGCAAATGGGTTCTTGAATTATGAATGCTCAGTGGCATAAACTTTTCCCTCAATATCTTTGTAAAAGTCACTCAAAAAATGTTGAAATTCGCTGCATCAGTTGAAGCTCATTTTCTCTTAGGAGTAGGAAATAAGATTCCCCCTAAAATTTTCAGAGATTTCAATCCATGAACCGAGCACAGAAAGACTAAAAATGCAATTCAATTGATCCCAGGTTCATAAGAAACGCTATTTTTAGCATCTGTACTCCAAATTGCATTTCTTATACCTCTGACTCTTATTTCATTTCGAGATAATGTACAGAATAGTTTTTTTACGTCGAACATAACTCTAATAATAAATCGTTTTGAAAAAAATATATACATTGAAAATATAGTAACTGCTACGATCTAATCCAGGTTTATTTTTTGTAAGTCATTAAACTTTAGTATTACGTAATTAAAATATTTCATTGTCCCTTTATTGTCATGGTTAGCATTTTTCTAAAATATAACCATTTTATTTACAGTTCTACACAATTACCTATATGCAAGGCATTACCTTTTATAACTTAAGTGATCATTATTTCAAAATAAGCACTCCTATATTTATAGGAAAATATTCCATCTTGGTAAATTCAAAAATTTTGCGCATTTATCTGTTGTTTGATCTTCCATTGAGAATTTACTTGTTTTTGGAGCAGACTTCAGTAAGTCTGCAACAAAAGATTTAGGGATGAGAGTTTGCGTTATTGTGACCATCTACTTCTTACTTAAACAATATTAAGACAGCAACTAAATGAATGATTTTGCTCCTCAGCTAAAATATAATATCGTCTTCATTCAGTCGAAGCAAATCTCTATGTTTACTGAGTGGGAATTAGCACAAAAGAAATTCCAGTCAGTATAAAATTTTGAAACAAATCGAAAAAATTAAAAGCATCATAACGAAACATGCAATGGACCTGACGTCGCAAAGAACTTAATTTCGTACCCCAGTCAAATCACTTATCCCATATTTGAATTTGTTAATTCATCAATGACCAATGTGTTTTAATTGCAAATGATTTTCTAGCTTCCTTTAGTAGCTAGTTTTTTCCTAATTCAAAATGTTAAGCTGAAGTCTCCTAAATCATCTCAAATATTGTTGGTTTAGCACTGCTGTCTTACAACGTGCAAAATAATAAATCGGTGAATAAAGCTTTTCAACCTACCAAACAGATGTAGACTTTAAGTATCGTCATCAATATGGACGTAAATAAATTTAAAAGTCCTACAACCTAATATAAATGTACTAAGATTAAAAGTTTGTCAATTTTAATTTGCGATTTAATTAGACTAAAATTGGAGTTACTGATCAGTCAACTAATAGAATTAATGTTCTTAAATATTTTAAGAAGCAATTTCTCTTTAATCTAATTGTGCGATTTAAATAATATTTTTGAGTAATTTATCATGTTATAGAAGTACTCAGATTTCATATCTTTATCTTCGTTTGCAAATCATACTATATGTCTAACGTATTTTTTGTTGGATATAAAACGTTCTTACCAAATACAAAGTGTTACTCGGCAGCACAATGAAATAAAAAATAAACTCATCCTTCGTTAAAACTGTATTCTTAGTATACAATTAAACCTCGAATACTTGCATCTCTATCGGTAACACGAACGGTCGCATGGGGAACAAGTGTCACCTACTTTTATGTCGGTGTTATTTCCATATGAATTTAACTTTTTTGTAACCTAATTATTTCTGTAGATTTTTAGGAGTATATAATACATATAAAACAAAACTAAATTTTAGAAAAATAAATATTGTTTATTACAAATCAACTATACATTCAAAATAAAAAAAAATTAAAACATTCTGCACATACATTTTTCAAATGGTCATTACATATCCACTTTCCGCATTTGACACCACATGCACGTTGTTCTGTCTCTCTGTCGTCCACAAGCGTAACAGCATCAGTGCGGCACCCAAGGGGTAGGCGAAGTGCCCTGCCCCACCCCCAAAGAAATGGAAATTGCATTATGAATATTGAATTTGCATTATAAATATTTTTATCCGTTCAACTCGCAGCCCCCCACTCAAGATTAAACCCTGGGTGCGCCACTGAACAGCGTTCTCTGGCACCTTCTTTTCCTCTCAAGGTACACTATTTCAAATGCATGCCTTACGGGAGCAAATTTATCAAATTCTTGTCGAGATGTCTTATCCCGAATGTCATAAAAACGAAGGCCCCTGAGTAGATACACAAACCTGTCTTTGCTCATTGTTAGGTAGCATGATTCCAACACATTACCTTTCGAGTTATCCCATAACTTATCGATATTTGTCTTTGGACTTTTATAAGTGCCTATCAAAAGAAAAAGACCAAATAAGGCCCTGGTCCCTATTTCTGTTATTGCGATCCTTTTCAGATTTACATTTGATAGAATCAATGTATATATTTGTACAGTCTGCTATTATTTTATAGACTTGTTCGTCAATAAACAAATCTAATATTTTTTCTGGAGAAAAAAGTTTTGCTGCTATGTCTTTTGGCCTTGGAAAATGTATTATAATGTTTCCCCGCCTGGTTCTGACATTTCAGTCAAACATTTTTTATCACATTCAAAATTGTGTTTAAAAAGGTTTCACGTAAAGAATCTATTTGGCATTGACTCTCCCTTATTAGTTTTTTAATCATAAATAAATAAAAAATTCTAAAATCTAAATATTACGGAGAATAAAAAAAAAAAAAATCACTAACCATCAAAAGTTACGTGGATGGTCGCGTGGGGGACAGGTGTCAACCAGTGAACTTTGACACGATACAATCGAAAAACAGTTTGAGAGTAACTAAAGTTAAAAGAGAGAGGACAAGAAAGAATTTGAAGGTAGAAGAAAAAGGGGAGACTTCCAACCTTCCGATGACCGTCATTAGGGAAGATTAATGTAGGTGGGTGACATATGTCACCCACGAGACTGTTGGAGGGTTAAAAAATAATAAATAGGACAAGAATTTGATATCTCTCACCTCATGACATCTCCTGCCTCAATCGTTTCAAATGAGGATTTCAATCCCAGATACGGAACCACCGGAGTGCGTGGTAATTCGGTACTGAGGTTTTTGGTTCGATTGTCGACAAGAGCGACTGAATGCTTTCTTTTCTAAGTAGTGTATGAGCAAGTTAAATTTGCATGCCTGGAAGATCCTTCGTGAGGTTCTTAGGGGGTTTGGAAGAGGGTACAATCCCACCAGACGCCTTCCTTGTGGATGCTGTGTCTGAATTGTTGGTGACATCAGGTTAGATATCTGACTCCGACCCTTTTGAATACCACTAGCATGTGCTTAAAAGGGAGCCACATCCATTCATCCATACAAAGGGTATATGAGAGTGAAAGATGTCGAGATACAATCTTATTCTATTTTGTCTTAGTGTACGTACATTTCTATAGATCTATATTATAAGACTGTTTATCATGGAAGGAAATTTTCCATCATTTGTCGAGCTTAAAAGTGTATATTTAAAATTTCTTACCATGAATCTGCATGAAATTGTTATCATAGATCTTTTGTTTTATTTTTATTAAATTTCCTTCAAGATTTGTAATTTGGAGTAAAATCTGAACTTATTTTTTTTTCCTCAAGGAAAACTTTTCTCTAGAAAAATGACTTTCCTTTAAAAGGGTTGAACATTTTAAGATTCTATAACAAAATTTATTTTTTTGGGACAAAATATTTTAAAACATTTTTATGCCCAGAATGGAAAGTTTTAATGCAATAGATCAATAGTTTGTGCAAATGCATTAAAGATTAAATGAGCCTTAAATTTGGATTTCTCTTTAAAACAAAATGTTAAAATATGTATTTTTTTCACGCATAATAATCTTTATGTAAAAACTCACATGATTAGAAAACCCATTTAAAAATGTGTGTTAATAAAATTATTGTTGACCTGGACTCCCTAATAGTTTATCTCAGTTTAAACAAAACGCTAAACAATACTGCCTGTAAAAGAATTACGCCTATACAAAATATAAACATTTTTAAAGTTTAAATATCACACACTCAATGCTACTTGGGCCTCATACATTTTTAAACTATCTTTCAAACTGGAAACCTTCACAGAAGGTTCCTGGGAGGTAAATTAAGCAAATAGATTAGTCTTTAAATTCTGGTAATTACAAATGAGGGGCATCACTTTAAAAGTTTTAATTTCGTTACCGGAAGTTTTCAACTGAAATCCATATTTGAAAACATTTCTGCTTTGGATATTCTTCTTTTCCAAAGCGCAACTTATTCAAGTATTCATTGTTAGGGGACAAATTAATATTCATTATACCACCACCATTGTTCTAACTTTAGTTTTGGATTCTGCTTTTCGGTGTTATTAATGATTTTCGTAATTTTCTGTGCATTCTTGTCTTTGAAAAAACACGTTATGGCAGCATTTCGCAGTTTATAAAACTGTGTAGAAATAGATTACATAATTTTTTTCGTACATCTCTTACTTACATATATATATATACGTATATATTTTAACTTTTGTATTTAAGGTATTATCATAATGGCTTTAAGTTTGGTTATCATGCACCAATATATGTGACGAAAACAAATTATTTGAATTTTTTATTTGTAAAGTACTTCTTGTAAGTAAGATTTTTATTTTTGTAAGTGAATGGTAATATTAACTGCTTTCATTGAGCATAATACTATCTGTCTATCGACTGACTTCAAATGAACAAATCTCAGAACGTTCCCAATTTATATAAAGTGTGTGATCATGTAGGATCAGTCTGATAGAACGAGGAGACTATTCTTATGTATTATCACACTGTAGGAAAGACACAATTTAAAATGTAATGTACCACTTAAAGATCATAGCTAAAGACAAAAATATCAAAGGGCACACATATTCCACAATGAAATAGGCCCCGACCATCAGAGATCAAGTTCTTTTCGTATTTTACTGTTGAGACAACGCAGTCAGAAAGAGAACAAATACCAGGCAAACACAATATCCAGACATGTACATCCTATTGGGGAAGTTGATTCTTTCCTCCACATAACCTTTTTCTAGTCTTTTGATATCCACGAACGCTATTCTAAATACCACTTCAATCTCTTACTGGCATCAGACCGAGTAACGTGACACTTGTATGCAGCCGAACTGCCATGGTATCCGTTGTAATGGAGTTGCCGACGAATTGCACGTGATCTATTAGTCGGGTGCGCACGGGTGCTAACTAATAGTATTCTATTAGTTCCTGTGACTCAGATCATAAACAGAAAAAAAAAAGATTCTGCTTTCTTCTGTGAAGAGTAAATAAGCATCTCTTGCCCCGATTATCGAATTTGTGCTGCCTCCCCGCGTCGGGTTTTGCTCTAGATGTGCCGTCAGACTTCCACTCGCAAAATTCCTCTGATGTTGTTAATTTCGGAATGCCGAGAAAACTGGCAATTCCTCTTTATCAATGTCTGATCTCCTCAATATCTTATGATCTCCTCACGCCTCTTTGAAAATCCTCAAGTCTATCTTTCGAAACCAAAGCAGTTTCAAAAGAAATTTAAATTTTTGTTGGGCGTAGGTTAACTGAAGATTTGACTGGAATACTCTAACGGATATAAAAATAAATTTAAAAAAAACTGTTTGCATAAATAAATCTTACCACTTTCATAAAAATGTACCAGTTTATATTCTATAATTATTGTAGTTGTTTAAGCATTGTTTATTCTATAACTTATTGTAGTTGTTGCATTAAGCATTGTGCTTATTCGATTTACAACATAAAAATTGCTATATTTCACTTATTTAGTAAACGTAAAGTGAAATAAAGAAATAAAAAGTCGTACAATATCATACAGTGTCAATGTAGATTTTACAGCACAGTATGAAATGGTATTTTTTGCTAAGGTATCAAGAACTAGCAAAAAAATACTTCTCCAGGCTTTTAAGTTCTTGCAATGACATTTGCCTTTCTTCTCCCTTTTTTTAAATTCATCTTGGAATTTTTTGAAGCATTTTAATTTAAAGACGACAAACTTATTTTGCACTTTCAAATTAAAGAGAAAAATCTGCATTTCCTTCCTTTAAAACCTCTTTTTTCTCTTTCTTGGATGAAAGCCTTGCTTTAAATATTTTTTTGTCGAGAATGTCACAAGAGTTAAATTCTTCACGCCTCCTTATTGAATATACCTCAGTCATTTAGTCAATGGTCTTTCTTTCATGGCTTTAAAAGTCTCGTATGAATTGTAAAAAGATAATACCACTTTCATTATAAAACATAATGGATATATTTTAATTTTTATAATTTTTACTTTAAAAATACCTTGATACTAAGGATAAAGTAATCTTAAATATGTTCATAATATGTCCATATGAATATTTTAGAAAAGTAGACGTTTTCAGCTTTGTTAGCGTATGGGAAATATAGAACTCTGTATATATAGAGATTTTTTTTCATATATAGGTATTGGTGCTTTAAATTGAATTCTACATCCTAATATGTGCATAAAAAAGGTATTCAAAAGCTTCTTAGCTTCTATAAGCTGGGATCAGATCTAAGCGGGACAGTGGTTATAATTTGGTTTATTTTTGTATGAGTGATATTTTTATTTCACACAAATTTGTGCCAAACACAAATTTGTATAAAGGTAGAGCGGGAGGTAAGGAAGACAGTCCCTACTACGGAAATGGAATTGACCTAGGTAGTAGCGCAGAAGCACGGATATGCGCTGGCGGTCGGCCAACAGTATCGTCCTGCAACAGTATGTCATTACAGCATCTTCTTCGATATCGTACTGAGGACAATTTCCTGGACAGAATTGTGGCAGGCGATGAATCTTAGTGCCATCACATCCAACAAAAAAGCAAACAACAATGCCAAAAGTGGGAACATCCGAGCTCCCCATCACTGTGGTCAAACGATCAACGCTGCTCTGCACTTCAATACTTTGCATCGTTTGTGTACAGTAATAAAAGCTTAACGGCCTGGCCTGTTGTCCTCTGGAGTGGTTATACTGCATAACAACGCGCAGCCACACATGGTTGCTCTTACACAGATCACGTCGGTGAAGTTTCGGTGGCCAGTGTTGAAACACCCACCATATAATCCAGATATATCGCCATGTGACTTTCACTCGTTTGGTCCAATGAAAAAGGAATTTAAGTGTCGCCGTTTTTACTTGGGCAGTGAAGTCATGGACAATGTTTGAAACTGGTTCTGATCACAGCCAAGGGACTTCTATGAGCAGGGTATTCACCACTTGGTGAAACAGGGGGACAAGTGCTTGTGTAGCTTTGGCGATTACGTTTGAAATGAACTACACTAGTTATCAAAAATTAAGGAAAAATCACAAAAATAGAGATAGCACGTTCAAAACTAGGCCAATCTGTTTAAAATTTGAATATGTTGTTAAGTAAAATGTGCTGAACAATACTACATTATGCAAAGTAGTGGCGCTGCAGTCGGAATACGTCATTTGCGAGGAGCATGAAAGTGCATGTCTCAAAGGAAGGCTGCAATAGTATCTGCAAGGCTGAGATTAGACATCTGGCATAGCCAAATTGTAACAATGACCTCCAGGCATCATTTGACCGAAGAACTCCAATGGTGAGCTATTGGGAGACTAGAGGCAGGACAAAGTCAGACAGAAGTGGCCAGATGGATAAATGTGAGTCCGTCTGTGGTTCATACACTTTATAAACACGGATTCGGCAATTTCAGCAATTTATAAACACGGATTCGGCATCCAGGAGGTTCAGCCAAAGACGGCCATACGCTACGACGAATGCAGATGACCGATATTTGTCATTATGCGCACGAAGGAATAGAACCGCAACTACGTCTGCAAGCTCAGTCTGCAGATCCTCCCTCGATGCAAGCTCTGGAAGGTTGATATCAACGTGAACTGTGCGTAGAAGGCATCACGAAGGTGGTCTTTTTGCGAGGCGACCAGACATTTGCATCCCGCTCACGTCACGGCTCACGTCACGCCTAGTCGGGAACGTTTGCAGTGGGCACGCCTCCATGTTCACTGAACGCAATGAAGGAGGGATAAATGGAGGACTGTTCTCTTTACGGATAAGTCCAGGTTTAGCCTCCTCAGCGATAGTAGGCGTAGTTTGATTTGGAGAGAACCTGGAACTCGTTTTCATCCATCACACAACCGTGAAAGAGATGCATACGGATCAGGCAGTGTTTAGGGTGGTATCGATTTGGGTGGAAGCACAGACCTCCATGTCTTTCCCCGTGAAAATGTAAATGCTCACACCTATAGAGATGACATCCTTGATGCTTATGTGCGCTCTTATGCCTGGGAATATGTGATGCTTTTGTGCTACAGGACGATAATGCGAGACCGTACAGGGCTCACATCGTGGATGCTTATCTTGAGCAGGAAACGATTCAGCGCATGGAGTGACCTGCTCGATCACCGGACCGGAATCCTATCGAACTTGTTTGGGACGCTTTAGGACGACGTATAGCTGCTCCCAATCCTCCTCCTAGGACCCTAGCCACGCTTTCAACTGCTTTGCAAGAGCAATCGCTCTCACTTCCTACCGAACTCATAGACCGCATAATATACAGCATCACACATCGCTGTGTGTGCTGTATTGCTTCTCGGGGGGATCATACGCCGAAATTAAAGTACTTTTCCTATACCAAACTGACACATCCGATTTGTTCATTGTATACATATGGTAGTTTCTATAACACCATAATTGTCTGGTGATTTATTTTTATGCTATTTTATACCTACCTATGTGTTGTGTAATGTGAATAATTTTCACTAAATTCTACGCATAACTTTTTAAGAAATCGTTTTTTTTGTGACTTTTCCTTAATTTTTGATAATCTGTGTATGTCATTTCATTCTGTGGCTACTGTCCGTTTTCATTTGATCCACCATTATAGTTCCTTTAGGGGTCAGGTACCTTTTAAAGACCAATAGACTCGACAAACATATTTTATTTTCAATCACCAGTAGTTTCTAAAATAATTTATTAAGAGATATGCAAATTTTACTGTGAGTTAAACACTCTTTCTTCTTTATAAATATTGCACTCAATTATTTCTAGCTTGAAGAGAATTATTTTAATTTTTTTAAATTTTAACCATTGTTTTTTTCATTGCTATGTGATTGAGCGCATGGTATCACCAGAACAATAAGCTAGAATACCATGAAATTTTATACACGTTCAATATAAACATGTATCATTAAAATGGCGAACAATTATGTTATTCCTACCATAAAAATTTCAATTACAATAAAATTTATCAAAAAATTTCTGAAAAAAAAAAAAAATTCATTTTTTCTCTACGAAGAACTAAGAATTTTGATTTCAACGTTCGTCATTTTAAAGATATATTATGCAACTCAATTTTAAAATTAAAAAAAAATATGTATATTCATTAATATACGGACACAAGTCTGCGCGCAATGACATAAAATTGAAAAAAACAATGGTTAAAATTTTAAATAAATTTAAAATTTATCCCCAAGCTAGAAAAAAATTAAGAGCCATATTTATAAATTTGCATATTTCTTAATAAATTATTTTAGAAACTACTGGTGATTTAAAATAGAATATGTTTGTCGAGTCTATTGGTCTTTAAAAGGTACTTTACCCCTTATGCATATCGACACTGAACTATTTAATTTTCTCTGTCTAGGAAAAAAAACAGAGCCAGATACTTTTACTTAATATTAAAGCACAGTTTACGCAGTTACTGTCTTATAACTATATTTCGCAGTATTTTATTGTTAAAGGAACATGAATATTGCAATTATCTGTTCATTATTTTTTTACTTTGCAATCGAATTTTTTTTGTTTAAGAATTACTTATTCTTGCAGATGACAATTATTCTTAAAATACATTTTTCTCACGAAACGTGTAAAAAAGTTTTACAAAAACACATAGCTGCAAAAAAACCCCAATAATAAAAAAAAGCAGCGTCATCTTTTTACGACATAAAAAATACAGATTCATAAATAATACAGATTATCAACAGACCGAGGAGCATTATGTGCGATCGTTTCTCTGAACAATTTGCAAATGCTAGTGTCATCAAAGGCAGAAATATCTACCAAAACATCGTGGGTGGAGCTAGACTCAGATAGTGGAAAAGATTTGAATTGAAAACAAGGCTGAGAAATTTAATGATTACCATCCTACCTCCCTTTAATGATTACCATCCTACGCGAAGAGATTCGATAACGAAGCAAAGTTGTAGCAAAGCAGGATTTGTGCAAGAAAGCGGAAAAATGTATCCGAGTAGACAGTTTCGTGAAATGGAATTAAAATAAAAAGGGAAGTAAGATCAAATGATTATAAGATAGTTAGATTTTAAAATAGTAAAAGTCACATGTTTTCTAGTCAGCAGAAAAATATAGCGTAGGTGTCACTCATAAAACTAAGGCTAATAACAAATAGCATGTTACTCATAAAACTAAGGATCTTCAATAAATAACAGAATATAAGAATACGGTATATTAAACAGAACATCAGAAAATATTCCGATAGGAAGTTATTACAGTGAAGAATTTTCATATACGAAAATCTTCTGATAGAAAATTTTATTTTCTAACCCGAAAAAATTTGCTATACCACGAATCTCAATGGGATATACATTAAACAATTTTTATGTTCTCTACTTATTCCTGTTTTAGTCAGTGACATACGTACGTTACCTTTCACTGCTGACAGGAAAAAAATGCACACTTATGCATATTTAATTGTCTAGACTCCTGTTGTCTTCCAACCAGTTAATCTTATACCTTTATTTCTTAATTCATCTTCATAATTACGTCTTTCCAGTTCTACTTTCCAAATTTTCGCAGAATTCTACTTATTTTTTTGCTATGTCCCTTTTCATGGGCTGACTACCATAAAATGTCTTTTCCTCGTTGATCAAACAAATTTATCCACTTTCATTAATCAGCATCTGCCGCTGCCTCTTGTGGTATTCATCTAGAAATTTCTGCTGTTCGCCCTATTTCTATGAAAATGTTCTACGATCTACTCCTCTCGGAACAATCCATATAACCATAGCAACACATCAAACGATATTTTAATTTATTATCAGTAAAACATTTAACATTTGAATTTTCTTTGTCAACCATAGTCAAGTAACCATAGCAACAAATCAAACTACATTTTAATTTATTATCAGTAAAACATTTAAAATTTTAAAGATTCAACTGGAGAAGGTATTGATAAATACAAAAAGGATTTTTGGAATAGGCAACGTTTAAGGGTTTATTGAAGAAAATTACGCTTTTTATTCGACATTTAAGGTAAAAAAAGATTTACAATTTATTGGCTATCAACTGGAAATTAATTGGTATAATATTACAGAACTTTATTTAACTTATAAACTTTATGTTTTTGAATTTATGCACAATGTTATGCACAATTTGCGTAAATAGAAATTGAATTATTGAACTTTATTCAAAAATCAGTGTGTTTCATTGAAACTGTTAAATTTATTGATTATTTCGAATAGCCCTATGTTTGTTCCTTTAGAAGTCAAAAAGTATTGCTTCAATTGAGCTGAAATTTTGTATACATATACAGTTTGACCACAGTACGAAGAACCACGGTTGGCATAGTGCCAAGACGATTCTATTCACGCTGTAGGTAAGGCTGGTGAGGAAGGAGGGGGAAAAGTCTCCTATTCTTTCGACATTCTTTAGAATCGGTTACTAACTGTGCTTGCTTGCTTTTTCCTCGTCTGTTATTTTGATTATATTAAAATTAATGGATCCTTTACCTAACACAACTGCTCGGAATAAGCCGTTCCGTAGTGATTGTAAACGTATAATACACAATTTAATTAAATTGTGTGATAAAGAAGCACTAGTAGGACATGTTATTGTTCCACTTTCGCAATCCCTAAAGAGAGCTAGTGAAATGACCTTGATATCAATGTCCAGAGTATAAAGAATACGCAGGGAAGCAAAGGGTGAAGAAACTCGAAAATTTGAATCTCCGAGGAAACGTCAGAAACAAAGAACCACCGAAAACGTAGCTTTAGATGATTTTGATTTTGATGTAATCCGAAAATATCTACTCCTATAACACTCCTATTTTTTAAATAGATTTGCTTCTTTCTTTTTATTATTTTGAAATTATTATTCACATATTCGATCAAAAATAAAGTTTTAAAAAATAATTTTAAAATTGCGAACAAAAAGCAGTCTGAAATACATTCCGTATTTCATAAACACATCCGAAAATATGACGTTTTCCCCTATTTTCTAAGTAGACTAGCTTTACTAGCGCATTTGTAACAGCTTCCACGGACCTTGCTTCCGTGGTCCGACAGTAATTGATAGTTCAGATTAAAACATAGGCATATTATTTTTTTTTTTAAATCGGGCCCCGGAGTTTTTTTAATTAAAGTTTTGATGATGTTTCCCCTAAAAGTTTCTTATTTCGACAGCTTCCGCGTCTGTACTATGGACGAGACTATGGGGCCGAATCGTACCAAAATCGGCACTCGGGGGGCCCCGGACACGATTCAGTGCCTGACGTAGCCGGATTTTTGAATTTTTAATTTTAAAAAATATTAAATTTTTTGTGCCATATTTGGTGCTTTTTTCGTGTTGTTTTGTGTGTGGACTCTGTAGCGGATAGGCTATGGGGTCGAATCGTATCAAAATCGGCATGCAGGTGGTACCGGACACAATTCAGTGTCTGACGTTACAGTTTCCAATGAGAACTTATTTTGCCCTCAGCATCAACAAATCCCAAGATCAAACATACAAATATATTGGACTTGACTTATGGGAAGATTGCTTTACTCATGGACAATTATATGTTGGTCTCTCTAGGTCAGGAAGTGCAGAGAATCAATTTGTTTTAAAACCTCAGAAAAACGAAAAATGTGGTATACCATGAAGTTCTAAAATAAATTATACCTACCTAATATCTACTTAAGATAGATGATTGTTCAACCCCGACAAATTCGGGACGGGCCACTAGTATTCTATAAAAAAATACCGGTCTCCAGACTTGTTTTTTAAGGAATACGAAGCACATTCATAAACACCACTGATATTGATAGGTGTTTCCATTATTTTGATAACCATCTATATCTATAATAAATACAACGAACAATGTATGCTATTGTTGCAAAAAACGAAAAACTGTATTTATAAAAAAATCGTAACGGATATTTTTACAGATAAAATAATGTAAAAGAAAATATTCAAATTAAATCTAATAGAACATACTAAATAATACAGTTAATATAGTAGTAAAGTTTGAGTAACATTTCTTTTACTGTATTTTAATATGTTTTTGGATAATGTCCAATCGTCTGCCGAATTAGCAAGAAAAAAAATATTTTTTTGTCTATTTCATTTTTATGCACGTCACGCAAAATTAGTATAAAGTATCACAAAAAGGAAAGAAACCATGTGATCAGCTTTTAATAAATTAAATTCTAAAAATTAATCTTTAAAAATTCCCTAAAAATCAGAAAATAGAGGTAAATATTTGAAAAGGATTTCATTTTAAAGGAATTTATATGATCTTTCTCGTGATATAAATTTTATAACCCTCGGATTATTATTTTAAATGCAAACTATAAAGAATGTTACAAAAACAGCTTAAAAAATTTAATTTAAAAACATCTAAGAAGAATGTTTCAAAAATCTCTCTTAGTGCACCCCTCCACTATAAAAAAAATAGCCATGCAAAATTTCAACCCTTTATGTCTAGCGGTTTGGTCTGTGCGTTATATATCATTCCGTTAGTCAGTCAGTTTCGGAGCTGTTAAATAAATATATATATATTTGATATACTTTTTCATAGGAAGGGAGATGGCGAGAAACCCTATATGGTGTTGTTTTTAATCTATAACGGAAACAACCTTGAGACAGTTTGGGTGAGCTTTCGTTGCGCAAAAATTAGTGCGTTGATTATCAAAAATATGACTCTCCAAAATTATAGTTAGGAAATTAAAAATCCCTCCCGTGTTGCGAAAACCAGGATTTTAAAATCAGATGTGGGGGAAATGTAGTTGTAGTCGATAAATATCATAACAGCATTAATAATTACTTCGTATTTCAATCAAATTTCTTTAGAAACATATTTAGTCTAGAATATACCAACAAAATAAAATCTCCATCATATATTTGCATTTCCTTTTCAAACCGTTTCTGAATGCTTATATTTAATAGAGATAAATTGAGTAGCTTAAGCTTATTGTATTAAAGATTTTTCTATCTCTCTCTCAGGCATTGCCGCTATAAGTAACGAAAATAAACAAACATCGTTTCCTTGATGAATACGATTCACTCGGACCTGATCAAAAAGCAAATAAAGAAAGGGCCGGGAAGCGAAACAAACAGTATCTTCGAGAACGGGGTCTGTAAGAGTAAATAGAAGTAATTTACTTTTGGCCCTCTTTCTATGACTGTAAATACAGTTGCAATGTATAGTACATCAGTTTCTTTAAATCTTTATAAGATTTTATTACCTTTTTAAGTAGTTTCTTTATATCGACGTGTATATCGATGTGTAGTAGTTTCTTTATATCCATATGTACACGAGGATATTTTCAATTATATACAGTCACTGTAATACATGGTACATAGTCAGAAAAATATAAGGTACTTATTCCTAAACCGCAAACACATGGTTAAGGAGCATAAATTCAGTGTCGATTTAGGTTGTTTTAAGTTGATAATTATTAAAATTCAATAGTTAAAGGCAATAGTTTCTTTGTAATACACATGTATGGACATACTTGTGTAGGTACTTGTCAACAAAGTCATTGAATTGATTACATAGTGAATTATTTAAATTGATGATTTTATTGATTTCTAATAGCTAATTTCAATGCATACCTTGTAGTCCGATAATGGCAAACAAGCACTCTTTTCGACATGCCTCTTTCTTTAAAATGCAGTGGTGGGAGGTCTTTTAAATGCGAAGGATCAGTCAATGCTACATTTGTCTCCCCTTAACCTTATACAAATATCTTTAACATATCATTATACATACATTCACTGCATATGCATAAATATATATATTAGAGAGAGAGTGTGTGTGAAACTTCTATAGCCTGCAAACCCTCTAAACGGCCATATTTTGTTCAGGACTAATTAGTTTCCATAGATCCAATGTTATGGAAGAAACCTCTTTTGGACACCTAACACTCAAAACCACTATATCTTTTTTTGGAACCATTACTGGCCGCCATAGAAAAGTTTCACCCCCCTCTCTCTCTCTATCTCTGTCTGTGTAAAACCCTCCCTCTCTTTCTCTATCTCTATCTGTCTCTATCTGTCTCTATCTCTCTATCTCTCTATGTCTATATCTCTCTCTCTCTCTCTCTCTCTCTCTCTATATATATATATATATATATATATATATATATATATATATATATATATATATATATATATATATATGAGTGGTGTAGAATCAAAACTAGCAATCTCTATCAGATCTTTTATTATTTTGGTAAATTTAAAATATCTATATCTTATGCATTTTTGAAGACACAAATTTCAATTTGCTTTTATAAAAATTCCCATACTATATTTTATTAGTAGGCAATTTTCCAAAAGTGTTTGTTAGTAAATGATGGAGGTACTATAAGAAAACATCTCCAATTCTGTTTTGAATAAAAATGAGAGATTGCTAGTCTTGATGCATCACCACTCATATATATATATATATATATATATATATATATATATATATATATATATATATGTATATATATACATAGTGATACCTCGACTTACGAGTTTTTCGACATATGAACATTCTCTCGGTAGATTTTTTGCTTCGACTTACGAACTAAAATTCAGGGTACGAGCAAAGTTCAGATATCCCATCGCTAGTTTGAGCAGCGAATGCCATGTTACGTGCTCACCAAATGAGAACACAAGAAGCATATAATATTTGCAACCTTCATATGCAATTATTATATAATTATAAACATATTATTCTGAGACTACTATCCAGTCTTAAGCCGAGAGATGAACACTCAACAATTACCACCCGGGACAGCTTGCTCTACCCAAACTTGAGACGCCCTCTGAAACCGAACAGCGCCCAAACTCTCTCGCACACAGATAGCTTCAATTCCCTCCCACACACTGGAACTCCCCATGGGGTCTAGGGGATGGGATGACCTTGGTCCTAGGATCGGAAGCTCTCCCCCTTCTACAGATTCTGAGAAAACGTTCTTCTGATTCTGAAAGAAGAATCTGGACATACAACCACAGTGAACGATGCAACAATCGTCCAGCTTCCGTGTCACACTCGTTCACTTTAAGAGAGTAGCTGGTAAAAGCAGCGAAAGTGAGGAAAGCGGGGTGAAAAGGTCAAAAATCAACGAATAAGATTTAATTTTTCAGTTCAGCCTTTCTCCTCCTCTTCCATCAGCATCTTCAAGTCTAATCTCCAAGGTAAATGTTGTACATTACACTTAATAAAATAAATTTATTGCAGTAAATTCAATTGTATTGCGTTTTTATACAATGTTCGTCGTTTATAAGCACATTTTTCTTATTTAAATACATGTAACAAAATATTGCGGTGTTTTGGGGGAGCCTGGAACAAAATAATGGCATATCGATTTATTTCTATGGGGAAAATTGATTCGAGATACGAGTGTTTCGAGTTACGAGCTCCGTCATGGAGCGCATTAAACTCGTAAGTCGAGGTACCACTATATATATATATATATATATATATATATATATATATGAATTTTAAAAAAAAGATAAATACTGTAAAGGGTAGATTAAATTATTTTCATTATCCCACTAACAGAATTTTTTTTTCAATAATATGAAAATAAAGGCAGATTAACGACCAAATCCTTATACTGCAATATATTTTTGTAATTTATATTTTGTCTGCAAATGTTAGTTTGTCTTCCGGTACACTAATACTTGAAATCGTCTTAACATTTGTCGCATTTATTTGCTATTAGTGTAATGATGCAATTGGAATCAGGGTGAATAGCCTAATATATTCTTTTACTGACTTCCATTAAGCGAATAATCTAATTACTGAACTCTTTGGCTAAAGTAACTGTTTAGTGTTCCAGTGAAGAAAATGGGATCTAAAGAATTTGACATCCTTACTTGTCACTGCATTAATTTGGTTTACTGTTCTGAAACTTTTATCTCATTGCTGTGTACTTTCGAGATATCACAATTTGCGCAAATATATGACTTTTTTAGGAAGTCTTATCATCTGTATGTGGAAAATTATACCTGTTCTGGTTTTGCAATCGACCAATACATTTTGTTCTGGTTAATAGTTTTTACTTCGATGGGCACTGACTATCGGAACTAGTTTAAGGAATCCAGACCGCTGTTTACAGAAAGGTTTGCAGTTGTTCAGAATCTGCTAGTTGTAAATCATTCTCTGTTTAGTCTTCATATAGCAAAAGGTGACTGCAGAGATTAAAAAAAAATCAACCAACCAGTGTTTCAGGGGTGGCCAAGATAAACAGTTTTTACAGCCTTAAAGTCATATCTACTTACTTAGAAGAGCTAAAAACAGAAAAAAGGTTATATTTGATGCAAAAGAAATTATAAGCGATGTTTTTTCTAATGCTTTTATGAAAATTATTATGTGTAGTTTGTTAGAATAATTAATATTCCTAAATCAGTAAATGATAATAATTGATTTACTAATTATTTTTATTTACATTCTTTTTGCCAAAATATTCAAATCTGGCCCATATTGAGTGGTTGCTTTTCGTAATGTTGATTTGGTAATATTTGGCCTGGCTTCTTTTGAATTATGCAGTCACACCTGCTAGTTGTACAAAAAAAGAAGGTTATTCGACATGCCGATAATTATGGTTTTGGGAATTTTAATTATGGAGCAAATTTCCAAAATTCTACCAGAAAAGCAGAGAGAAAGTGATAAAGAACCCCAAACTTGGTGAACTACTAACCAATTTAATTATATATCTTTGCAGACGTTTACACAGCATAAATATTGTATTTCAGATTTTTTTTTTATTTCCAATGGCTAGGCAAATATAAAGTTAAGAAAAGTACAAACAAATAAACAAAGGAAATACATAAAAGTGACCGAAGTCATTGCCTCCAATGTTCTCTAGCGCGCCAATAAAGCACCGTTTCAGAGTCGCCAAAATGTGATGCACATCGACGGAGGTGGTCTCGCTTCATTGGATCTTTCGAATTACAAAGAGGGCAGCCAGGGCCCGAAAAAATTCCAATGCGGTGGAGATACTCCGCCAGGCAGTCATGTCCAGTCAAGAGCTGGAAATGAGAAAGAGCTTCTCGACGGAGACTACTGGGGATTGCTAGGAGATCTTCAATATTCCAACGCTTTAACTTTACCCTATCTTGAATTTGGGATTTATAACTTTTTTCTACTATTTGTTTGATATGTAGCTTGATAGAATGGAAAGATAGGGCCGAAAATTGTGTTTGTTGCAGTTGCAAGCCCTTTTTTGCGAAGCTTTCGGCCCGTTCGTTCCCCAAAATCCCACAGTGACCAGTACCCTATACAGGTTGCAATGTAGACCTACCTCTTTGTGGTGCAGCCTGGGCAAAGTTCAAGAACAGCAAATTGGTCTACTGTTTTCGGCATGTTTCTCCGCCGTCATCTTGGCAAAGTATATTTCAGATATAACTGAAAGAATATATATATATATATATATATATATATATATATATATATTAAATTCATTACCTTGTCAAAACCTACTACACATTTTCCTACAATATAAGCATTTGTTAACGAACCTCTGACCTTCTTAGTATTTATTAGAGGTAAGTCTAAGGATACTATTAGATTGAGGACAACATCTTACTATATTATTTTTATGAAGTTCTGTTAACCGGAAAATTTAATGGAATAACTGTTTGGAAAAGAAACGATTTGTTTATTGATATACCGATAAATTAGGAACTAAAGAAATTGTTATCTTTACTTCTCGTCGTATTGATTGAATTAAGTGTAATGGAACTACTATTCACCTTTTTATCGAATAACACTACAGTTTTATTACATTAATACAATTTATTGTCATTACAGTAATTATTATCAATTTGCACTACAGTGGCACGTACATAGTTATACTATTGTAGGGGCTATTTATATTTAGTTATCGATAAATTTATATCTATAAATTTAGTTATCGATTTACATTTCATTTGTAGTTATAGACAGTGTGTGTGCGCGCACTTACACAGTGGAGGGTCATTTACACACTGCTGCAGGGGACAGAAAAATAAAGGATTTTGGAAAATTTAAATTGGACCAACAAAATTTAAACTTATAATGCAAACTCAAATGTATAAATAAAAATTGTCGACCATTAAAACCGCATTCTTTTTTTGTTCATTTTTCCCTGATTGTAACTTTGTGGTCTGTAATACGTCATTCAATATCCAATTACACTAACATCGTAATATAAATCTCAATATGTCTATGAAATAATGTATTTAAACATTTAACTAAGTATTTAATATCGTTTCCAAGTCAAAAGATCCTTATTTCTATACAATTTTGCTGAGTTTAAAGATTAAAGGTACTTACTGATTCTTTAGACTCTTTTATGATTTCTTCAGTAGTGATGATCTCAGAAGTTGTAAATCACACACTTCAGATTTGTAGCCATTACATACTATTATTCTACTAGTTGCATTGTAAAAAGGGCTTGTTTTAAACTAATTGATATTCATAGGGAAATATTTCCTCTTTACTCAGACCAATAAACAACAGGCACATGAATAACAGGCCTATATTAAATACATTTTTTGGAAGTGCTTTTGAAATATTTTGACTTCAACTGTTATCGAGATTTGGAAATTTACGCATAACTGTGAAAAATACATAAATGACGTTCATCGGTTTCGGAATATTATTCCATATATAACTTAAATTAATTAATAAAATACATCTTACATCATGGTTTATTACAAAAATATCCTTTTCTCTTAACATTAATTAATGAAAACAATTTTCATTTGAGTATAAAAGATGCATGTTTATTTAAAAACCTTGCATAATTTCTTTTTCATAAATAACAAGATATTTTATATAAAAACATTTTTATGGCAGAAAAAAAAATTAGAAAATATTGTGATTTCTATGTGATTTGACTGAGCTGGATAAAAATGGGTTTTATCCAGGTTCTACCCTATAATAACATAAAAAACCCAGTTAAGTAATTATAGGAAGTAGGAAAAAATAGACATAGGCTTACATGTACGCATGTTTAATGCACGTGAATGGCTGAATGGATATATATATATATATATATATATATATATATATATATATATATATATATATATATATATATATATATATATATATATATATATATATATGAAACAAATTTTAATCCTTTTAAACACCCCTAACATGCTTTTTCCAAATTCCTTTATCTTTGTGCAACAGAATACCGTTCCCTTAACTTTGGATTGCGACCTATAATCGACCAACATAAATTTATCGTTTCCCCTAAAGCGGCTGCACGTGCGAAAGCATTATATAAGCATTATATAACGGGCATCGCGAGCCATCACCTCATCTGACGCGACTTAATCACGTGTCAGCCTTTTAACCAATAGAAGTTCAGGCCGCCTAAAAACTCTGGCGTCTCCTAAGAGTGCCCCGTGCTTTTTGTGTTCTGCCACGGTACTGTCAAGATGTAATTTTAACGCGCTGCGTCCCTTTGTCTTCTGTGTGTTCGAACCAGCAAACCATCAGGATGTAAGAACTTCGTTCTCCCCAATTGCGGGACGGGAACTCCGTTCCCCGTCTACTGCGCGATATATCCGTTCCATACTGGAAGTTCAGTGTTTGAGTCACGGAGTATATTTCCTCATCTAAGTACTGTGTAATAAAAGACGTACACCAGCTATGTGGAGTTTATGTTTGTTCTGCCTGGACTTCCTTTCTTCGCCACTCGCTACGACTACATTGAGATTGCAATCCTCACGTAATATATATATATATATATATAACGTGAATTTTAAACGGTTGTAATAAAAATTTAACTAAATTAAATGACATAATTTTTCCTTATGCTTATTGTTGCCTTTTTGGATATTTTTGTTGTACTAATATTTTGCCTGGAAAATAATATTATGAAAATTTTTCTTTAAAATAACCGAGCTTCATTTTTTCTACATCTTTTATATCAAAATACAGCCGGTATTTAATAAATTTCGCTATTTAAAGAACAATATCTGTATTACAGTATATCTGTATATTTTATCTAAAACTCTGTTTTTGTATTGCTCCATTAATATCAAGCATTATACTATATACAGTATACTAAAAAAAATTCTATATCTATTGTCTTTTAAACTGCGATATAAAATTTCTTCAGAATGAAAATAGCGAGCATTAAACTAATCTTCACAGAGTTTTTCTTTTTAATGAGTGAAGATCTTCTATAGAACTGTTGAGAATTTCCATAATTATAGATTATAAAAATCGCGTTTCCTTTGCCTTTCTTTATTTTTTATTTTTTAACAAGTTTTAAGCATTTCCCAGGCACAAAGGAAAACAGCCAACGGATATAATTAATTACATTACACTTTTGTGAGACATTCCGAATGAGATGATCCTCATTTTTAATTAACGTTGAAGATTTTTGAGAATTCTTTGTTTTCTTACGCCAGGTATAAAGAAGATAAATGTTTTTCCTCGAGCGCTAAAGACTGCAATAAAAGATCCTTTTATGCACATCTACAGAATGGGAAGAAATTTCGCGTAGTTTAATGATGCAACAGAGAAAAAGGGAGAATTAATAAACTTTAGTCTGATTTGTTTGCAGGTAATGCGCAAAAATCTTTTATATCATGGGATATTATTTCTTTTATTTCGCCATTAATGCGCAGGTTGCTCATTTCTATAGTTTTCGTCTCTTTTTTACATTATATACCCTTTATAGCTTGGTTTCTATATCCATTCCTCTATTATTATCATCCAATACTGAAAGCAATTTTTATTTGAGTTTGAACAATATGTGATATTTCAAAATCCTTGTTTAATTTCATTTACAAAATTACAATCTTTTCTATACAGAAAATTATTTCTTTAGCTGATAAATATTGAAAGATTTTGTGATATCTATGTGAATTAACAGAGACAATAAAATATATCTGTGTAGGTTCTTCCCTAAATTATCAATAGGAAAATTATAAATAGGAAAATTTGGATGTGGGCTTATGTATGGCATTTTTAATTCGTTTGAATGACAATAATTGTAACATAGATTTTCATTGGTTGAAATAAAAATACAAATAAATTAACTCTATTTATATTTCAAATGAATTTAATTAAAAAAATAAACTTTACTCTGATTTGTTTGGAGGTAATGTTCAAAAATATTTTATATCAGAGGAAATTACTGCTTTTATTTTATCATTAATGCGTAAGTTGCTCATACCTATAATGTTCAAGGTTTTTTTTTTTTTTTGGTCATAATTATACAGGCTTTACAACTGATTTCACTATCCTTAGCACTAAAGAAGTAAAAAAATGTTTAGAGAAGAAAATAAAGCAAACTGAAAAATTTGAAAAACAAAACAAAAATTGTACAATAAGTTATGAACAATGAAAAAGTAAAAAGTACTCATATAAAAATCTAGTACAAATATCAACTAACTTAATATATTTTCAATAACATTATAAATCATGACTGTCCTAACAACAGTAAAAGGACTTCGAATATTAAGCATAATAAATTATGTTAAAGTTAGATGAGTAATCGATTAACAAAAAATTGAGAATTAGAAATCGATTATAAATGTTTTATTGATGAAAGAAAATTTAAAGAAATAAACGTATATTATAATTTAAAAATTCTATGAATGTTTATGCCACTTACCTAGAGAAATGAGGGACCCAGGGTTGCCTAATTGTCGGCGGATCTGTACCGTCCGACCGGTGCCCAGGCCTATAAAAATGAACTGCTCCGAACTTGGGAAATTAACCCTCGGCTGCGTATACAGATATTGCTACGTAGCTTCTGGTCTTCAGTCTTACAGGGCGTATAGGCAAGAGCCGTGGTCCCCGTAATTTTTGAAGTTACCTAGAAAATTGAAATATTTAACTCTTTCAGGGGCAACAACTTCTACCATTTGTACGGTGCAGATTTCCCCCCCCCCCCGATTTTTGTAACCTAAAATCTTATTTTTTTTTTAATTAAAGGTTGCAGAATGTTTTTACTTCCTTAAACTGATAACAGATGACAGCACTGGCCACTTTTCTAATCATTTAACTGGAATACGTTGAATGCAATAAAAAAAGACTAGATTCAGGTGTTTGCACTGTGCAAACCGCGCCCCTCAAAGGGTTAATGATAGTAAGCTAAATACAAATAAAATATAGTATGTATAGCTCAACAAGGGCCTGTTCACATATAATTCGTCAGCGTCAGCGTAAAATTGTGTAACCAATCATTCATCTATCATTGACCCTTTTAACCAATCAGCGTCAACGTAATCTTTAAAGCTGACTGATTCTATGTGAACAGACCCTAAAGGTGCACTCACACTACGTTGACTTGATACGAAAAAAATAAACCATTATTTTAAAACGGAGTGGGCATATTACGCTGACTTGTTGTGTCGTGTCGTGACGTGGGAAAACACGCTCCCTGACGCGTGAGCTCTAAATATAAATTCCCAGATCTCGTCAGCAGGCGTCCGGCCGTCAGCTATGAACAGGGAAGAATAGCTCATCAAGCATGTGAAGAAACACTCTATTTTATTCGACCATTGCAACAAATATTATAGAAACAAATATGCATGCAATGAAGCATGGGAAGAGATCGGAAATATCAGGTACTATTTACATTTATTTACTTATTTTTTGCAAAGTTAGGCCGTTTGATTGATTTAACCAATATTTCAAACACTTTAGAAACACGTTTATAAAATCAGTGTTTTCTTAAAATTGTCATAGTATAAAATTCGGGTTCTTTAATAACTGGCGGAAAAATTAGTTACTGATCTTGTAAAGTGTAAACAAAGAGGAAGGGGTGATTTAACAATATAAACAGGTGTTCGTCCCCTCGGTATGTTTTCGATTTTCGTCTTTTAGATAGCAAAAATAATTTATATGTGCTTATATTATTTACATTTATAAATTTAGTATTTTATTTAAATTTTTCATAGCAAAAAAATTGTTTTTTATGAATTAGCGGCAACAGTTGGCTATTGATCTTGTGAAATGTAAACAAATGGAGTGTGCAACAATACAATATAAAGAGGTGTTCATTCCCTCTTGTTTTTAAACTTCCATCTTTTAAATAGCAAAAATAATTTATATGAGCTTAGTTTATGTATATTTATAAATTTATATGTATTTTTTTGATTGATAGTTACTTTCAATTAAATATTATAGGCAGACGGTCTTCGACCAAAAATTATCTACTTATTTGTAGAGTATTTGAATTATTTAAATACCAAGCAGTAAAAATTTTCACTACAAGTTATTTATTTACATTCTTTAATAACTCAAAATTATAGTAACAAAAATGATAAATTTGTTTATAAAAACAGTAATAAAAATGTTTACAAAAAATATTAATGGGCCATTCTGATTTTATGAATGCTCTCCCATTGGCATGAACTGCTTGCAGCCCCTTCAGTAGAAACGAAGTATTTTTTGAACTTCTCCTTCACTAGTCCAGTTTTACGAACATTATTTCCACGAATCGCTTCCACATTTCGAAAACTTCTTATTTCTACCTCTCTTACTTGCACTTGCTGTTAAAAATGTGTAATTGTTTTACAACTTCTGAGCATGTTATGATGACAGCATGCTGCTAAAACTATATAATCATAAGTTTACGGTTGAGTTTCTATGGGTTTCATAAACACTCTCCATCTTCCTGCTAATATGAAAAATGTGTTTTCTACTGTGCGTCGTGCTCTTGAATGCCTTTAGTTATAATGTTTGTCTTCATTGCTCTTTATGGAATTATTGCTATATAGATTCATCATGTATGTTTTTAATGTGAAAGCCTGATCAGCGATAATAAATCGATCGGCCACTATTTATAGGGTGCACCCATGTTATTTATATGGTACCACTATTTACAGGGTCCACCCGCAACGATATGCACCTTGGGGGAACCAAACAACAACGGACGTGAATTCGTCACGACACGTCAGCGTAGTGTGCACACACCGCCTGACGTTGTCGTCAGCACGTGTCCACACGTCACATCAGCGTAGTCTGAATGCAGCTTAAAAGTCCATTTGAGAGACGGAAATTCCAAAATATATTATAGGCACTAGCATCTAATGCAACACAAAAAATGCATGAAGGACTGAAACGATGCCTAGACGTAGATATCATTTACTTATGTATGAATATTATACAATCAAATTCCACAGTTGACGGAATCCCTAAATAATTTATACATTGCGTAACTCACTCATATGCTTGCTTAATTAGAAAATATTTTTACGGGCTAATTAATTTGGTACATAGCTTAAATCTTAAAGCTTAAACTTGTCATTATGTGCAATTTTTCTTTTCCAACACATTTTGGTCCTTTAAAACTTTAGCACCAGATGATGGCCCAATGGCTAAGGCTCTGGCAATCGGTTCAGATCCCGTGGGTTCGAGTCTCCCTCTTGGCCTGGATATATGTAGCCGTTCGGAATCTGCTTTAAACCGTTCGGTCTAATTATCCCTCGAGTAGCAAAACGTTGACCGTAGCGCACCTAACCTGACCTAACACTTAAATCTTTAGAACCTGGAAATTATTTTTTATATAATGTACATTATACGACAATATTTTGGGATATTCATGCGTATTTATAGTTTCAGTATTTTTAACATCTAACTGTAAGTTAAATGTTACACACAAAATGTATAAATTCATCTATATTCTGTCATCTTAAATGCAGTTAAAACTTAATACCATGATTTTAAAAAATAATTCTATTATATAGACGGCAAAAGTTCCTTCATTTTATACTTTCGTTTATAATATGTGTAAATTACCATAAGTGCTTTCATATAGTTTTTTTAGTAAAGGTTTTAGGGCAAAATAACAGAAATATGTGGTGGAATAAAATGTTATTTACTTTTCGCATCTTCAAATAACGGATATGATTCCAAATTCCTTTGCTGTAATTCCTGTGAAAATAAATCTAAAGCATGTATCGTTAGAACGAATGTTCGACATTTTATCTTATGCAAGGAAAAAATCTATCTGTCTCTCTTTAAAAATGTTTTTCGATATCCATTGATCCGGTCGCTTGGTTTCCAAATATATTTATCTGACTTTTTTCCTCCCTGAACTGTCAGATGTTAAGAAAGAGACACTGCCTTACGTCGCCAAGAGACTTGAAATATATTTTTGAATCTTTCAAAGCAATTGAAGAGATGGGATGAGAAAAATCACTTACATCTTTGTTGGATAAGGTTTAAATCTTTAAAATTTTTTGTAGAGTTAGATACCACCTATAGATGGTTATTCTGTAGCAATGTGGCTGTGTAAGACTAACTTTGTTTTATTACTGTTATGTATCAAACATGTTACACACTGTTGCGTTTAATGTTAAGAAATAAAAACGAAACATCCATTTTGTGATGACTCTGGCATCTTCACACTACCACTCATGAATAATTTATCTGTACTTGATTTCCTTTATTTCCGTAGAAAAAATGTACTGCTAATGATATTTGTGAAGGTTTTAATAAATTTACTAACTGTTACTTAAATAAACATTCGTCTTTCATTACAAAAATACCCCTCTCTAATAAGGATATCTTCCTTTTCTATTAAACTTTCTGAAGATTTAAATTAATTCCAATAGTTTTCAAGCAGACACAATTTGCAGATAATTCTATTAATGAGATCAAACGCTATTTCTATGTCTAAGTTGCTTACCATACATTGCTGCTATTTTTACTGTTTAAGGCAAATGGATGATATAATTATTCAATTTTGAGTAACTCTCGCCCGACATTCTGAAGTTCATCTCGTGGTGAATTCTCCTATAGTTTTCATTCGTGGTAATCTGGACCCTTAAAGCAACTCATTCCCTAGCGTCTGGTAATAACCCTTGGATCTGGTCGTTCCTCAAGACTGAACTGTGCATTCGTTCCAGCTCTCAACTTTGTTCGTAACTTGATCGAAAGGATCGCAAACCACGTTTAACCACATGTTAAAACTTTTTTTTTCAATGCGGAGGCACTTGTCGTTAAACATTCGCCTACACTACGCCGCAGTTTACTGCCCATTTTATTTTAGGAGCACCATATAGGCGGACGGCATTACACCCTATGAACGGACCACTCAAACGGAGGCATTTTTTCGTGGCGCGACGCTGGAATTCGATCCGAGAACCCTCAGCACCGAAAACCAGCTCGCTGTACCAGAGGGCCGCCTCAAGCCTACAAGTTAAAACTTTAGACAGATGATTTTTAGCATCACAATATATCTATACATTAATATCCTGTAAGTATGTAACAAGTTTCGTTACCATCGCAAATCTAAAAGGGAACACATTTCCCCTTTGTCTTTAAAAAACAAGATGTTTTTCAGAAACTCATCCGCAGGCCCGTGGAATCAGGTGTTTAACCATTGATTGCTTATTGGGAAACCTTCACCAATATGGCCTAGGAACGAGTTGCATGTGACACCTATTTCTCTCTTTGAAAGTTGTATGGGCCTTCTTTCGTGTTCATTCATACTTCATTAACCTTTAGCTTACGAGGCCCATTTTTCCGATTCTATCTTTTTCTTACCCCATTTGAAAGAACGGCCATTAAGGGTTAATACGTACATCCACACATATATATATATATACACTGGTGAAATAAATTAAGAGAATTTGCATATTTTATCGAATTTCATGAACTGAACTGAATGTAAAACCACTGCTTCTAGACAAAAATGCAAATCTTGTACGTCAAATACGTAAACATACACGAGTGTGTAGGCGGAGCCAGTAGAGAAACAGGCTTTATAAGCGTGCGTAAGTTAAGACGCATTTCGTTCGCTAGCACACCTAGGTGAAATTCTTGGTGTTATTTTGCAGCAATCTGTTAATTTCCAATTGTAAGAGTAAAAATGAGTAACCACCAACGTTTAGATGACGAAATGAGGTGGCGAATTGTGGGGAGGCTAGAAGCAGGCCAATCTCAAATCCAAATTTATAGAGAGTTAAATTTAACGCCCAGCGAAGTGTGCAACTTATGGAAACAGTTCCAGGATACCCGATCCATCGAGAGAAAGCCTGGGCAAGGTCGTCCAAGAGCCACGATTGCCAGAGAAGATCGCCATTTGTCGATTATAGCGAGTCGTAACAAGAGTGCTACAGCTTCTCAGCTCTCTCGTGACTTGTATGCAACCACAGGAACCCGTGTATCAAAGGTGACTGTTTCCAAAAGACTTCATGAGAGAGGGTTGTTAGCAAGAAGACCTGCTGTTTGCGTCCCGCTCACTTCTACGAACAGGATAATCCGTTTATCATGGTGCAGAGAGCATAGAGATTGGAGTATGGATCAATGGGCGACCGTTCTTTTCACTGATGAGTCCCGGTTCAGAGTAAACACCGATTCTCGCCGTACGTTCATATGGAGAGAACCAGGAACCCGCTACCTACCCTACAATGTCCGCGTAATCGACCATTATGGCGGAGGAGGTTTAATGGTCTGGGCCGGCATCATGTTGGATGGCCGCACACCTCTCCATGTCTTTGAAAGAGGCACTGTGACTGGTGTGAGGTATAGGGATGAGGTCTTGGAGACCTATGTTCGCCTTTTCAGGGGTGCAGTTGGCCCTGAGTTCATTTTAATGGACGATAACGAGAGGCCACATAGAGCTCTTCTGGTCGACGAAATTCTAGAGAGTGAGGATATTCGCCGGATGGATTGGCCAGCCAGATCTCCAGACCTTAACCCTATAGAGCATGTCTGGGACGCTCTGGGGAGGGCAATTGCAACTCGCACCCCCCCCCCTCCGAGAACCATCCAAGGAATGAAAACAGCGTTGCTGAACGAGTGGGACCAATTGCCTCAGGAAATGATAAATTGCCTTATTTCAAGTATGAAATCATGCTGCGAGACCTGTATTTCTGTAAGAGGGGACCATGCCCCCTATTAACCCATCTATTAACCCATTTTTTTGTTTATTCTGCAACCGCTGTTTCATACCTTCCGACTCCAACGAGTGTTACGCACGATCATGCGTGTGTATTACATTTATTGAATGGTTATTTGTTTTGTATTGTATCAATGTATGTACATATCAAATTTCATTAAAATCGGCACAGTAGTTCTAGAGATAATAGACTAAGTCTGCAACAAATTATCTTAATTTCTTACACCAGTGTATATATATATATATATATATAGTATTTGCAAACTTTAGATAAATGATATATATATATATATTTTCTTTAACCAATGCGGAGGCACTTGTAATCAAACATTCACCCTTACTTCGCCGCAGTTTTACTGTCTATTTTATTATGGGGGCACCATATAGGCGGACAGCATTACCCCCTATGAAGGGATTGCACGAACGGGGGCATTTCTTTCGTGGCGCAACACCGGGATTCGATCTGAGCACCCTCAGCACCTAAAAGTTTTTTCATTCACCCCTATTCACGACTCCTTTTTCTATTGCATCTTCACCACTTGTATCACCACTATAAAATCTTTGTTACACTTGGATAATTTTGAATTCTAACAACCTTGCTTATTCCTTGTACATTAGTCCTTAAACGGCTTTAAGCTGTAGGTCCCATTCTGTTTTTTCCTCATGTTGCAAAAGATTGCTGCAGTGCTCGTTAAAGGTCAACCCAATGTTGTTTTACCATTCAATTGTTTTTAACAGATCTTAGTTATTTAAAATTTTTATACAGCTCGAACATCTTTATATATTTTCCTTATAAGTTACTAGGAAATTGGGATTAAAAGATAGGTTGAGCTCAGTTTAGCCCTCGTGGTGCAAAATATGGTAGCTCTTATGATGCTTTGATTCATTCGCATTTTTCCAGGATTGCTTCAAGCTCATCTATAATGCTTGTCTCAATCACTTTAAAATTCTGATGTCATTTCAATAATCATACTTGGATGACGCCATTGCTTTAAACTGTAAATTTTTCTACAAAAGTGCTAAACCAGTAAGTTTAGCTTTTGTGTTGCAAAAACAGCTGAACCGGTAAATAAGGTAACAACATATCTTGTTATTATCCTGTCACAACTCTTAAATTATGTTTCTGGTAAGCAATTTAAAAGTCCGCACCTTAAGCCAGCCTTTCATGATCAATTCGTGAACACGCATATGTGTCCAAACTTTATCAAGTATTCAAGTTGTTTTTTATTCTACCACTGTATGTCAATCCATAAAATCTGTATTTTTTTATTAAAAAAAGGTTCTTATGTGTTACATAAAAAATTATATTTACAATATATAAGTGATTAAAAAATATCCACTGAAGAAAACGTTTTCTACATTTGAAATTATACAGTGAAGAGATCTTTTTTAATGCAGATATATAATGGTATACATTTCTTGTACTTTTTATTTATATTACCCTAAAAAAATATCTTGCTAAATGTTTTAATTAGAAACAAAATGCAAATGAAATTAAGAGAGTAGGAAAATAAAGTTTTTGCGCATTAAAACCTCTTCTGTAAATAATGGGAAATGAATGCTATTGTGTTATTTTAAAAGTATATTCAAAGTAACTTCTTTAGAAAAGTCGAAAAACGAATTACTTTCACAAGATAAAACGATCTAACAATGTATTTTCCTTTTCAGTTCTGACTATGGTTCCAACTTAACATTTAAATTTAACAAGAGAGAGTATAAATCTTTAGGAAGGAAAATATATACTTTATTTTAGGTTGCAGTGGGATTCTTTTGCTCTGGTATAATATTAAAAGCTTTCCGTAATACCCTAGCCTAATTTATTACTGAAAGGCCATCTGACAAAACTGTAAACTGCACTATCACTTTTAAACATGTCTATATAGCCAATCCAGTAATATCCCGAAATTTCTTTCAAGAAATAAAACACTTGACAACTATTGGATGGTCTGTGTATGGTTGAATAATGACCAAGCAAGTGACAACCTCAAATTGGTATTTTGTCAGGGAAGTCAGTTGGCGGCGGGTGTTTGCTAACAAATAGTGCGTTCCTGGACAGTTGAATCGGGTTTATCGGTCATTGTGTAGAAAGAGAATTTAAAATAAAATACAGTGCATGGGAAACCAAACACTCGATTAAATAATGAAAATAAGAAAATAAAATAAAAATGATCGCGTTTTCTTATTTCAAAGTAGTAAAGAGCTGCTACTAAGACTATATGGAGTGAAGTGCTGAAACTGAAAACTAGAGAATAGTAAAATTATATAAAGTAAATCGTAAGACAATAAAAATCATACGGGCTGTAAACATGTCAGTTAGGTTAATAAATATTTTGAAAGAAATGAACAAGAAATGTATGAATTCATACTGGGATGTCAAACACTTAAACTGAAAAGCTATATAAAGCTGATAATTTAAAAATGTCTAGAAAAACTTTAATGCAAATCATACAATAATAGTTTATTTTATTTTATCGTAAAGTTAGTTCCCTTTATCATAAGTAGATATGTCTTGTAATTTAACTGAAATTTGTTACTAACATTTAAGTGTCAGTTGTACGCCTTCCTAGCAACTTTGTTGTTTAACATTATCAATATTTTTTTGCGACAAAGGAAATTTTCAAGAATATGTGGAATTAAAAATACATTTTCAATTCTCATGTATATATTTTATTATAAACACCATTTTGGCCCTTTTAATCACGATAAAAATATTATAGGGATCAAATTCCGGTATTTATATTATATTTAGTAAGTATTAAATACTTAAAAAAAGTCTGGGCTTAAATGTTTATTTTTGTTTAAGCAAAATTTTCAAAGTAAAGTATCCAAACTTTTAGCAATGTTACGAAACCAATTTAAAATTAAGATGAGCAAAACTATGATAAGTGGTGTTTTTTCGATGACTTTACTTTGAATAACAAATTTTGAGGAAGTAAAGCAACTGTGTAAGTAGAAATATTATTAACTTAACATGATTTTTAGAAAGCATATGTAAGTTTAAATAAAATATGTAACTACTTCAAAATGACAAAAATATGTTTTTATGTAAGCGATTAAAAAAATTCTGCTTGTTTGGAATATGGCAGGGAAATGTAAGTGGCTAAAATATCCATGTAACTGGTTAAAGTCCATCTAATAATGATACTGTGCAGAATATTTTAATCATTTAACTGGAAATATATTTTTGACATTGTAAATCCCTTGAAAATTTTATACTGGCGTACACGGTAAAAATTATGCAAAATATATAAGATTCTATTTACAAGGTTTGGTTAGTTCAAAGAAATTTGTAACCACTCAAGTAATTTGGAAGGACAATAAAGAAAAACTTTGTTTACGGAAGAATTTTACAAAGAGTTCATATAGAGAACATAAAGAAAATACCAAAAGTATACTTATTATTATACTTATTATTATATGGGAAAGGCAGAGTAAACTTATTATTATATATATTATTTCTAGAAGGTCATTTTTGGTGACGATCCGTTTTTCTCCCTTCATATTTAACCAAGACAAATAAATGAGGTACCATTTTAAAGATTAAGTTCTCCAATTCCGGACAAATTGTTCATTTAGAATTGCACACTGTATCGTTTGTTTAAATATTGAAGTTAAAAATTCACTTTTAGCCCTAGAGTGCTTTCCCTGGATCCGCCGATACGGTACGGTTAAATATTGTGTACAAAGAAGTTTTATAATGTAAATATCCCATTTTCTATGAGTTTATGTCCTACTTAACTTTTAATATTTTCTACAATTGTGTTTTGACGTGTTCATATCTCCTGTTCTCCTTTTTTTGTGATATGCTTCACCTCCAAAGGTATTTTGTAATCTTCGGTATTTTGTAACTATCGATTTTGTGTTATCCTTAAGAAACGTTGTTATTTGGGAAATAAATAATGGCTACAAATGAACCGGTTCTTCTTTCTTCTTACTACAAACCACCAATCTCGCTATAAAATTAATCGTATTTTATTCGCATGCGATATTCTCGCACTGGCCGCCAAGTTCTCTATAATGAGCATAACATACACTCGATTAAAATATAGTAGCCATAATGCATCTTTTTTCTTTGAGCTTATATCTTGCCTCCTCAGAGATTAGCCGCTGCATGGAAGCAATTTCAGGAAATGGTAGATCAACGGCCTCTATCGTCCGTCTAAATAGATCTTGGAACAGTCCGATTCACTTGGTGCCAAGGGTACCAACGAAGTGTGGATGTCAATAACTGCCGTACATCAAAAGTTCCCAAATTGTTTATTCGTTGGCCTAGCTTTCATATACATCGTAGATCAATGGCCTCTATCGCTCGTCTAAATAGATCTTGGAACAGTCCGATTCACTTGGTGCCAAGGGTACCAACGAAGTGTGGATGGCAATAACTGCCGTACATCAAAAGTTCCCAAATTGTTTATTCGTTGGCCTAGCTTTCATATACATCGTAGATCAAAGGCCTCTATCGTCCGTCTAAATAGCGCTTGGAACAGTCCGATTCACTTGGTGCCAAGGGTACAAACGAAGTGTGGATGTCAATAACTGCCGTACATCAAAAGTTCCCAAATTGTTTATTCGTTGGCCTAGATTTCATATACATCGTTTTGTGATTATAATAAACACACATATTTGTCTCTAAAGGTGTTTCCCGAGCAAAATTTAGGGAGTCAAACATAATTACATTATTTTTATATTATGAAGGGTTACAAGCCCTTTATTATAAATGTTTATTTTTTACATCATTTTTGATAAAAGAAAACATCGTTTTCTAAAGAATTATTACATTTAGAGTATATGTGGGACAAAATAGAATGTGTTACTTCTGAAAGAACTATTCAATTATTTTTCTGCCTTTCTTTTTTCACGTCAGTTCATCAGATACAAGCCAATATTTTATGGTCACTTTTGGTCAAACTGGACTCTTAGTGCAAAAGAATGCTGATGGGTTTTCCCTATGACATGGGTAAAATATCTGTATTGAGTAAATATTCACCAAATAAAAAATCGAGGAAAGCCACCATTTACGTTATGGTATCCTGACAACTCCAACAAATATATAGAAGAGAATATTTTTATGCCATAAATGATATTGTGAATAAATGTAATCAGTGGAATCTTTATTTATATATTTAACAATAATTTTCTCCAATAATGTTTACCCAACCATTTCAAAAGACAACGGACTGCAAACGGTTTAATATTATTGTTCAAAACCGTAATATCCATTTAGATTTAGCAGTGGCTAAAACTAATTGCAACTGCGCTTGTTTCAGAAAAATAATTTAAAATATCAAATTTTTCTTGCGAATCCACCTGAAGGACACTGAAATCCTTGGAGAAGAATCTCATTACAGCATCGGCGGCTGGTTTCGTGCGATGAGTGGAGTAAGCTCGTAAATCCCTACAATCAATCCATATCTAATTAAAGAATGCGGAGGTAGGGGCATTGCTTGCACGTTATTTTTAATTTTATTTTCTTTACAACCCTATTGTTTTAGAAATTATTTACAGCAATGGAAAGTACTGTTTAATGCAGAAAAAATCAAATACTTCAAAAATAATTGTTTTAATTTTCGATTACGTTTAAGCTTCACATATCAGAATACTTCCTCTTTATAATAGAAGATTAGTTTCCAAAGCAAGACATTTTCTTATTCAAAATAGTAGAGATCTTTTCAAATAAATTATATATATATATATATATATATATATATATATATATATATATATATAAATATATTAGTGTGGGTGTGTACAAAATTAGATTTTATAATTTACATCCAGTACACTCAACTACTAGTATAGTTAATTATTATTTAAAACTTGGATACATGTTTAGTAAAAATTTACTTATTTTATCTCGTTATGTAAAATAACATAATATTATAAACGTGTCTGTATAAATAAGTACTAAAATTCATAGGCTAAGAACAATCCATGAAATACATTTTATTCACAGTTCCTTCCTAATTGTCCCAATGCAATTGTATTCATAATAGTTTCCTAAAGGCGTTAGTTCGTAATGGACATTACAGGAAATTGAAATTGACGCCAGACCAGTAATGAACCTATAAACCAACGTTTAGTCGAGAGATATTACTAATTATATAAACGAAATGAACGTGCATATTCCGCATAAAAAATTCAAGGAACATAAAAGGAACTTTCTAAATCGCACGATAATATATTTATTTCAATGGCTAGATTTGCTTCGATCAGTACTATAGTTTTATGCTCCATTGGTAATATTT
>OU015497.1:189393701-189558701 GCA_907164885.2 Dolomedes plantarius
TGCTTTGATGCTTTCGATTTCACAATTTTGATACTTTCGATTTCCCAATTTTGATGCTTTTAACATTAGAACTTTAACTATTATTTTGATGCTGCATTTACATCCTCTATTTTCTTCAACAGTGATTTATTTTGAAGATTAATTTGATGAATATTTTGCTGAAGTAATATCTAACTTGATACATATCTAAATTTACGTCATCTGTTTTCTTCAACCAGAGAAATTATTTTGAAGAACTTATTATTTGATATTTGATGCTTATTTTAGTTCATAATTTTGTTTTCTTGAACAAAACCTGTTTTAAAGATTACTTATTTTGATGCATATTTTGAGAATCAATATTTTATTATTGAATTGGTATTTGAAAAAATTTCGATTTGAAATATTATTTTCTACTTTTGAATTTGAGTAACTACGTATTATAATTAGTGATTTTCGTTTTGAATATTTGTATATTTGTGTACTATAATTGTTTGAACCTAGTATATAGTTATGGCTACTCTCAACGATTACCCCAATATTGCAAAATCATTAAAAATTGGTGGTACGAATCAAATAAAGGTTCTATATCGTTTAATTTTTGGTACAGACGGCGACAGACAAAATCGTACCAGATTACGTAAATTTACAGGTTTTAAACAGCCATTCGTGTTGGAAGCAACGAAACAGAAAGTACTTAAAGAATTTTCACTTAAAGACTTGATTTCTATTTGTAATCTACTTCATTTAGAATTTTCAACTGACCCAGACAAATGTGCCAATACCATTCTTATGAGTCTTAGTGATTTATCGTTATTAAAAGCAGAATTTTCTGATCTTTCGGAATGCGAAGTGAATGATGACTCACTTCCGGATGCACGTTCATCCCAAACTAACAGCGTTATAGAGGAAAATAGATCTCCCTTTTCCCCCACCATTGACGCAAAAGAATCTTCGAATAAGCAAAATACACACATTTCCGTTGGTGAATCAGATCAAAATTCATTGCCTTCAGTTGAAACTGCGAATCTCTCTTTCCAGTTGTTTAGTCTGAAAGACGTTGTTGATTTAATAAAACCTTTCTCGTCTCGTGATAATTACAGTGTTGAGAATTTTATATCTGACGTTGAAGAACTTTTTTGTTTATATCAGATAAACAATCCAATTCACCAAATTACTTTTGTTAGAAAATGTTTAACTGGTCCCGCTCAAACTTTAATTAGGTCTATTCGTGGAATTACAAATTGGGAACAATTGAAGCACCATTTATTAGACGAATTTTCGGACAAAATTAACGGTATTCAGTTACATAAATTAATGGAATCTCGACGTATGAAACCATTTGAAACCCTACAAGAATATTTCTTAGCTATGAGAGATTTGGCACACAAAGGTTCTCTCGATGACTCCTCTCTGTTTGAGTATGTCATAAACGGAATTCCTGATTCAACAAACAATAAAGTTATTCTTTACGGTTGTAAATCCGTCCCTGAATTTAAGGAAAAGTTGAAAATTTATGAACAAATCTTTAACAGATCACAAAATTTCAGACAAAATAATCAGAAAAAAATTGATGCTTCCTACCTCAATGTGAAAGTCGATAATACACGTAGCCCAAATACACAGCCAGTATGTTTTTCCTGTGGCTTGAGAGGTCACAAAAGCAACCAATGTTTGAATAAGTCACATGGTAAACAATGCTACGGATGTAAAAGTTTTGGTCATGTTCATGCTAATTGCCCTAAAAGTTATCGAAATTCTAAACCAAAACCTGATTCTCAAAAACCTATTTCTGATAAAACTGTAAATGCACTTTCTCCTGAAACTTCATCGAAAAATCCCATGCATGTTGACATTCAACTTGCAGGAATTCAATTGACAGCACTCTGTGACACTGGGTCACAGGCAACCCTCATCAATGAGAAAACCTATCGAAGAATTGGTTCGCCACCATTGCAGCCCACCAACATTCCCTTTTCAGGAATTGGCAAAAACCAAGTTCACAGCATCGGATTCTTTCAGGATTCCATCGAAATTCAAACCATTACTTTACCTGCTAAAATACATGTTCTAGAGGATGACTTGATTCCTTTTGATGTGATTATCGGAATCGACTTTTTACAGCAAACCCAATTTACATTTGATGAAGACGGTATTCGTTTTACTCTTGATAATAACATCTTCGTTAATATTTCTAATATTCCTGATGACGAAGCTTTCCCATTTGATCTTTCACACATTTTGAATTCTGAAATTCGTGAGGAAGTTCAAAATATCGTTACTTCCTACAAACCCCATAAAGTTCAAGACCCTGAAATTAAAAGGACTATTTTATTACAAGATGAAATCCCCGTAAATCAACGTTCTCGACGACTCCCTTTTGCGGAACAGAAAATTGTAGAAAAACAAATTCAAGATCAGGGCCAAATATGCATGTCTGAAAAACCTCTAACATCTACTCAAGATAAGATTTCTAGGGTAGAGAAAATGGATAATCCAATTGATTTTGAACGTGATGATGATGATGATGATGCCAATGATTTAGATTTGCTTCATGATAATGATGATGGAAAATATTTAGATGATGCTGATGCCAGTGATTTAGATTTGCTTCATGATAACGATAATGATAATGCTTTTGATATTGGAGCTATCAAGGCAACTCTTGAACCAAAAATGTTTGATGCCGATGATGATGCCCTTGAGAATGAATCCGTCAAAAGTGAAAAGGCTGAACCAAAATTTCAAGTTATTGAAGCTCCCAAACCCCCTGAACAAATAGCAGCTTTTCAACAACAGAAAAACATTCTTTCACAAAACCCAGTTCTTCGTGTTTTTCAACAGGGATACCCATTAGAACTCCACACTGATGCCAGCTCCTTAGGTTTTGGCGCTGTGCTCTTGCAACAATCCGATGATGGACAGTTTCATCCTATTCATTATTTTAGCCGTAAAACTACAGTTCAACAAGAAAAATATCATAGTTATGAACTGGAAGTTCTTGCCGTTATTGAAGCGCTAAAAAAATTTCGAAACTACTTGTTGGGAACAAAATTTAAAATTATCACCGATTGTGATGCTTTCCAAAAAACGATGCACAAAAAAGACCTACCAGCTAAAATTGCTCGATGGGCATTGATGTTAGAAGACTTTGATTATGAAGTTTGTCATCGACCCGGTAGACAGATGAAACATGTTGATGCTTTAAGTCGTAACCCCATTCTTGTAATTACCTCAAATGATATCACTCAAAAGGTGAAAAATGCCCAAGACCAGGATGAATTTATATCTCAAATTAAATCTATGCTTGAATCTACACCTTCTGATGAATTTTTTGTTAAAAACGGAATTCTTTATAAACTTCATCAGGATGCCGAACTTTTAGTAGTACCACAAATGATGCAGAAAGAAATAGTGCTAAACGCCCATTCACAAGGTCATTTTGCTTCACAAAAAACCGAATTAATTGTTTCTCGTGAATTTTTCATTCCTCAACTTAAGAAATTAGTTCAAGAAATTATTTCGAACTGTATTCCTTGCATTTTGTCCTCGCGAAAATCTGGAAAACAAGAAGGATACCTTCACCCCATTCCAAAAGGTGATGCACCCCTTGAATGTTACCATTGCGACTTTTTAGGACCTTTACCATCGACAAAAAAATGTTATAAGTATCTTTTTACAGTAGTTGATGCCTTTTCCAAATTTGTATGGATCTATCCCGTGAAGTCCACCTCTACGAAAGATGCCTTAGACAAATTATCCTTGCAACAAACTACATTTGGCAACCCTTCAAAAATCATTACTGACAAAGGTAGCGCATTCACATCTTCAGAATTTCAAAGTTACTGCCAGGAACAGTCAATTGAACACATTTCAATAGCAACAGGTGTGCCACGTGGCAACGGTCAGGTTGAGCGTGTTCATGGCACAATTATTCCCGTTTTAACTAAGTTAGCTCTAGATGAACCTGACAAATGGTTTAAATATGTCCCAAGATTGCAACGTATCTTAAATAGTACCACCACACGCAGTACAAAATTCACACCCTTTCAACTTTTAATTGGTGTTAAAATGAAACAACAAGAGGATCTACAGATTAAAAATCTTCTTGACGAGGAACACCACCAAAGAATTCTTGATGACAAAGAAGCGTTACGTATCGAAGCTAAACGAAATATCCTCCGTTTACAGGAAGAAAACATACGACAATATAACAAACGGCGTAAACCGGCTTGTAAATACAAGATCGGTGACAAAGTGGCAAAACAACGAACTCAATTTGGAACCGGATTAAAGCTCCGACCAAAGTTCTTCGGACCATATGAGATCACGAACATCAACCCCAACGATCGTTACGAAGTTCGAAAGTTAGGACATCACGATGGTCCAACCATAACATCAACTGCAGCGGACAAAATGAAACAGTGGTGCAGAAACTGAACACCAATACCACTGTGTTGAACACTGCTTGATTTTTTGAAATATTTTTCCTTTTTCTGCTCTTTTTTTTTATCTTTTCAGAATTATTGTTGACAACCCAGCCGCGGACGTCTGGAAAGTCAGAACGGCCGTGTGAGAGTGAGTTTGGCAACACAACTGAACTATTACTACAACTTCCACTCCTACTACTTCGGCGCGAAGGACTTGGCACGCAAACAGAGTGATAGACTAGTGACATTACGAAGCGGATGTGTCGCTCCGCAGGCTTGCCGTTTTGAGTCAAATAGCTATGTTAATGCTTTGTTTTTTCTTAATTTCATACTAAGTGTTAGTCCTGTCTTGTAAACATCGTCTAGTTTAATTAAATGTTCAAAATAATTAAGTCTAATGATTCACTTCTAAAGGAAGGAGTACTAACTCCTTCCTACATATATATATATATATATATATATATATATATATATATATATATATATATATATATATATATATATATATATATATATATATATATATATATATGTCACAACATTAATTGAAAATTACAGGGTCTTAAAAATAGCGAAATCTAATATGAAAATCATTGGTAAAACGCGTAGTGAAAAAGGGTTTTTCCCATTTTTCGTTGTTGACCTCGATTCGCGATATTGAAGTTCCATGGAGGGAATTTATTTTTAGATAGATGTACAGGGTTTGGCGCGAAAACAAATGCTTCTAGAATTTTCCAGGTGGTGCTTTGCGGATGCGCCAAAAGGGTAGACGCGTTAATGAAGACTTAGAATTACGCAGTACGCGGGATTGATTCGTTAATAGTGGACGTGCGCTAGCGGTGTCCACGGGGTTTGCGAAATGGCGAACATTTAGAGAGGCGAACGTTGGAGCGATGGCTTTCATGAACTTGTAATAAATAAAATTTAGTTGTTTTGGACCATAGTATGTTGCCAATGCTTGCATCTGTCTTACTTCAGCGTCATGAACTGTACCTAAGAAGACTGCAAATACTAATTTAGTGAAAGGGCGTAGAACGACGCCCGTCATATATATATATATATATATATATATATATATATATATATATATATATATATATATATATATATATACACATATATATATATATATATACATATATATATATACATATATATATATATATATATATATATATATATATAAGAAACAAAAACCTTGGTTTTTATTTTTACGTTTACTTGTGCTGGAGCAGTCTACTAAAATTTAGTATTAAATCTCATCTTAAAAATAAGTATTAACTATAACTCAATAAATATTTTACCAACTTCCTTCTACTACTATTTTTTGGTTTATCCGGCTATTCATTCTGATTAAGTCTAACGAGCTTCTATAAGTTCTAATTAGTAGTAAAACTTGTTGGATGATTCTTTACTAGAAAAAAGACACTCCATTCTACAATTTTATTTTTCTTAGCAATATTTCTATATCAGCTTCCATATTTAAGCTTTTGATTAATTTCAGAAGAATCCATTTATAAAATATTTATATATTTTTTTTCGATAGCGCATGGAATAAGAAGTTTTACATCGCGGATTATTTTAAGCTATAAAGTGTTTGTTCCTATTTAATTATCTTCTTTCATTCTGAATCCATTGAATAAAGAAGGGTTTAAAATTAACTATTCAATCAATACGTTAATGAACGAAAAAGGATGTTTTAAAAAGAACTGTATTTGGGAATAAGTTTTAAAGAACTCCAGTAAGGAATAAATAACTATGTTTGGGAAAGGTCTGCTAGTGTTGTCTATTATTGTACAATGCATGTCTGTTTAGTAAAAGCGATGATTTAGAACCGTATCTATTGCATTATATGATAAAAATATATCGAACAAAACATTTTTTTATCACTATTCTTCATTTCCAATTCACGTGACCTTTATATTAGGCTTAATTTTCGTTAAAAGTCTTATCTGGGTCGCATGTTAATGAAATTTTTTGAGTATGACCGTAATTTCTCGTCAAATTTTAACGAGTGCAGATTAACATGCAGTGTTTCTGAGAAATTATTCCTAAATAACATAGGTTGCTAAAACTCTAATAACATGCTGGAAAATAAAATCATTTTACTTTACATACATATAGTAAATACAAGATGTTAGGAATGCATGGAACTTGTGATCCTAAAAAATCTCTGTTATCTTCTAGAATACTAAGAAATATAGACAAATTGAAAACTGAGGTACCGCCGTACCTGTTGCAGGTTTCCCATGTTTAAAATTTCCAGTAATCATTAAAAAAAAAACGGGCGTGGAAGCCCAGTTGGCAAGGGTAGCGGGCCAGTGATCTGAACGTCCCTGGTTCGATGCTCGTTCCTGCAAATTTACCACCGTATTTACTAATGGTGGCCGGGGCACGTAAAATAGGGCGTGGCTATAATGTCCTCCAAGTTCTCAAATTTACCTCTGGAGGTGCGGGGTCAACTGTTCCGGTCTCGTCACTTGACTCGGTTGAAAATTATTGGACCGGCCATTTAGCCAAGTCGGACTCCGACCTTTGTGGTGCTATTCAAAACAGGAGCTGCACCTTCATCGCCCATTGCCTTCGGTACTTGTTCTGATTTTGCTATCAGTTAACGGGCATATGCAACAACAAATTAAAAAACTTTTAACTAGTATTCTTGACTAGATCGTGAAATGTAAACTCTACCAAAAATCTTTTCCTTTTGTCAGCAGGTAACTTTGTCTCGGGGATTTCAAACATACCATTTTTATTCTAGAAAAGATACACATTTTTTTTTTTTAATTTTTGAGTTAATAGGTGAACGATAAATATTGCGTACCAGGACGTCAGAACACAACAATGATCAATCATGTGTAGATCAAACTTTTTTAAAAATGTGTTCACATCAACTATATTCCGTAATCAAAATATAAACGACAGTGCGCATTTTAAATGATATAATCATAAACTTCTTAGCAGAATAGTCCCAATATTATATCTACCCAATAATTATTAGATGGATTTATTTCCCTTTTTTTTACATTATGAATTGAAATGTCAAGTTGAGAAGTCATAAATTTATGCTTATGGAATTGCGGAAATATTATTCAGATTTTTTATTCAGCAGTGCTTTATAACATTAAAAGATAATAATATAAAAAGATGAATAATATTTTAAAATATTGCATCTGCACTTCTTAAACGTGGAATTGCCAAACAGCGATTACTTCCACTGTATAAATTTCAACTTTGATTGGTCTGTAATGAAAAGTATATTATGTAAATAATAAATTTAATGAGTCCGGGGGCACCGTAGTTGTTAACACGTCGGAATTTGGTTCTGAGGTTGTTCGGTTCGACAGTCCCAACTGAATGTTCTCGTGTTAAGGTGGGTATGTGCACTTTAAAACTGGAGACCGGGAAGCCCCTCCGTAAGGTTTCTAAGGGTTGGAGGATGGTACGAGCGCAACATATCAAGTCCCTGAGGATACGTGGTCCAAACCGTGGTGGCACTAGGGCAAAAATCAGTTCCTAACCCTTGCGGTGCCCAGTGGCTTGTGCTAATGTAATATATATTAATGTTAACACTTTTAATATTTTAATGCGTGATGGCAAAATTGAGATCAAGGAATATATTTCTTATACTTGCTAATGACCTGAACGAAGAGAGCAAATCTCATTATTTATGTTCCATGTCTATTTTTCGACGGGAAAAAAAGATAAGTGGAAAAAACTTGGAAAAAAATTTACGAAAATTCGCAAGATTTTTACTCTAATATTATCCTACATAAACTAAACGTTTGGCATGGGGACAAAGTGTTTGTCAAAATATGATAAAAGTCTTTTCATTTTATTCTTTTTTTACGTAAATATGACTATATGTATAGAATAAATATTGAATAAACGAACAGAGTATTCATGACGTCATTTTGTAAACTAAAGATAAAAATGTATATAACAAATTGAAATGTATTGTCAGTTTTCTTAATGTATCAATTTCAACAGGTCTGAAATATTAGAAATATACTATACTCTTATAAATGAAACAAATTAATTCCTTAAAGAAGCCATTAGTGGGAAATCTGTTCAACTCATAATGCCACCACATGTAACGTTTTGATCAATTAAGTTCCTTTGCTTTTGCATGTTGCACTTTTGCACTAATAAATATATTTCCTCATTCAGTAAGTTTTTGTGTTGCTTGTAGAAGTATTTATCCTCAAAATACAATTTTGTCTATGAATCTATATTCACATAACAAAATACTTGATTTTTAAAAAGATCCACTCCAAAGCTTTGCATAAAATATGACTGTTTTTATAAAGCATTAAAATTGTGTTTACATTACTAATGTATAAAAACCAAAATGTTAACTAATTAGTGAAAACAGTCTATTTGAATAATATATTCTACTGTATAAACTGTTCGGCAGATTTCATAATTATCCGTCTTTTATATGAATACATTGCAGACTTACAATTTGAAAAAAATTTTAACTCCAACACACGATATTTGCTATTTAAAAAATTAATGCTTAAATTTCAAATTCACGGGTCATTTAAATTTTGCTTGAACCAGCAGAGACGTATTCATTCTAAAACATAACTGCTTATTAGTGTCGGGTTAACACAATTTCTCAGTTATTTGCTTTGTTCTCTTACTATTAGTAGCATTATTGCATTATTTGCTATTTAAAAAATAAGGGTTGAATTTCAAATGAAGTGCCATTTGCATTTAGCTTGAAACAGCAGAGACGTAGAACGAAGACAAAATATCCTAACCGTAGTTAATAAAATATCTCATTTAGTGGGATCATTCTAAAACAGAACTGTTCATTAGTGTCGGGCTTAACACAGTTTCTCAGTTATTTGCTTTTTTATCTTACCATTAGTTACTTGAAAGGAATTTTATGAGAGAGATAAGTGAAAGTTCTTTGAATGGTATTTTATTGTACATAGAAAGTATACAACACTTGCGAAATAAAACACAATATTGCGACTTAGGATTATAACTTGTTTACGAGAGATTTCTAAACATTTCTGCCGAAACGAATTTAATTTACCTTTACAATTCAGATTGAATTGCTGAAATTAAATTATATTATCCGAATGTACCGAATATTTCATTTCTTTCACTGTAAAGGTCTTCCTAATTAAGTTATATGTGTTCGAGACAAAGTGAAATTTCTTATATATTAAAAATATTGAATTATCTTCTGGTGGAATTTTTAAAATATAATTTCTTAAAAAGAATTGCTCACAAAGACACAAATAGATAAAAACTTTCAAATATATTTTTATAAATGTATAAGGAAAATGTTTTGGGGGCATGTAAATGCATACAAGCATTAACGTGTTTATTGGTATGCATTATGATCTCGCAAATACATTTATCTGTATCCTAGAATGTAACAGATTTTTACTTTAATAATAAGCGGATAAATTCTTTTCGTATGCAAGATTTAAATTAATATTTCGAAATGAATTCATGTATAAAATACTATACACATATAATATAATATGAAAGTCGTTTATGTCCTACACGTGGACCTCAAATGGAACTGGTATATTAAATGTAACTTAATTTATCTTCAGCATTACCAAAGGAGTATTATTTGTGAGGATTTCAACATTTAAAATGCATCTCATTTTGAACATCTTTGACACGTGTTGCTGCAAACAGACAGCTGTTTAATACTCTAAACACGCTGTCTTTTACAGACAGCGTATTGCAGACATTATCAATAGTACTTGAGTAATATGGAATCTGGTCTGACGTAAGTGATTGTAATCTGATAAACCGTATGTCAGACTCGCGCCTGATTTACTCTTAATTGTGAAAAATGTGACCAATTTAAGTACGATTGACAGGACCATTAACAGCTCAAAGAAATTTTTTAAAGGAAGACTATTCCGATACTAAGTGAAATAGAAACTTCATTTAGAATGGTTAGGGAAAGACCATTAGCGCAGGAAGAGAGGCGACGTAAGAATGCGAGAACCCAACTGACACGGCAGTATGGACAGGTGAATGCTTAACCGCAGAGAAGAGGGCTGCCGACAAATGATCGCAAATGGAATGACGGTAAGATGAGAGTGACTGCAAGTGGCGCGGTAGAACTTACGAGAAGGTTCCAAGGAAGGTTATAAAAGGAACGAGAGAGTACGAGAGGAGACTCGTTTTCGATTATGTTTTAAGCTACGAACGGAGAGAGCTGAGAATGAAGAGACGGGCGTCTCTATTTGACTTGTATTATCAACCTCACTCTCTGGTGACGATGATTCGATTTACTGTACATTACGACTATTGTAATTAATTATATTAAACTAGATGTACATTCTGTTAAAGCATTTCGTTTATGCATAATTCTACGAGACATTTATACTTTGGGGTCACGACGACTACACACTCCAGATTAGATATTATCTTGAGAAGTATAAAACTCAGCACTAATAAAAAAATATGACATGAATTATACAGTGTTTAATAATTTTATTTTACAAATGCAAGTCATTTGGCCATTAGGCCATTAGACTTCGGGTTCTCCAATACTTAAAAACAAGTGATTTATAATTCAATAGTGCAGGGAACACGTCAATATTTAATACAATTACAGATTGACTCAAATGGCACAAAGCCCAGTTGGACGAATCAGCCAGACCAATCCGAAAAGGTGTGTCCGGACAATCGGAAACAAAAGACAGTCGGAAGCCTGTCAAAAGTCTAAAATATGCGGACGCAGGAAAACGCTGGGAGTCAGGAATAAAAGAAGGATATTTGCATAGAGCAGCCCAGGTCTTTTTTCTAGTGGATTCATTAGGCTTAAAAACGATTTTTAAGGTCGTTTTTATAAAACACTTGGAATAATGGTATGTCAAGGTACTGTTAGGTTTCTGTAAAACCTCTGCCCTCTTCTTGCCTAGACGGTCTACTGAGTTTAATTATATTTCAGTACATAATGTTCGTTAAAAAGACAATATTAAAACTTTGGGAAACAAATATTTCACATTATAGAATATTTAACCTGCCGAACTTTGCCTCTGTTTTTCATTATAGATGCGCAATATTAATTATAGAAATTTAGAGTTCTATTACTGGTAAAATTATTCATTATTTTTTTTAACACAGACAATAGAAAAAAGTTTAACTAAATTAAAATATTGTCAGTGTTGTATGCCCAGTGTAGTATACCCCAGAGAGTCCTTTAATTTAATTAAATTTAGTTAATTAGTTTTATAATCTTCCGAAAATTCTTTCAGGAACAACATCCACATAGTCATCAACTCTAAGTGTTTTGCAAGAAACTATAAATTGAAGAAAAATGAAAAACTCTAATAAAAAGTCATTTTCTACGGAGAATCATTGTTTCGTAAACTAATTATCTAAGGTAATAGAGATGATAGTATTACATTCACATTTATCTTCATCCAAATTAATTCATAACGTTTAATAAAATTATTCGCTTAATAAACCGTGTATTATTTGTTCTAAAATCGCAGCACACTAAGTGGTATTAAATTTTAGAAAATCGCAGTGGAAAAAATAACAATAATTTTCGACTCAAATGAGATATTCTAAGAATAAAGGTATTTAATAAATTAAAAATTTATCATCGATTTTATACGCTGTAAAACATGCAGTGACTTATACAGAATTACTTTAGGGATCAAATGAGTTTGACAAACGACATGACCGCGAGTTTCATTAAAAGCGAAGTAGAAACAGTTCGAATTAATTCGAGAGAGTTTGTAAGGTCGATATAAGATTCGATTGACAATAATAAAACTTTTAAGTGCATAAATTTAAAGAAGCCGCTTAAGATATGCTAATTTCATCATAGGCCGTTGGTATAAATACCAAGCAGCTATATTACAGAAGAGAGTCTGGTTTGTTTGTAGTTATTTAGGCGAGTTGCCGCTTGTGGCGATTAGCTAGTTTGCTTCAAACTTACGCGAGTTCTTAACAACCCGTTAGACGAAGGTTATTTGTGATTATAGGTCAAAGATTACTGAGGCGCATCGCTAGTTTGACTCTACAATAATTAGTGAGTATTTTTGAAATAATATTCCTTGCATAGTGTTTATAGTTGTGAGCATATCAAACTGCATTTCTTTGTACAGTGTTTATGCAGGTTGTACCAGTAGTACGCAGTATTATTTTAAAATGCAAGTATATGTGTCAAGTAAAGAATAAACTTTGTTATATATATATATATATATATATATATATATATATATATATATATTTCTAGCTGAAAACCCGCACTTCGCTACGGAGTACATTCAAATTAAATACAATGGTCAATGTATGCAATTAATGCCAACAAAAATAAATAAATAAATAAATAAATATATTTATATATATATATATATATATATATATATATATATATATATATATATATATATATATATATATATATATATATATATATATATATATATATATATATATAAAATAAATACGACGATCAATGTAAACAATTGATGTAAATCTATATATATATATATATATACATATATATATATATATATATATATATATATATATATATATATATATATATTTATTTATAAAAAAAATCGTAAGAGATATTTTTATAGACAAAATAATGTAGAAGAAAATATTCAAATTAAATGTAATAGGACATACTAAAGAATATAGTACAGTTAATATGTACAGTTTGAGGAACATAATATCTTTTATTGTTATTAATATTTTTTTGGATAATGTCCAATCGTCTGCCGCATTAGCAAGAGAAAAAAAATATTTTTTTGTCTATTTAGTTGTGATGCACGTGACGATAAATTTATTTAAAGTACCAGAAAAAGAAATCACGTGATCAGCATTTAATAAATCAAATTCTAAAACTAAATATTTAAAAATTCACCAAAAATCAGAAATGGAGGTAAAGATTCGAAAAAGATCTCTTTGTAAAGGAATTTTTATGATCTTTCTCGTGATATAAATTTTATAACCCCCCCCCCCCAAATTATTATTTTAAATGCAAACTTAAAAAAAGTTACTAAAACAACTTAAAAATTTTATTTTAAAATGTCTAAGCAGAATTTTTCAAAAATCTTTCTTAGTGCACCCCTACACTGTAAGAAGAATCGCCATGCAAAATTTCAGCTCTTTAGGTCCAGCGGTTTGGTCTGTGCGTTGTATGTCAGTCAGTCAGTCAGTTACGGAACTGTTTTATATACACTGCTGGCCACCCAAATTGCAACACCAAGAAAGACAAGAGATATCACAACAAAATTTATTTTGTAGATAACATGTTGACCAAGTATCAAATGATTAAATTTATAGACTTCTGTGAAATGTGGTTCCTGCCAAAATCAGTAGCCAGAGTAGCCGCCATTGTTGGAGATCACCAATGCCACACGAGTCGGCATTGATTCAAAGGGACTTTGGATGAGTTCTTGGGGTACAGCAGACCAAGCAGCTTCCACACGTTGCCAAAGTTGATCTGCTGTGGCAGCTGAGGATGGAATCTGGGTCAATCGTAGAGCAACCATGGACCACATGTTTTCGGACCACATGTTTTTTTGGACCACATGTTTTCCATGGACCACATGATCTATCGGCGAAAGATTCGGAGAGCGAGGCGGCCAGCGAAGCAATTCAATATGGCGATTGACGAAGAACCATTGGACAATGCGTGCCACGTGTGGTCGCGCATTATCCTGTTGAAATATGTCTGTGGGCAAGCCCTGAAGCTAAGGAAGGACAACTGGCTCCAACACCTCGGAGATGTAGCGCTGGCTGTTTAAAGTACCGGCAATGCGTACTAGAGGTGTGCGAGAGTGATATCCAATACCGACCCATACCATAATACCCGGTGCAGGACCAGTGTGGCGGTGCATAACGCAGCTGTTCAGCATCCTCTCTTCACGGTGTCTCCAGACTCGAATGCGACCATCGTGGTGTTGCAGACAGAAGCGTGACTCGTCAGTACAGACAATTTCATTCCATTCTGCCGTCCACATCCTTCTGTCATCGCACCATTGCCGGCGGAGACGTCTGTGTTTCTGCGTCAAGGGTAGACAAAGCAATGGACGTCTTGCCAACAGACCACTCTGCTGTCAACGGCGTCGAATGGTACGCGCAGACACTGGATGATACGTTACAGACTGCATGTGCTGTGCTATGGTTCGTGATGTGACTGAGCGATCCGTCACTACCATGCGCCGAATTTGCCTGTCATCACGTGAAGTGGTGCGCTGAGGTGGATGCGATCGAACACGCCGGTCCGTCGTACCCTCTTGCATCCAACGATCACATATCCGCATTACAGTTGTTTGATTTCGTCCAACACGACTACCGATTTCCCTGAAAGATAATCCACAATCTCGGTAGGCCACTGTCCTTCCTCTGTCGAGCTCGGATACTTGATCAAAAGATGATCGCTGTTTTCGACGAGGCATAATTGATCGTTTTTTTTAAAAAAACACAAGAAAAATACAATTGCCGAACTTGAAATCGTTGAAATCTCCAAGCCTTAAATAGCGCTTTGAAGTGGCGCCACAGGCGCGCGTGATGTGCGTCTGCGCTGAAATTCTAACCATTTGCATATCTCACCTCCGCTAATGCATGTTGTAAATTTCATGTTATTTGCATGTTTCCTTCAGGGTGTTGCATTTACAGTGGCCAGCAGTGTATATAGATTAAGTGTCGTTTATTCTGCAGTAGAGGGTCACTTCAATTTACATATACCCAAGTTAGGGTAGAACTCAGCCATCTCTATAAGTTTTAGATGAAATTGTGAAAGTACCAGCCACTTTTATGTCGAATTTTTGAAGGAAAATTTTGCTAAGCCTAATCTTAACAAGCGTACTTAACTTCATGATGCACAAAGGTTATTTTTAAAATTTCTTAACTTGAATTTAAATAAAAATTGCTGAACTTAGCATGCCGAATAACAAAAGCCTATTTTTTCTATAAATCAAGCTAATACTAGTATTTTTGTCTTCCAAAGCGGCAGGCACTTTATTAATTAGGTAATTTATTGCTTTTTTTTACATTCCCCCACTGTTACTGCGAAATTTATTAGTTGCTGGTAATAGGTGCACCTCAACTTTCAACACTGGTGGGCAGACACTGATGGGCTCTCATCCTTTTCCTACCCACATGCCAAATAGAGAGACTTCTAGGGCTCGGGATTTAAAGTGTTCATGGACAAGGCAGCATTCAGTGACGCTTGTAAGTATTCAAACAGAGCACACCGCAGTGCCGAATTCTAACACTTATACAAACCACTGGACTGTCTTAAACTAGTAATGTACTATGTGTGACCAATATGTGTACCAATATATATGTCTGATAAATAAATATAAAGATATGATTTTTCGATGTATTATAATAATAGAGGAAGTAAGAAGTTTGTTTTCCTCTTAAAATCTGACATATTACGTAAAAATCTTTCAGGAAGTATATTAGCGTAAAAAAACTATCTGAAGATAACTGTAAAGTTAAACCATTGTGTTACTCTGATGTAATTAAATAGTTTTTTTTTAATAAAATATATATGAGTTCTATGAATTAGGATTTATAACTTTTTCTCCTCCACTATATAATTCAGCGCTTGAATTTACATCTCGACCTGCAAATATATATATATATATATATATATATATATATATATATATATATATGGGATACCTTTGGTGTAAAGGAGTATTTGCACTCATTAAAGCAGTAACCACTCGAGATACCTAACGATAACAATTGTATATTTATTGAGTATGGCTAATTTAGTATAGCAGCGTCTACAATTCGTCTTTTCGCGTCTGACCCCTATGTTGTCTGGAGTCCGCCTCCCTCTGACAAAAGCGAAGAATCCTTTTCCTCCAAAAAATCTCTCCCTCCCCCAGGAAAGGGGGTTTGGGGAGCGGGGTGTCGTTGCCCTCTCCGGCACAAATCTACAGTTCTGGTGTAGTCAGCAGCGGGGCAGGGCGATTCTCGAGAAATCGGGAGGGAATTCGTCTCACAGCGGTCATCATGACACCGAAACGACCTCGCGGATCCTTCCGTTGTTAGACGTAAAATAAATCCTAAAAAAAGAAAACAACAGTATTTTGCATTAAAATTATTTACAGATCATTAGACCATGGTTTTATGTGATCAGCAGCTTATCTGGTCTTAATTGGCCCTTCATGACAGCCAATCTTTTCTAGGTCGTAACGATCGTTCGGCTTCGTCTTTGCAATCCGATAGAGTCCTTGTCATGGAATTCTTGTACAGGGCCAGTATATCTATCTCTCTTTAGAACTTTATCATCTTCATAAAACTTCTCTTCTATTGTGTATGACTGTGATTTCAACTGGCTAGTTCTTGTGGCACTGGACACTTTTTTAGACTTTTTGTCTAAGTATCCCTTTTTATTAGCTAACTTGAGAGCTCCAGCAATACGAAAATTAATATCTGGTTCTTCCTCTAAAATAGGTTCATTTTCTCTCACAGATATTTCAGCTAGCCTTTCATCAACGTCAACTTCATTCCAAGCTCCACGATTCTCATCTTCTAATTTCTGATTCTGTTTTTCTTCTACAAGCTCTCTTTCTAAATTCGTCATCTTTTCTTCATGTTCATCTCTGTTGTCAGACATACCACAAGTAAGAACTTCACCGACTATTCTACAGATGTCAGCAACGTAATTCAGTTCTATATTGATTCCCTTAGAATCAACAGCAGCGTCATTTTCAGCAACATTAGTTTTATTAAGAATTTCAATAAACTTTTCTAGAATAGTGCTCTTAATTTTCCTCTCTTTCAACGTTTTTGCTTCGTTTAAAGCGCTGTACAGTGCTTTTCCAACTTTTTCTTCATCAATAACAGTGGATAAATAAGGCTTCTCAACAACTTCCATTTCAAGAGCATCACTTGTCAACGTTGGTTCATCAACTCTTACAATTCTTCTTCCTTTCCGTGATTGCAAATATTTCCCATCATCCAACACTTCCTTAAGCAAGTCGTCTGATTTCAAAAGAAGAGTTTTTCGAATCTTCCTTTTCTTTTTCATCATACTGCATCATATCCTCGGGAGTGTAGTACTCATTGGCCACTTTCAGTTCAGGCATTTCAAGTGACATCTTATTTCGTTGCTTTAATTTCATTCTGATTAACTCTAATTGTTGTTCTCTGCTAGTATTATAAGATTGTGTAATTTCAAAAGCTACCTCAAAGAATTTCTTTCTCTAGCCATCAATTACTTCATCATACTTTTAAAGCATATTCTTTTTCTTCAATATTCCAAATTCATCATACTCTGGTTCTTCATAGGTCTGATAATCACGTTTCTTTCTTTTATTTTCTACATTCCGTGAAGAGCATTCACTATCAATAATATTCAAATTTTCTAAAACATCCTCTTTCTCTCCAAGGACATCTTTGTCTTTTATAGTTAGAATAATTGGTGTTACTTCCTTGAAACCTTCAACATCATGAGAAACTTTAAGTCCTTCTAAACGTCGTGAAGTATAAGCCTTGCTCTTTTGAAACTCTTTCTCTACTAATGCACCAACACCAAATTCTTCGTCCATTTCTTCAAACTTTTTAGCCCTTTTTTCTGCTCTTTCTTTTTCTTGCAGTAATTTCTGATGTTTTGTAACCCAGTCATCAGTATTACTCAAATGATCATATGACAATAACTTTTTTTCGACTTTCTGTGGTTTCACTTGATCATAAGAGCTCTGAAATGTACCATTTTCATCATTAAAAGTTGTTTCGAGTTCTTGATTCCCCAATTCTCTTCCATCGACATTTTTTTCATCAGGCACGTCACTTTACTCATGAGTTAAATCTTCTGAATCTTTGTTACATTCAAATTCAGTTTCCACAAATTCTTTTTGATTTTCATCTTCCTCTACCTCAAACACTTTTCCAGTCACAGCACTCTCCTGATTCGATTGAGAGTCTTGATCATTGCTGCACTCGTTTCCAAGATTCGTGTTTCCTTTATCAACATTTAAGTCATTAAAATCACTCTCATTAATTCCAACAGTTTTATTTGCTTCATCGTTTAATTCATTCAAACCACTTCCACTAATATTTCTTTCTTCACATACGTCACTTTCATTTTCAGTTAATTTGGTTTTATCATCACTATTTTCACCTTCACCGTCAGTCGCGGATGGCAACAGGTCTATTTCTACGGGACTATAATTTTCGTCTAAATTCAACATAGAAATTTCAATTTTCTGTGATTCACGTCTTTCTACTCTATTTCCTTCACTCTCAAGTACAGCTGGTTGTCTAGGGTAAACTACTTTTTTAATGTTGGTTATAAATCTCGTTCCGGGTTTAGGTTCCGGAGATATTTCATTATCATTTACTTTACTACGTGCAATACAAACATAATTAACTCGAAAATTCTTACGCAAACACGCTATATTTACACCTTCGTTACTCATACAAAAATCAAATTGAGACATTAGATCCATTCCAATAACCATTTTGTTACACAAATTACTACTTAAAACATAAATATCAGTATTCACAGAATAATCATCAACTATTATATTAGCATTAAAATAACCTAAAGGAGATATTTGATATGAGCTGATTCCCAGTAACTGTACTTTATTCTGGGTTAGTTTTGGTGATCCTTGATTAAAATAAGCTTCTTTATTAACTATTGTAATTTCACTTCCGGCGTCCCAAATAGCATCTAATTCTTTTCCTAAAACCTCGACACTTTTCTGAATCCTATTAGGATGATGATGTGAAATTGTTACTTTATTAACCTTCTTTTGAGGACATAGATTTGCCTTGTGTCCAAACTCGTCACATAAAAAGCACCTCAAACCATTGTCTTTAAATTTACAATCAGATTATTTATGTCCTTCCACATTGCAATTGTAGCAGATAATTTTAAAGTTCGAATCATTTGTCCGGCGTGTGTTAGCAAAAGGTTGTGTGTATTTCTGTTTCTTAATCAAACATGTTTTTGGTTTCTCATTTAAAAACTTTGCGTCTCTACTAATTTCTTGCGTCACTACATTTTTAAATCCAGCTTTAAAATATTTTTTGACTTCAATTCTCCGACTATTATCTTTAATTTTCTCATATATTTTTAGTTTGTCTCTGAATTCATGCATGTCTCTGCATCCGTATAAAATGTGTTTCTTTACATCTAAATAATTTATTCCATTTATAATATATTGTATAGTTCCACTATCTTCAATACTTCCACGCGACGCGATTTCCTTCATTCTAAAATAATAATCAATGACTGGTTCATTCCCGCCCTGTCTTGTGCTTCTTAAAGCGGAATGTAAGTCGGCTGAATTCGTCTCCTCAGCAAATTCTTTAATAAGCGTCTGTCTAATTCTCGACCATGTTTTGACATTCCTTTCGCTGTCAAGAAACAATTTTGCTCTCTCACAGATCAATCTCTTAGCGAAAATAAATTTCATCAAGTCAGATAGTTGGAATAAATCCGACATATCCTCAAACTCATCTACCCATTTCCGAACGGTCATAGAAGATGAACCGTCAAAAGGTTTAACTATGGCTTCTACGTCGTTAAAATTTATCATGGATCTGTTAATTGCGCTAATGGCAGAAGCATTGTTTATTTGTACACTATTACTATTTTCCCTATCACTTAATTCGTCCTCGACATCAAAATCATCATCATCATCAACAATAACATTCTGTTGCAAAATATTCATATCATTCAAATTAATAACAATTCTCTTAACCAGTTCTGGTTTGCTACGCTTATTATCCAAGCTCAATATATTGCTTTACAGTAATCAAATCACTTTTGGAAAAATTGGAAGAGACATATTCAGTTTTCCTCTTAAAACTTGCATCATTTTCATTTTTATATTTTAGTCCACTAAAAGACCTTAATTTTTTGGGGTTCGTCCTATCACCTTCGTCTTCAAATATTATACGATAAACAAGTTTAATGTCTCTAAATGGAAATGACTTCAAATTTTTCGAAATCTGAGGACAGTCTTCCAGTTTTTCCATATTTAATTATAAATAACTCTCACCTTTAATTCCGGCGTCGCAGAAGAATAATCCACTTTCACGAGCGTAGAAATACTACCAACGTCTTCTACAGCAATTCGATGGCACACCCGTCACAACACAACTTCAAACGCTCCGACCTAGCTACACAACGTGAAACTTAGCGTCCTTTATCACTGCTGTATCTAGCTCAAATATCCCGGGCCAACGCCCAAAAATGTGGGATACCTTTGGTGTGAAGGAGTATCTGCACTCATTAAAGCAGTAACCACTCGAGGTGACTAACGATAACAATTGTATATTTATTGAAGTATGGTTAATTTAGTATAGCAGAGTCTACAATTCGTCTTTTCGCGTCTGACCCCTATGTTGTCTGGAGTCCGTCTCCCTCTGACAAAAGCGAAGAATCCTTTTCCTCCAAAAAATCTCTCTTTCCCCCAGGAAAGGGGGTTTAGGGAGCGGGGGTCATTGCCCTCTCCCGCACAATTCTACAGTTCTGGTGTTGTCAGGAGAGGGGCAGGGCGATTCTCGAGCACTCGGGAGGGAATTCGTCTCTCATATATATATACATATATATATTGTATATATATATATATATATATATATATATATATATATATATATATATATATATATATATATATATATAATGTATATCATGGCCCTTTTATTTTCTTTTTCATTTCTTATAAAGATAATGTCTTATTTATTTAGAATAGGTGTTTATTTGAATCTTTAGTATAATTTAATCATGAATGCTAAATGTTTTGGATCAGTATGGGCATAAAGATTTTAACCACCAGTGATTTAAAATTTCTAGTTATTGATTACACTGGTCTGCAAAAAAATTTTTTTTCGATCCCTGACATCATTCCTGCTGACTATTATGCAAACTGACTTTCTGAATTCGAATATAACCCCCGTTTTCCCCCCATCACCCAGTGTTTTGAGGGGAGCCTCCCCCACCTATTTTTACTACTTTTTGATAATTTGGAGAGATGAAAAGGATTATTTTAGACTTTACATTTCTTCTGAGGGGCTAGAGTGGTTGAAAGTTCTAATACATGATGATTTGTAGCAAGGAGGTAGATTTGGAGGGGATTTGCCCCCTTAAATTGCTAAAACGCATTAAAAATTATCGATTTTTCAGGTTTTTTCGCAAATTTTCACTTATTTTCTACATGTTCCATCTTCCCGCCCCCTCTCATCACCCCCAAAACACCTCCAAATAATAAAAATATATAGCAACAATATATAGCAACGATAACAACAAAATAAAAATATAGCAACAATAATAAAATATATAGCAACAGTTCGGAAGATTCACTGTACCACGTTGGTGCTCTCAATACGTCACGCGCACAGGTTTGCACAGAAATTTTCATGCTTTGACGAGTTTAATCATGGATTACTCTTGTCACTATAGTCCTGTACTGTAATCCTTATCTTCCCACAGTACATCCCTCCGCTTTCGTACGTCTCCTTCATATCCACAGAGTATGCAACCGGGAATGATGGCAACTCATTCCCATCGGCCAACAGGACAACTTTCAAGCTTGTCTTTGACGAGTCTATAAACAGTCTCCATTTCTCTGGGTCACATAGCATCTTCAGTTCTATCATCAACTTATTTGAATTAGGGCAGAACACTAAGACTTCATCTTCCAAAAAAAGTAATTTCAGGGCTGACTGCCTGGTCCTGTTAGAAGACATTTTTTTTCTAAGATATTCCACTGATGAAGTCGAGATCCAAAAAGTTGAAATTTAGTCTGAGGTAACTTCAAATTCCTGACGAGATCATTCAATTCTGACTGAGTACCGAGGTGAGGTTGTTGATGAGCTGAACTCTCTTCATCATTGGTGGGCGTATCATTTGATGGTCCAGGCTGTAGCTCAAACTCTTTCAAATCAATTTCTGGCTTTAGATTATAGGTTTTTTGGCGCACCGGGATTGGCAAAGATTCATTGCGAGAAACTGGTCTCAGAGATGAAGGGATTGTGGCGTCACGACAAGTAGTAAGGCTATTCTCTCTGAGGCATTTTGCATTAATTCCATTTACAACTATTGATCCATACCAAAGAAAGACAGAGTTCTAATTAAAAACGAAAGCCAAATTTTTAAAACAAAACATAACAAAAAGATTTATTTACAAAAAGATTTAAACATTAAACACTTCCGATGTAATCACTTCATTTACGTGCAGATTCACAAACACACGCTCCAGGGCCCATTCTCAGCCCAAATACACAGGCGCCTAGGAAAAACACGTGTACACTGTGCGGAATCTATGAAGCGTCTCCCTCGATGTCTGGATTTTTCAGAAGGGGTCGAGGGGGGCGGCAGTTGTCGGCAGATTATCGGCTGGCAGCTTTAGTGGCTTGGAACCGAACAACACATTCTTTGAAAACCACGCATCTGTGTTTTCGAAGCGCTTGTGATGGTTTCGGGAATAAATAAGACCATATCTTTCCAGTACGCTACAGCTCCTCCACGGTCCAGGAAACTTTTTCTTCGCAGAGGAAAAAGTTTGTCCGTCGATCTCACCTACACCACCAATAGCACAGTTTGTGCACCGGCATACAGAGGAGTTGAAACAAAAACACATAGTCAGCACCACCTTTAACACTCAAGTTGCAACCAAAATTTAACAAAGCACATAACCAAAATTTTGAAAATTTATTTACCTATTAAATTCGCGTTCAGTGCATTTATTTTGTACGGGATGACATTTTCAATAAAAACACTTAATTTCCATAAATCAATATTCATTCACTGATAAGAAACAAAAATAATACTAATAAACACTTAAATACACATACCAAAATACAACAATCATATACCTTTCTATTGCATGAACAAAAAATCAATTTAATAACACAAACAAGCAATACAATTTAAATCAACCTCCTGTGTATTTAATCTGGATTTTCAACATGGGCTATCCACTTACTAATAATTAAAAAATACAAAAACGTGATGCCCATGTGAACTACAGGTAGATGCATAGTGCAACTCATTCCAGGCTTACATCCCGAAACGAAATACAAGTCTATCAAGCTCCCTCCCGACCGATCTACCTCCGAAATCAACCCTATACTCTCTCTCATCACCTCTCCCGACGCAAGATGTTTACTTCCTAACCCGAAAAAAATTCCGGAACTCTCAGGATTAGACCATTTGGTCCTTGCAGGTAACCCTGATCTCTTAACCGAAATTCCAGCTTCTGAAACGACCACTGAATGCGCCATCTCCATCTCTATCGCTATCTCCTCTCCCAAATTCCTTTCTAAATTTAACACACTTTTACTCTCATATTCTCAATCTCCTCTCATATCCATTACCCCTTTTTCAATTCCGAAATTTCCTAACTCTCTCGGGATCACTTCCAATTCTCCAAGTCTTCGTTTTTCTCTTTCAATCGTGAGTCGAGTTCATCGGGTTCATCGACCTCCTGCCCCAACAGTAAACTTTCCTTCCTTTCCACACAACTCTGCTGGCCTTTCTCAGACGCCCCCCGAATGTTTTCAAAACACAGCACGGTTACCCCCTCATTTTCCTCTGTCGTAATTTTTCCCGACTCAACTAGACTTTCCCCTTTCGCCTTCACCTAAATTCGCGGAGCAGGGTTTCCTACGACTGTTTTCACAGCAAAAATCTACCTCTTTCTTCTCGGAATGAGAACCTATTTTTCCTCCGGACAGCCTTTTCGCTTGCGACATATCCGCAGAGTCTACTTGAGTCTTCTTCCCCTCTTCTATTTGCTCAGAGTCAAAATTCCCTGTTTCCTTTACCGTATTCTGGGGATATTCTGGGGTCGCCAAACGGGCTTGAGATATAATTCGCGATTTTTCTAATTCAAAAATCCTATCTATTTTAGCTTTCTCCATAGCAAAAATCCTATCTCTTTCCGCCTCTTCTATAGCAAAAATCCTATCTCTTTCTGTCTCCTCCCTTTCCCTAGCCGCTTTTTCCTGTTGTAATCTGTCTTGCATAATGATTTCAAGAAGACCCCTAACTAATTTCTCCTCGTAATTTGGACTACTCTGTATTAAATTTTTTAGATGGATTATTAATGCATCTGGGGCGGGCTGTTGACCCAACCTCATCGCCAAAATTTTCAAATCCGCTTTTTTCCCTTTACTGAGGAAAGCCATTTTTACACACCGAAAACAAACACAAATTTATAAGCACAAGTCAGGCAAATTTAAAAAAACTCAAAATAACTAAAACACCTTCAATTAAATTTTCTTCGTGAAACCATGTATTTCACCATGGAATCATACACATAAAGAAACAAATTACCAAAAAATTCATATATAACACTTTAGCTTAACTTTTCCAAATTGCAATAATAACTTTTTCAAAATCAAAACATTAGATTAACCTTTTTAACATTCGATATCACACAGAAACAATACTTCTACATAGCAAGTCGTTGAATTATCGTTTATCCCGCTACTCTAATTGAGATATACAGCTTGTATATTTTCCCCAAAGGCACTAGTTTAGTGAACCTTTATATAAAACAACTCAATTAATAACCAAGTAGCAAACGTTAATCAACACTTATACCGCTACAAGCATTTACCGGAATATACAGTTTGTATATCGAATCCTCCAAGGCACTAGCTTAGTTAACCTTTGAAAACAATTAGAAGCTTCTAATTAACAACGTTAGTTAACGTTCAAAAACTCACAATACATGCTTTAAAAAACTTATCGAGAGAAACAAAAAAAATAACCACTGTATTTATTTTTTAAAGAGTTTGTGACAGGTAGTTTACCCCAAAAAATAACAAAAAACTCAAATAATAACTGTTTAAAAAAATTATTGAGAAAAAAATACCACTTGTATCTATTTTTTTTAAACCTTTTAGGCAATACAACCAGGGTAGTTCTTACCCTCCACAAGAATTACAACCACTTCATGGCTAGCTTAGCCATTCACACATTACATATAAACACTACGGTTGCAAAATACATTACTTTTGTCCCCACAAAACAATTGCACTGATGTATTTTCCAGCAATTCATCACAACTTAAAACTTAAAATTATTTCCGAAAAATACCTATCCGAAAAAAAAAACAATGCAACTTTGAGTATCTAAAAGCAGTACTCACTCCTTTTTTGCAGGCTATAGCAGAAACGTCATCGGTCATCTCCAAACACAGCTCCCATTGTCGACACTTTCACTTCCAGAAAATCTTGACCGCCACCCGAATCCACACAAAAACGAACTGCATCAGACGCTGAAACATCCAATTTTTAACTGAGCCGGGGAAAACACGGTCCAGGGCTCTCTGAAAACACCCTCTTCTTGGACGCACCATGAAAAAACACAGGAGCTTCCCCTCCTGCGAAGCTGGGTCAATGACCTCCCGCAGAAACTTCCACGGAGAAAAATAGTCACTCCCCCGCTACGGCGGCGCAATAAAATCTCCACTTCTATGGGCTCAATTTGGCATACTGAACTCTGCTTTCAGAACCGGGTACGAATCCCACCGCTGCCACCACTTTAGAAAGCTGTGGCGTCACGACAAGTAGTAAGGCTATTCTCTGTGAGGCATTTTGCATTAATTCCATTTCACAACTATTGATCCATACCAAAGAAAGACAGAGTTCTAATTAAAAACGAAAGCCAAATTTTTAAAACAAAACATAACAAAAAGATTTATTTACAAAAAGAATTTAACATTAAACACTTCCGATGTAATCACTTCATTTACGTGCAGATTCACAAACACACGCTCCAGGGCCCATTCTCAGCCCAAATACACAGGAGCCTAAGAAAAACACTTCTACACTGAGCGGAATCTATGAAGCGTCTCCCTCAATGTCTGGATTTTTCAGAAGGGGTCGAGGGGGGCGGCAGTTGTCGGCAGATTATCGGCTGGCAGCTTTAGTGGCTTGGAACCGAAAAACACATTCTTTGAAAACCACGCAGATGTGTTTTCCAAGCGCTTGTGATGGTTTCGGGAGTAAATAAGACCATATCTTTCCAGTACGCTACAGGATATTAGGATACTGAATTGTATACTTATTTTTGCTAGAGAACCCGACGGTGGAAGTCATAAAAAAGTAACAATCTGTGAGATGGCAGCGAGATTCGCGCCAAACCTTGTGCACAGCAAATGGCATTGATTTACGAGTACCTTTACAGTGCAGGACTATAATGACAAGAGCAATGCAGGTTTAAACTTGTAAAATCATGAAAACACCTGTGCAAACCTGTGCGCACGAGGCATTGAGAGCGCCATCGTGGTACAATGAATCTTCCGAAACGTTGCTATATATTTTTATTATTTTTACTTTATATTGTTGCTATATATATTTTTTTTGTTACTGTATATTTTTGCTATATATTTTTACTATTTGGGGGTGTTTAAGGGATGATGAGTGGGCTGGAAGCTGGAATATGTAGAAAATAAATAAAAAAATTGCAAAAAACCCCGGAAAAATCGTTTACTTTTAATATTTTTATTTTATAATTTAGGGGGGAACATCCCCCCCCCCTATCTACCTCCTTGTTACAAATGTTCATGTTTTAGAGCTTTTGATCTCTCTAGGCTCTCAGAAGAAATGTAAAGGCTAAAAGTATCCTTTTCATCCCTCCAAATTATCGAAAAGTGATAATAGGTGGGGGGGGGGGCTACCCCGAAAATGGTGGGTGATGTGGGAAAACGGGGGTCATATTCGGATTCGGGAGGTCATTTTTCGTAAGAATTAGCAGGAATGGTATCAAGGCCGATTTTCATGCAGACCAATGTTATCGTTGTGAAATATTTGGTAAAACAGTTTCTTATATTTTACTGAACATTATCCGGATGAGTGTTTGTAAAACGCAATAGAGCATTTCCAATACCTGATTAATATCCTTTTCTTGATTACGTCATAAACATAATTGGCATTTATATTTTAAGTAAGGTAACTTTCTTTAAGTTAATTTTTTACAAATTTTAGTATTATACTAGTATTATTGATGAGTGTGTTATTAACTATATTTAAATTTAGAAATATATCACTTCAATTAAAAAGAGTAAGTCTATCTGAATTGTTTGTTTTAAACTAGTGGATCCAAAGAATGGACTTGAAATATTTTATATCATACATCTGAAGAAAATTGTTATATCGTTTGCATGCCAAGCGAAAATAATTTTATAGCAAAACAATAAATAAATCCGTTTCCCGCAAATATTACACGTATAGGCCAAAACGTTTCCTAACATTCTTTTTACATACATATATATTATACTATTTCTTTAACGATAAGTGATTTTTCATAGTTGAAATTAGTAGCATTTTCGTGCTGACATTTTCCGTGTTTATTCACCTTATAACAGTTTTCTCTTATTGCAATGAATAAGCATTTGCACCACATCAGCATATTGCAATTAGTATAACCTGTAAGTTAAATATTAGTATGTAACAATAATCGAAGAAAATGTAAAAAGTGAAATATCAGTTATCAGTGTTATCAACTCTTAATAAACAATAGTAATATTACATAAATAAGAAAGGGTATGTGTATAGTTATTTTTTATTTCAAAAATTAATTTCACAGACACATTTCTTAAAATGCAAGAAATCTACATTAAACGTCTTTAAAGTTAACTTGCTTGCACTTGATATGCTTGAATATTAAAAGGAAAACCAACTTCTCACTTAATCTATGTGTGAGAAATATATATACATATAACTTTTTCGAAATATTATCATATACAGAGGATGTTTGCTTTCTTAAAATCTGGTATATCAGGAGAAAATCCTTCAGGAATTATATTAGCGCAAATAAACCTTCTGAAGATAACTTTAAAATTAAACTATTATCTTAATCTGATGTAATAAACCTGTTTCTTTTTTTATTAGAGCAGAGGGCCCCGGGTTGCTCCAAATGGTCGTCAGATCTATACTGTCCTGTCCGGCGCCCAGGCGGACAACAATGACATTTCACCGAACTTGGGAAATTAACCTTCGTCTGCTTATACAGAAATTGCTGCTTAGCGACCGGTCTTCGGTGATTCATGGGCTCATACGCGAAAGCGGAAGGAGCCGAGGGGTAAAATAACTTTTATTAGAGCATATAGAATAGGTGTTACTTTGAATCATTAAAGGTAATTTAATCATGAATGCTGAATGTTTTGGATCATTATGGTCATAAGAATTCGAACCATCAATGATTTTAAATTTCTAGTAATTGATTATTGTCATGACATATTTGGTAGAACAGATTCTTATATTTTATTCAACATTATCCTGATTAGTATTTGTAAAATGCAATTGAACATTTTCAATATATGATTAAAATCCTTTCTAGATTTGATTAAAATTTTTCTAGAACTTTTCTTCTCCCAGTGTTTTACTCAGCATTTGAATTTATTTCTCGACCCGTAAATTTATATTAAAATGTATATTATGACTCTTCTATTTCATTTTTTAATTTTTATAAAATTAACGTTTTATTTATTTAGAATAGATGTACTTTGAATTCTCAAAGGTAATTTTAGCATGAATGCTGAATGTTTATGTTCCAGTAGGATTTCAGTATGCTGATAAAATTTTTCTAATGATTTTAAATTTCCATTTATTGATTATTGTCATTAAATATTTGGTAGAATACTTCTTTTATTGGAAAATATCTTAACGTGTCTTTTGCAAGTGAAATAGATCGTCTTTGATACTTGGAGAAAATCCCATTCTTAATAACGGCAAAACATAACTGGAAAATAAATTGTTCCCTGTGTTAAGGAGGGTCACTTACATAAAGTTTATTATTTTTCTTTTAGAGCACAGATTTTATCATTTAAATCCGAAATTATAATAATAAAAGTAACTGGATTGCTTATAATTGCTTAGTTTAAAGCATTCTCTATTTAATATTATATAAAAGTTAATTGCTCAATAGATTTCACAAAGGTTTTTGCATTTCTCATCTGTACTAAAAAATAAACGAGTATTTAAGCGATTCGGTTTCATAAATGAAAAGTAAATTATATTAAAAAAAGGATCATTCTTTTCAATTGCCACATTTGTAATATTTCTGAGATAGTGACACTGACAAGATAGGAATTATTTCAAATAATGGCTTACTTTTCTTGAAATAATGAAAGTAATAATCGCTAGCGATGTTAGCAATAAGTTACCTCTGCCATTTACCCCTCCCTCTCCATTAGGGGACAAAAGATGGGAAATTAGTGGGAATAGAATATATTGATGTCAAACTGAAGAATAACCTTTTGCAGGATAAAGACAATATATTCCTAATGTAATGCATTTCCTGGTTCACTTTTTTTTTCATCCGCTAAAATGTGGGCAGAAAAACGTTTAGGAAGAAACAATTCTTTAATTGTTGATTTAAATTCCCTTTTAGAAAAATTTTTAATCATGGGATTACTTTTATCATATTAAATTTCCTTTAGAATTGTTTTTAACCATGAAATTATATTTATAATGTTAAGTTTCGCTTCGAGACTGTTTTTAATCGTGAAATTGTTTTTATGATATTTATTTCAGATTTTGAAATCCTCTAATTCAATTTTTGCTGTTAGAAACATTATAATTTTAATAATAGAATAATTTATAAGTGGCGTGTCGAGTTGGATGTTATATTGTCATGCATTTTGTATATCCCATGACATTTAATCTATATTAATACTGATTTATTTTAACTGCTAAGCCACTTAAACATACATCTATTGTATGTCTAAGTGGATTAGCATCCCCTAGTCAGCCACAGAGGGCGGATTAATTGGGAAAAAATAAACAAATTATAATTCAGAATTGTGAAGAACCGGAAAAAGAAAAGGAATTGCATTGAACAATATAATTTAAAAATCTAGGATATAATCCCCTCTTTTCGGTTCCTGGCTATCCACTATTAGTTATAGATGTTTTTCTTGGTCAAGGATTTTGAGATACAAAGTGGTTTTCATCCACGATGACGTATTTTTGACACAATACACAAATCAGGCTGTCAAGTATACAAATCCGATTCAGGTATTTAGCAATGTCGTGCTGCGTCAAGAGTCGGAAAAACTGCTACAATCAGTTACTAAAACTTAATAATCCCTTAAAGTGCATAATTCCCGATGTAAAAAAAAATATTGAAAATTAAATGTTTAAAGTCCTTTGTAGCCGTAAATGTAAGTGCCTAATTTGTAAAACTAAAGAAATGTACCACAAATTATATACATTTTTCGCATAGGAGAAATAAATTAATTTTGACTACATAACGTGCGGAAAATATCTATACAAAAATTTCCTACGATATTAATATAGTAAACTTCGGAATTCTTTGAAAAAGATTTTAATTCATATAGATTGCTTCTGTTATACATTTATATCATTTGAAGAAGTATTGCTTTTGATCTCGCTTCCTTAGACAATGTCCAATATTGGCATCAAATAGAAATCCTTTGAGGCTCCATTAATTGAATTGTAACTTAAATTTGACATCAAATAGAAATCCTTTGGGGCTCCATTAATTGAATTCTACCTTAAATGAGACACACAAATACAGACAAAAAGATAATAAATACTTATAAATAACATTCAAAATAATTAGTAAGGAAATTACAGGAGACAAAATTATATTCTAACCATAAAAAACATAGAAGTATCACTGTGAATAACCAAAATTCTACAATAAGCGATTTCACGACATGTGTGATTAAATAATTTTATCTAATTGAACATTAATAATGTTTTTAAAAATAAATTATTATTCAGAGCTTAGAAATTTCCATTTTATAAAAATCGTAAAAAACACGTGCATATTCTTATCTAAACGTACAAAAAATGTTTCATGTTATAATGATACATTTTGACTGAAGTGTGACAGAAAAAAGTTATCTTCTCTTTAAGTCAAAAGAAATATTTTTCTACATTCTTATTTATAAACTAATTAGTTTTACAAGTTTATTTCATAATCTCGATTCATGATATGTACACTAAATTTCTGCACATTTTATTCTTGCTTTTATTATGACTGCTTAAATTAATATATTACTTTAATGCTGAAATTCAATGTACAATAAATAATTCAACTTAATTAATCACACTTTAATTAAATTTGACTATTATACATTTTTACCTTAAAAAGACATGTGAAAAAAATTCCTTTAAAAGAATTAACAATCCATTTAAAGTTACAATTTTTTTCACGAGGACTACAACAATTTTTTCTATACGTTTAAATTACTTTCTATGGATTGATGTGAAACAATATAAAGGAAATTAAGTAAAGTGAAGTACCTTTCCAGGTGACATTTTTAAAGTTCAGTAAGTTCAGTTTTATTTTTCACTTAACCAGTGAATCGCGAAAACAGGTCTATTTAAGGAAAGTGACAGTCTCATTTATTTAATTAGGACGAGAGTAATAAAAAAGTATATATATATATATATATATATATATATATATATATATATATATATATATATATATATATATTGAGCATCAATCAAAATAGTGAATCTGTCTTAGTGGTTTGTAAATTTCAGTCGTATAAATGTTTTTAAATAATTTCCTTTCCACGTGCTCTTATTAAAATAGAATTTCAAAATAAATCTTTTGGTAGTTCCGAAAACTTCAGCTGAGTTTTCTGAAAGTTTGTAATAATTGCTTCATACATAATAAACGTGTTAAAAAATGCTATCTATTTTTTTAAATAATCTATTTAATAATATTAAAAAATACATGCTGTTGAAGGTGTTTAGTATCATACAAGTTGTAAAGTTTTAAAATAAGATTTAGCACGCGTTTAATAAAATTAAGCATTCCCAAAATTGAGCAACCTGAAGATTAGATTATTGAAAATTTTAACGACTTGTCCAGTTTAAACCGCAGTTGATTCTAGTCTCGTTGGACATAGTTGCAAATATTTCCTGGACATTCAATCTGATAAAAGTTGGAGTATAATTTTCCAAATGCGAAGAACAGAACATCAAGCATTTGAGAGTTTTAATGTCATTTATATTTATTGTGGACACTTGTTTAGTCCATTTTTTATCTTCACATCTAGAATTCAAGTAAGATCTACTACATCTCCCGTAATTAAACGCAATTCCTAATTTTGCACTTTTTCCAGAGGTGATGAATTGCTTCCTGGAGTAATGGAGAATAACTTTACACCACATCAGGTCTTATATAAGACTCCTAAACAGTAGTATGCATATCCTGAGATGAACCCCAACTTACGCCTGCCAGTCTGTTCGGTAGACGTAGTCTGACTACAGATATTTCAGACAATTTCTACTAAATTTGTAGATTTAGGGATTTAAATGGAATGATAAGTTAGTTTTAAAGGTTATTAGTGCTCTGTAATTTAAATTGAAAATGAAAGTAAGTGCATAAATATAAATATTTACATGTCGATGGCTCATAGGTAAACTAATGCATGATCGTGTTATTTTATTCAGGTAATTAGATAAAGGACACATTATGTCAGGAACTGTAGTTTTAGATTCTAGCGTGCTGTGCATATAGTTTAAGGGGAGCCATATGGTTTTTAAATATTTTTATAACGTTCCCCACCAATAATTATAAAAGAAACTTTCTTAATAACTTAAAATGAAACAAATTAAATGAAACACTGAACAATTTCAAATGAAACATTGGTTTGGACGACAGTTATTGGCTCACTGCCAACGAAGAAAGGACCTCTATAAAATCCAAACTGAATAAAATGGAACGCCCCACAAAATGAAACATCAACAACAGTTTGGGTAGAGCACACATCTGTCATACGAACAAAAAACACAAAATAAAAAAAAAGGGGAACATCCCGGTTGCAAACGAAAACTTGTGCGAGGGTAATTTAGAAAAATGACTGGCGCTGAGAGGAATTTGCAGTAATATGATGACTTGAATAGTGTGGTGTCAATTACAAATGTTACTTGGAATAAATCAGGTCTTAATGTAAAAGTTCGAGAATAATGCTACTCAAAGCATTTTAAAAATTTAAACCAGAATAAAGATAAAATATTTTTTCTTAGTGGAAATGTTAGTGACGTACTGAGGAGTGACATTATTCAGAAAATGAAGAAAAACGATAAGACATATGCAAGAGAGACATATATCTTGACGTTTCTACGCAACACTTACTGGGAATGTTACCCATAGGTCTGCCAAAATTCAAGACATTTGTAATACATTAACTTGCATTTTTTAGTCAATGGTAATATACAGAGGCTGTTCGCACATTTTTAGACGATTTTGGTAAGCGGTAATAAAAAATCTTTTGCTGCAAAAGAAATAATTGCAATTGTACTATGTTTTTAAAAGTCAAAATTATCGTCTGCGGCTTGAAAGTTTTTTTTAATTCAAATTGGCGTTTTTAACAAAGCAGTGGTTCGAAGGCTACATTTATGCTCTTTCCGAAGAGAAATATGCATACTCCGTTATCCAAAAACGATGTGAGAGTCATGGTTTTGTGATATCTAAAGCGTCGATAGGTAATATCGCAAACAAGAAAGGAAAAAAACGTCAAATTGGAGCCTCATGTGGGATAAAAATTCCAAACAAGTATCCAAGGAAAAAACGGACATCTTCGACTATTGCAAAGGTACGTTGTTTAATGTTAAAAGAAAATCCCTCTAGTCAAAGGACAGTTGCAAAATCATAAAAATGCTCGGTGTCCACTGTAAACAAAATGATAAACGTTGATTTAAATCTTAAGAGAGTGAAAAAACACAATGTGCATCGTCGTCTTCCAAATCATATCACTGAACGCAGGACACGCTGCAGAATTCTATAGGAGAAACACTTATCCAAAGAAAAATGGAAAACAATTGTCCCAATATATGAATCATGGGTGTATTTAAATGATTGCAACAAAAAAAAGAGCCCTTTATTATCATAAAAGGGGAGAAAAAAATTTAAGTACATGGTTCAAAGAATCGAAAGAAAGTTTTTCTAAGGGATTCATGATTGTTGCTGGTTTTTCTTATACTATCAAGTTAAAAATAATGAGAGTGGAAAAAAAATGTCAAGTTTAACTCCAAATACTATCAGGAACATAATTTATCGCCAATTTTTCTGAATTAAATACCATCGCTTTAACCACAGTGCCATCAATCTGTGAGACTCCATCAGGACAAAGCTAGCAGTCACACATCAAAATCCACTGTAAATTTCCTAAAAGAAATGGAACAAAAAACTGGTATCAACGCCATACCCTTCACTGATATCCCTACTAAATCTCCCGATGTATCACCTATGGATTTTTGTGGTTTCGGACTTTTAAAATCTGCATTATCCAAACGTCGTCCCAAAACCCTTACAGGACTCTGGAAAGCTGTTCAGGAGGAATGGGATAGAATACCTCTTCTGACACTTCAAAAGGCATTATTAGCCTGGAAATTGCGGTGTCGAAAGATAGTTCAGAATAAGGGATGTCAAATAGAACATTTAAAACACAAGAATTTTATGTAATTTAGTTTTGTGAATACAATATACATCGTCTAAATAATGTGTGAACAGCCTCTGTATAAGTGAATTCATTTCCATTTAAGTATGATTTTATTAAATCATTCATACTGCGAACTAAAACATATTTTATATCACTTTTAGGATATATCTCAATGTATTTTTTGAATATTCACATCTCCGATGAAACTACATGTATTACAAGATTAAGGAAAACTTGTTTGAAGATATTAAGGTATTTAATATAATTGTTGCACGCATTGTTGTGTTTCACAATTGATTGAAAAATCAACTTAAATTATCAAGCGATTTGTCGAACTTCATGTCTAAAACTTTAATTGGTTATCCAGAAAAGTCTTCTGTTCCTATTTTCTATAATTCTAAAGGGGTATTAAACAGTAAAATCAATTTACTACACTAATTTCGACGTATCAACACAAATGCAGATGAGTCTTTTTTTTAATTTACAAATTATTTGGAAACTTTTGAGTTTTCTCAAGAAAATTAAAAATATAATTTTATGTAACAAACACACCAGCTTTATTCATTACCTTATACCAGTGTGCCACGAAAAGAATTTGAGGGGTCGTGTATAGTTTGAAGTAAATTTATCTTATTGAATTATATAACTATAATGATGTCTTAAATTTTCTGTAATTACATATTCTTAATATTTAAAAAAATGTTTGTATGTTGCAATATATATTATATGATATTGTTAACCCTTCAGCGGGCGGGCCAATTTTTGGTAGCACCACCAGGCGCGCGTTGCATAAAGCGCAACGTCTCTTTAAACCTTGATTATAACTTTTGTAATTAACTTTTTTTTTAAATTTGGAAATAATAATTCTGCGTTTTATGACAAGATACAAAATGTTGATAATATTGAGATTATTTACAATTAAAGGCCAAAAAGGAATAAGAAGAAATTTTCATAAAAAATTAAAATTTATTTTTAAAACACAAATAATTTGTTCAGTTCTCGTCAGTTTTCTTCGCTTTCTTCACATCGCAAACATATTATCCGGATTTTACAATGCGCCTTGCAGGAAAAACTGTTACATTTATCACAATTTATCGTTGTAGTTACATTATTTAGTCGTCCGCTTATATATTACAATTTCCCCTTTTTTTTTCTTTTTTTTTTTTTGGCCGACACCTCTGGTTCTGCTTCTCGGGAAGTTTCCACTTTATATTTTAGTAAGAATCTAGTTATGTCTGGAGGAAGAGATAGAAAATTCCCCCTGGTCTTCAAGTGGATTTCGAGAAGTTCTAAAGCCAAAGAATGCAGATACAACCGCCTTCTTTCAAAACTGCCCGGTTTATTGGATCTAAGGAAAACTTGCAAATTGATTCCTATTATGTCTATAAACCTAAAAAACTGCGAGAGTGTCCATCTTCCGGGGTAAGCGGGATACCGTGTAAGAACTGCACATTTGATCCACTACATCAACTCCTGCTTTTGTCGTATTGTAATCAAGTATAATCGTTGGTTTACCAGAATCGTCCTCCACTGTTGCATCATCTTGCATTGTCGACAAAAGTATGACTCCCTTATTTTTTTCGTAGCATAGGAACATAGTGTTCTTATGCTACGAAAAGTAAAATTACTTTTAACATCGGGAAAAAATTATTAATAATTATTTAGTATTTAAAACTTCATCGGGACATTTATTTGATTAGCCCTTTTTAAATTTGTAATCATAGAAAGGCAACTTTGTAAACGTTTAGAACTATTTTAGCGAAATAACCAAAAATAAAATGAAGAATATTTTCTTGCATGACAAGGCGTGCTGTGCACAGAGTGCAACAAATAGAAGTATCCTCTGTTGGAATCACTATTAAAAATGAATGGAAAGGAATACAAAGGTCAGAAAATCAGACCTGAATTAGAAAGAGTATAGCTATAAAAATAATCTGCTTAGAACATCCAAACCTTGCAAGTAGAAACAAACCATTCAAAATTATGAAAAAGTTGCACTTTATACACGGGCGCGCCCCCTGAAGGGTTATATAAGGGGTCAAATAGTCTTACAACTATATACTGGCATTGTTACCATTTGCTTCTACATATCTGTCTGAGACTTACTTTCAATATTAGTAGCTGTTAAAACCAAACAACGATCGAAAACTCGGAATATAATATGAGAGCAGCAGTCTGAAATATTTCACCAAATATTGAACAAATGCAATCTGAGGTCCATGTTCAAACTTCACATATATTTTTTTCAATATAAGAGTTCTATATATGACGCGTGTAATTTTCAGTGTTTTAATATCCAATTTTTAATTTTTAAATTCCACCAATTTTAATTAAATTTTTTTAATGTTTTCATATATGAAATAATACACATATTAAAATTTACATATCAAGTGTTGATCACTTGAAATTTAACAAAAGCATGGGTAGAAAATAAGCAAGATTTTTTTATTCTTATTTTAAAAAATTAATATAAACCCAAAATCTACAGTTAAATGATTTTTTCTAAATAGTTTCGAAATTTGCTTATTTTTTCTTATATTTCTGTGCACACTTTTGTAATTAAAAAATCTTACTATAAAAAATTCTTCACTTGGGTCGAGTGATTTTTTATTTAAAGAAAGTGTGTCGCCATCGATAAACAGTTTACGAACGACTGTCATATACTACTTTCACTTTATTTCACATTTACCTTTCATTGCATTGTAAACTAAAGATTATATTGCAGTTAAAGACAGAATTTTGTAACTAAATACTAATAGAGGCATTGAATACTGAAAATATAATGCCACTGAACAGATCCTAACATCAAATATCTCAATATCACCGTCATAAATAATCTCAGATAAATAAGTTATAGGAATCTTGAAAGTAATCTGGCTCAACCAAAATTTCAATTTATCTCTAGCTTGACAAATTTAGTTGACATCTTGTCTCAGATACGGGTTTAGATATAACATTTTAAAGTGTTGACCAATAGCCTAAACACGACCCATCTTTTCCTCCAATCGATCCCTGCCACTGAGATTTTCTGCTCACGTCGCGTCCCTTATTGACTAGAAGCCATATAGCATCACTGGAGCGTAGAGTTCTAAATTGTTAATAAGAAATTATTCGAAGAATTATGATTGGAAAATAAACTGAAAAGAAAAGAATATATATATATATATATATATATATATATATATATATATATATATATATATATATATATATATATATATATATATATATATATATATATATATGTATGTATGTATGTATCGGATTAACACTTTTTTTATGAAGGGGGAAAAGTGAGATGTATAGCAGGCGTGGCTGAACCGCATACCATTCTTTAACACTTTTTTACCGCTTTTTTTTAGTTCTAAGTTCAATGGTCAGTTTTTAAAATAATTCATACAAGAGTGTGCAACAAATTGTTCTCTTAATTTTATTTTTATAAATTCACCTATTCCCCCTTTTTTATTCTCTCGCTACAACAAAAAGACTGTAAAACTTTTTCTAGTTGTACTTTTTCTAGTAAAGCGGGTCCACTAAAATTAGCGGCATGTCGAATTACCTTCATTTTTGGTACAAGTTATAGCTGCTACATTTAGGTTAATAAAACCTCAATGTTGGCAATCCAACATTTATCTGAAATGTTGCGAACTCAATATGTGCTACATTTGAATAATTTGGTTCAAAAAATGAAAGAAATATAATTATTAAATCCATAAAAAATATTTAAAACTTTAGAAATATTAATTATTCTAACAAATTGGCGAAAGATATAAATTACATAAATAACGCTTAAAATTCATTTCATGAAAAATTTAACTATTTTTGTGTTTTTAGATCGTCTATGTATGAAGTAATTCGCATATAGCTCTTAACACTCTTTACTTGGCCACCCCTGAAATGCACAATACAACTGATTATAAGCCTATATATATTTAATAGATTGTACTTTAACGAGAAAACAATCTCATTATGTTGAAATTTATTTATTATATATAAATTAATAATAATGATTAAAAAAAACAATATGGGCATGAAATGTTCAATCCAACCTGAATGCATACCTTTAAAAGTTTAATAGATTGTAGTTTACTGAGTTTGTAATCTTGTTTTGATAAAATTTATTTAATAAATATAAAATATAAATTAACACTTATGATAAAAAACCCGAGAAAATTTATGCACTGGAAATAGTTTTAAATTAAAGCCTCCAGTTGCCAGAATCTTGAATAAAACTAACGTCTCCAAACCTTTTGGCCAGTATGACGATTACGTGAGCAAGTGAACTAGCTAATGTACCCTGCTTTGTGAGAAAATTGTTTTTTCAGTGACATTTTATCACGCTGGTAAGATAAAACGCAAATAATAATATAAAGTAATCTTTATTGGAGTTTTCCGGAAAACTAATAATAAAACTGAAGGGAAAAAAAAATATTTTAATTACTTAATACTTTTGCATGTTAGAAAAAAAAGTCCCTGTTTTTCAGACATTTTGCCCAGTCATGCGATCAACAATCTCATTTTTCTCTTTTATGAGATAATTTTTGATATCGGTAATTTAACAATTTTCTTTGCTACTTCTCTTAAGTGGGCATTGAATTTAAATATCATATATTTTTAAACTATGACGAAGAAAATTGTTCTCATTAATATATTAACCGTTAAACAGTAATTAGTTTTATTATTTCTTTCTTTTCAAAGCTCTGGATAATGAAAGAATAATTCTCTAAGCATTTTTATAGAAATTATCGCTTTCGTTGAAAATTTTTGGGAAAAAAAAGCATTTTACACCGTGTTAATACTAATTAGCTGTTAAGACGTAGAAAAACGCAAGACAGGGAAAAATCTTGACCAAATATTTTGTTTCTGCGTGAACAAGCCTTCCTTTTTGAGTTCTCACATAAAGAGTTTCCTGTTAATAATCATAAAGTTGACGAGGTTTAAAACTTGGGGAAAAAAAGGGAAATATATCTAAAAAGGTAATACATTACAACAAATTATCAAGACTAATTTTCTAGAATTCTTTTTAATTTGTTTATAATATTTGCTAAGTATAAAAAAGCCGTGTTTAAATATGAAAGGTTATTTGTATAAATCTAATGCAGCTACCAATGACTTCTTAATTTTCTCCAAGAAGATATATTTTAAAAAATTAAAGTATCCTCAAAATATACTTCGCTCTAGCATTTCTGTTTCGATAACTATAATAAACGAGTGTTGTCTTTTTCCTTTCGCAACACGATTTACTCATTTTTCGAGAAATAAACATTTTAAAATACTTCCTGCGGTTGAAACTGGTCTAAATTTTATTTTATCATCTTTTGATTCCAGTGGTTTATATATTACACAATATTCATATTATATTATCATTAAAACATTCATGGTCTTACATCTGGTGGAAATCCTTTTTAGAAGAGGTTGAAAATTCCTTCATCATAAATAGTTGGATCACCATAAGCGCTCAATAAAGAAAAATTACTGGATATTTCTTTTTAAAATACTACTTCAAATAGCAAATATTTTTGTATTATAGGCAAAAATCACATTAACTAAACTTTTAAAATAAATTCTTTAACCAACATAACGGCCATAATATTAATAGTTTTCAGCCATGTTGTTTTGGTGAAATGGCAAAAATTTCTCTCCCGTTGAACGATAAAAATCTAATTTACACTTAAATCCTCATCACTCATGTATTTGTCATTTATCTGCTACAAAAATACTCTATATTTGCCGTACGATATGGGAATTTATGTGATCTACTAAATAAGGGAAAAATCTTTATATTGGTGGACGAAGTAAATATTAGGTCTCGCAGAGCCCCATTGAGAATAAAATGAAAACAAAACTTTTCTGTGTAAACCATGCCTAGCGTAGATATTTCCCGTTTCAGTAAAATTGCATGAACGTGAGTCTTGTGGCGCACCACTGTACTTTTATTGCGATATGTCCAAAAAATGCATAATGCAGCTGACAAAGCTTCTATCCAGAACACTGACTTGTTTCGCTGAAAGATGAGATGAGCAGATCTTGCCCTTAAGGCTTTCAAAATGATATATTTTACATTGTTAACATCTTGGTTGATGCAAACTTCTGAGTAATGTTTCCCATAGCATTCGCAAATACTGCCAGACGTTACTGAATGTATTATTTTACAGGATATCGTGAGGGTCCCCGGTTGACCCAATTGGTCGGCAGATCTCTACTGTACGTCCGGTGCACTTACTAATTAACCGAACAGGTGCATAACCATCGACTGAGTTTGCAGGTAGTGCTACGCAGCGACTGGTCGTGAGGTTCCAAAAGGCGCATAAGCGAAAGCTGGGGCCGCCATATCATTGTCGAATTACAAAAATATCATGCTTGCTTGAAGAGAGTTACCATTCTTTTATCGGCAAGATTTTCTCGATTAGGCTCGTTAAAGAGAGATGTTTACTAGTATGGGGCGAAAATAATTATTTTTCCATAATCAATTTCTAATAGCGTGGAAAACTTGAGCATTGGCATCCTAATAACGAGCATAATAGTATAAAAAAATATAAATTGGTTTTGAAATCGAGCAAGAGCCCTAAAATTTATAAAAAGAAAAAAAATTTGCACTTTTTAAAGATGTATACAATTTTTTTAATAGTATACATTATTTCTAATAGTGCAAAAACTACTCTTTGTAGTTACTTAAATGCGTGAAAAATACTTTTGGACACATTCATTTGAATTCGTGCAAAAAGCCTTAAAATACCATTTTTTTTAGCAAAAGATGCATGATTTCAAAAATTCGTAAGCCGACATAAAGCTAAAAAAATACACCAATAAACATCCGTTTAAAGTTTTTACGAACCTACTACCTACTGTATGTTCTGAGACAAACTCGAAGTGACCTTGAGTTGTAAAATGCAATTGTGAGAAAGTAAAAAAAAAAATCCTGACATTGAGTTGAGGTTTATACACGATCAGCGAACAACCAGGATGCTATTTATTGGCAATTTAGATAGAAAGGAGACAGTTAAACTGATTAAAAGAGAAGAAAGACGAGAACAGCTTTCGATGCAAGAATCTATTACTTCTGACCCCGTCAGTCCTGGCACAAGTAGGAGTAAAGTAATCGGAACACTTTCATAAGAACAGACTGTGACATGAGTTTGGTATTGCTTTCTATATCGCAAATGCATCCAAAGTTGTCGTATACTTCCTTATTAAGCGATAGATACGGTGTTTCTGACAGGACCACAGCAGCAATAGTTTCTGGTGTCTTGCATGATTTTTGAATGATCTCTGATTCAGATATGTCACAAGTGATTGACAAAAGTAAGATTACAAGGGAAAAAATGAAGATTCGAAAAGCAAAAAGAGCACCAGCTGAAAGAAGTATATGGAATCTACTACGACGGTAGAAAAGATAATACATTAGCACAAGAAATAATAGTAAGTATAATACATTAGAGTTAAAATGTACCCCAGAGTAAGAAAAGAAGAACACATTAGCGTGATTAGTGATCCTGGGGACCATGTTACACCAAAAACAAGAACCGTTAATGATATTGCTGAAAGTATTTTCGACTACATGAAAAAGAACGATTTTGACACGAGGACAGTAGTAGCCATCGGATGTGATGGGACAGTTACAAACACCGGTTGGCAGAGTGATGTTGTAGAGAACATTGAAGTTAGGTGTCAGCAACCTCTGCAGTGTATTATTTGTTTGCTTCACTTTAACGAGCTGTCTTATAAACATTTGTTTGAGCACTTAGATGGGACAACAACTGTGCTAGCGTCATTCAGTGGTCCAATTGGTAAGCAACTGCCTAGCTGGGAGAAAAATCGTGTTGATGATTTTGTGCCGATTCAATCTGAAGTTGTCATTACAATAAATAAAATTGACTTCAGAAAAGATCAGCAGTATCTTCTAGACATTGTTAATGCAGTCATCACTGGACTCTGTGATCCAGAATCAGCTGTTAAAGATCCTGGACCCCTCAGCTTTTCCCGATGGTTAACCTTTGCTAACTGGGTATTAAGACTTTATGTTTCCCAAATTAGGCCTACAAGCGAAATGAAGACACTTGTAAATTACATTGTAAAGACCTATGCTCCTGTTTGGTTTGATATTAAGATGCATTACATCGTAAATGACGGTCCCAATCACATACTAAAGGTCATTCAAACAACAAGACATTTCCTGGACAACATAAAAGAAATCATCGATCCAGTCATTCAGAGAAACTCGTACTTCTGCCATCCAGAGAATATGTTGTTGGGGATGATATTGAGCGAGAGACAGCACATTCGAGAATTAGGCTACAGGAGAATACTGAATGCCAGAAATGCACCACCAGGAGTAGGTCATGTTAGATCCTTCAAACTTCTTTCAATTAATTTTAAAGTCACGGACTATACTGAACTTATTTATTGGACAAAGTGTAAGCTGGCATCACCTCCATTGTTGTCAAATAGGGCAACGGAACACATTTCAACTTTATTGAAAACAAAGCCCTGCCAGAATTTGAGTATTTGAAATTTCCATGCCACACTCAGTCGGTAGAGAGATGTGTGAAACTTGTTACAGAGACCGCTGGAAAAGTTTGCGGGCATGAAAACCGAGAAGGTTTTATTCGGACAACTTTAGGATCAAGGTCTTTGATGCCAAAATTTGTAACGAAGTCAGAATTTAAAGGGACTTCTTGTAGGTAACCACACCCAAATTGGTTGGTTGGGTAGGGTGTGGGTGGGACTCGACTTGCAGGCACCTCCACGTGGTGAGTTCTGGGTCATTTCAGCATAAAGGTAAAGCATGCTGAAATGGGCGAAGGGTTGCAATATGAGGTTTTTACAAAAATAAATGGTATTTTAAGGCTTTTTGCGAATTGAAGGGCAATGTGTCCAAAAGTATTTTTTACGCATTTAGGAAACTAATAAGAGTAGTTTTTACACTATTAGAAATAAAGTAAACTATTAAAAAAATTAATACGTCTGTAAAAAGTGCAAATTTTTTTTTCCTAGACTTTACGTCTCTTGCGCGATTTCAAAATCAATTTATATTTTTTATATTATTTTTCCCGTTGTTAGAATGCCAGTGCGCAAGTTTTCCGCGTTATTAGAAATTGATTATAAAAAAAGAATTTTTTAGTCCCACCCTGTTTATTACACTTCTCATATTTATTGGATACGGCTAATGGAATTTAGAAATACTAGAACTAAATATCTAATATTAGTACAGAAAGTCTTCAGAAATTCTATCCGGCAAATCCTCTAGATCTCCAGAGAATAGAGACATGCAATTTGTTAAGGCGGAACGTTTGTACTTTCTAAGGCTGCATTTTTAGGAGGTACATCCTCTGATATCTTTTCAAATTTTAATGCCAACTTCTAGAAGGAAATTTACAATATTATCTGATCTTTCTATGAGCATAATATATCCTCCTATATATTTCTCAAATATAAAAGAAAGCAGTTTTGAAATGACCAAAAACCACATTCAGGAGAGGAATTTTACTGGAAGGGACAGCTCACTCGAAGGGATTTTGATTTGCTGGATCATATGCCACATAGATTTCTCCCTCCTTTTTGGAACCCATTTCTGATGTAAATCTTCAATTCTTATACCTAATACCTTCATGTAATTACGTATCAAATCGTAAAATGTTTCGTTAGGAAATATGTTTCGATTAAATATAATGTTTATCTTATAACAATTCGTCTTATTAGAGAGAGTTAATGTTTCAAACGATTTACGACGATCCTTGAAATCACAATAATTACTTTTCATTTGGTGATAACTCTATAACGACGATGAAAAGTGGATGAACTGGTGTTTTTACTGCAGAGTATCGTTGTCTTTTAGTTCTATTATCTGTGCAGATTTATTTGCATTGTATTCTAATGCAAACCTAATATATTCCTTTTTTTGCTACAAGAAAAATAAATATGAAATACATAGGTCCCATGAAAATTGTAGAACTACAACTTTATTCATGAGTAACGCTTACCGAAAATCTCGACTATAATAAGCACCCGAGTATAATACGCATGCTTGATTTTGCCGAAATTTTCGGTGAAAAATTAAAATTCGACTATAATACACACCAATAACTTTTCAATATTTTTTTAAAAATTGCGCAAATATTCATTAGCAGAAATAAAATTTCGTTTATCCAATGTTTATCCAATGTTCGTGTATCTAAAGTGTTTTTTTTTTTTGGGGGGGGGGGTGTTGCAAGTATATAATATGCACCCTCAATTTTGCGGATAAAAATGTAAAAAAAAGTGCGTATTTTACTCGAGATTTTACGGTAATTACATTGCGAGGTTTTTTCAGCCTGACCACTGAAGTGATAGTGTCTAGAGATACACTTCGACAGTTTCACATTTATATGTCTAAAACAAAATCTTAAGATTCTCAATATTAAAATAAAATTCTACTCATACTTTCACGTAAAATCTTTAAAAATACTTGAGGAACATAAAGAATCTTACAATATATGCTGTTGTGGTAAATGAGTTAGTGTATTTTGTATAGTATGCGGGAACAGCCTATGACACCCACTGGCGGCTCTGTTTTCTATCCAGCACCAACTGTGATCGTATTCTCCGTCAACGACAGACAGAGACAGGCTCTTGACCAGGCAAGACGTGGCATCCCAGCAGACGGCTGCAGAGAGAGAAACTTTTTATTATTAGATAAAGGCGTGTTTTAATAATTGTCCTTGTACAAATAATATGTTATACGCTCAATGTCATGTTTCGTTTAAATATAATGTTTGTGTTATAGCAATTCGTCTTATTAGAGAGAGTTAATGCTTTAAAAGATTTATGACGACCCCTAAAACCCATACACATTTTTGGGGGGATCTGAAGCTATCTTGCAAATTTTTGGGGGCATGTCAGGGATAGATTCTGTTAATAAATAAGGTTTTAATGACGCTTGGAATAAACTTTTAATTGATGATCAACAGAACGTTTACTAATCTCCAAGACGTATCCGGTGAGTTAATTTTTTTTAATTAATTCAAGATGAAGTTAAATGACACTGCTGAACTGGAAGTGGCACTGAAAACTGTAAAGCCATTGAAAATTCGATGCTCGCATAAATTTATTTTTGAAACAGAAGGTGACCTTCAAAACAGAAAGCGTATTAGATAATTTAATGGTTTAGTTTTCAAATCAGAACAAAGTGCTTATAAACGGAAATTTTAATTCATTAATAAAGAATTCTCTTTATATAACCTCATAACTATCTGTAATTTACTATGTATAAGTAATGAAGAAACAAAATTTGAATAATAACTCGAATTCTTGCATTTATTTGTGAAATAACATTGCTAAACGAATATTCGTGAAGATGGGGATAATGAAATTAATGATCTGAGTGATAATGATTCTATAAAATATTATAATGAACTCATAAATAATACAACTAAATAATAGAACTAAATAAAGACGATAGTTCCGTTCGATTTCCAGTTCAAGAATTTTTCAAACCTAACATTTGTTTTTCTGAAATTGAAAATACTGTTAGTCCATTTAATGGTGATTCTTGGCAAAATATTGATAAACGGATTGATGATTTTGATATTAATACCGATTTATTTCAATTAAGTGATTTGCATAAATTATTGTTTGCTAAAGGATCTTTAACTGGAAAAGCTAAATTATTCACTCAAAGTGAAAATAGAATAAATTTTTGGATTAAACTTAAAAAACTGTTAAATTCTGAACATTGTTCAACTATGAACTCTGCTAAATCTCATTAAATGTTATTAAATTGAAAAATGAGAGATAATGAATCAATTTGATGAATATTTCTTAGCTATGAAAGAATAAGGGCAATAGAGATTTTCCCTCGTTGATGCATTATGTAATAAAATGTATTTATGATTCTGCTAACAATAACTCTATTTTATATGGATGCGAGAATATTAAATAATTCAGAGAAAAAATTAAAATCTATGCTAAAATTAAAACGGATAAAAATTCTGAAGAATAAACTCGTTATAATGACGAAAAAGTCACGAATCAAGGCAACATCTGCCTAACCGCGATAAATTTTTATCCATGAACAAAAATGTACTGGTTGTTTCAATTGCGATGAGCCAGGCCATAAGAGTAATTTTTGTTTAAAAAACAAAAAAATGTTTAAATGCTTTCTCTGCAATAAATTCGGGCATAAATCAATCGAAAGTGTTGGCGCCGAGAACGTCTCAGTTTTGTGTAAAAATCATTGGAATTTATGAGTAAAAAGATTTCTGATGTGTCTATCTCAGCCTTTTTAGATACTAGTAATACTCTGACTTTGAATAGGGAGGATGTTTATCATAAATCAGGAAACCGTAGTTTGATTCCGTTTACTTCCATTTTGACTTGAATAGGAGGTAATAAAAACAAATATTTAGTCTTCTTTCACAGTTCGTTAAAAATTGATTAGGAAACTTTCGATTCTAAAATATGCGTAGTACCTAACTGCGTTATGCTTTATGAAGCTATAATAGAAGTAGATGTTTTAAACCAAGCAGAAGGTATGTTTAGGGAGAATGGTATAAACCGAATGTTGATAGTGCATCTGAAGAATTCGAAATTTTGAATATAAACGTTTCTGACAAGTGTAACGAATCTAATATCTGTAGTAATGTAAGCAAAACAATTAGAAACGAAATAAGTAATTTAGTGTCAATTTATAAATCGAATGAAAAAAAAATCAAATGTTGAAATGGATATTGTTCTCAAACATGATGAATCTGTATTTCATAGACCTCGAAGATTCCGTTTGTAGAACGGAAAATAGTTGACGAACAAGTTCCGGAATAGTTAACTCTTGTTGGTCCCTGGGGTCATATATGACCCCATTGCAATTTCTGTTTAATATATCTTGTTAATCAAGCATTTGTTTTTAATGACATTTTGTGACTTTTATTCTTTTAGTTTTTATATAAAATAATGATATTATATTGTATTTATTTTATTTTATTTTTCCCGAATTTGCATTTTTTACACACGAGACCTTTGGGGTCGCTGGTGACCCCAGAAATATTATCTTCTTTGCTTACCACTCCCATGTTCTTATATGCTTGTAATGTTCTTATATCCATGTAAATATATGCTTTCGAAAGATAAAAAAATTAAATGGCGTGATACTCCATACGCTGGACCTGGACGAACTTCGTCGGTAAATATCATAAAACTAAAACCGGGACCAACATTATATGCAACATCAGGAGCAATTGATGTAAAATCCACTTTTCTGTTGTACCTTCCACCTACCACTGAAAAAATTATTATAGACATGACGAATATTGAAGGTTCTAAATTATTCGGAGATAAGTGGGAAAAATGGATTACAATGAGTTGTATTGCTATTTGGGACTTCTAATCTTAGCTAGGGTTTTCAAATCACATGGCGAAGCACTGACAAGTTTGTGGGATGAACAGTTTGGACGACCTATTTTTCGAGCTGCAATGTCTCTAAAGAGGTTCAAAGTTATATCTAGAGCCTTTTTTGACAATAAAGACACTAGAGCAGAAAGGCGACTGAGTGATAAATTGGCTGCTATTCGAGAATTGTGGAACAATTGGGTTGAAAATTTGCCTAAATTATACAATCCAGGAAATAATGTTACAATCGACGAACAACACTTGTCGGTTTTGGAGGCCGGTGTCCTTTTCGTCAATACATGCCACAAAAACCGTGGAAGTATGGCATAAAAATATGGATTGTCTGTGACTCTAAAAGTGCATATGCATGAAATATGCTAGTATACACTGGGAAGCCAAAGGATGGCTCACGAGAGGAAAAACAAGCGTTACGCGTTGTTTTGGATTTGACCTATGGTCTCAAGGGACATAATCTTACTTTCGATAACTGGTTTTCCTCTTATGAACTTTGTCAATTACTACTAAAAAGAAATATAACTATGCTAGGAAAAATTAGAAAAAATAAGCCGGAACTTCCCATCGAATTTACTCATTCGAAAAGATCGGAGGTATTTACCTCAATTTTTGGTTTTACAACTGACACTACATTAGTAGCATATACAACAAAGAAAAACAAATGTGTCACTCTAATTAGTACCATGCACAACAATGGTGATATAAGTAACAGATCTGATAAAAAAACAACAATGATATTGGATTACAATTCGACAAAAGGAGCAGTTGATACTTTGGATCAAATAGTTGCTACTTGTAAAATAGAAACTGCTCGTTGGCCAGTTGTACTTTTTTACAACATAATTCATGTATCTGCGTACAATACTTTTGTGATTTGGCAGGAAATTAACCCTTCATACCATGAAAACAAAAAGAATAGAAGAAGGAATTATCTGGAGGAATTAGGTTATGAATTAATAAAACTTGCACTACAGGAGAGAAAATTTCTCCCTAGAACTGAAGCAGCCGCAGCAATTGTTAAGAAATCGCAAATAGATCCTACAGTAGATCCAAATATGAGTGGAAGCAAGACAACTGCCAATAAAAGAGGACGTTGCAACTTTTGTCCAAGAGACTGGATAAAAAATGTAGCGAAACAGTCCTAAGTGTTTGAAATTTATTTGCAAAAATCATTCGTTTCAGGTCTGTAACAGTAGTCAATAAATCTACAGTTTTTGTAAGTTTTCCTCTAAAATTAATATTTTTTAATACTTAAATTAATTTTACTTTGATTGCGTCTTTTTATTTTTATTTTTTTATCATTAAAAAGTGTGCAAACTTAAAAAATATATGTAACATGCAATAATCATAATAAATTAATTGAAGGAAAACTTGTGGGGTCGTTTATGGCCCCAAGGGCCTTGAGTGTAACCGAAATGGGAGGAACCCACGAGAGTTAAACATGAATATTTTTGAACCCGAGTGTGAAATTGAACCTGAGTGTGATATTAATATTGAGACACAACCTGAAAGCAATACTGATGCTTCTGAACCGAGAATTACTACAACTGAGTCTGAGAACAGTACTGTTATTGATTTTACAGAATATACTGAGATAGAGGTTGAAATAAATACTGATGCTCTTGTTGAAGAAAAAGTAAATGTAGATACTGCACATAGTACTGATGCTTCTAGACGAAACCCAGAAGATGACAACATTGTGGACATTGTACATGTTGAAAGTCCCTTAGATAATAATCTAGTTACCCGTCAGATGACTTCTGAAATATGGAGATGTGTAGAATTTGATCAAGGTACTCCAGAGCTTATAACAGAAAGAAATGTTTGTCATAGAAATTTCCTCAGGTGATATCGACATCAAAGGTGAAAATGTTGAAGGAAGCATTACAAGTTCTTGTACTTAGCTCATCCAGAAAGTAAGTGCCATTTGGGTGTTAAAAATATTAGCAATTTGTTTTAATTTGTATTTTATTACATAAAAATCTACTCACCTTATACTACTTTTCGACATATTCACCATGTGAATTAAGGCATGTGTCATCTTGGCACTAATTGAAACATACCCACTTCGTAGAATTCGGCCGCTTGTGACCTGAACAAGTTCTGGACGTTTACCTTGATCTCATTATCACTTGCAAAGTGCTGGCCGGCAAGAAATTGTTTGAGATGAGAAAAAAAATGGAAGTCGGATGAAGCTCTAGATCCGTACTATAAGGAGGGTGATAGAATTGTTCCCAGCCAAATGAATCAACCGGCGTCGTCGTTACGCGAGCGGTATGCGATCGCGCGTTATCATCCACGAACACAATACAAGAAGTCAGTAGTCCAAGCCTTTTGTTCTGTCTCGCGCGCCTTAACTTCTTCAATGTCTCACAGTAAGTTGTTGTGCCTCGTTCCATCCAGTCCACTAACAAAATCCCTTGCCAGTCCCAAAAGACGGTGCACATGATTTTTCATGGTGACACGATAAATTTCACAAGGTCGAACATTCCTCGCATTCAAAAACGTGATAACGGCTCTTATTTCACAGCTGGCGGGCCGATCAATTATTTTAAACATGATTACCAACAAATAATGACTTCAAACGTTAACGTAATCAAACAAAATGGCTAGGTTAATTCGTTCTCGAGTTGAAGTATATAACTACGCATGCGCGACCTTCGTGTTGTCAGATGCGCGGGAGATATGAACGAACGGTACTTACTTTCTGGATGAGCTAAGTATATCTTCTTGATCGCTATCTATCAGTTCCTTAGTCACTGATACATCTAGCATACAATCATTTACATCGCAGTCAGAGAATAGCCAAGATCTCAAACCAAAAGAAATGAAAGAATCTACTAGAACGGAAAAAGATTCTAAAAGAAGTGAAACTACTGAAAAAATAGGACTAAAACATGATGTTCAGTATGAAAAACCAGGAGATGAAAATAAGAGAGAAAATGTTCATACTCAAAGACATGAATCTCAGAAGACTGAGAATCGCTGATCTCTCTTTCACTGGTTTGTTTTATTAATAGAATTATTTCGTAATTTGTCTGGCTATGATTTGTGTATCATAGTTTGAGTAACAGTGAGTTTATATCTTACTGTTGTTATTAATCAAACAAATATTTTTGCTGTTGTACAAAAAGAAAATGTAGTGTCACAAATGAAAGAAATGATCCATGAATTTAGAACTTACAACGAAATATTGAAGGAAGAGATGTTATCAGAGTTGAAATGCAAAGAAAATGTTATTTTCTTTGGAATATCAGATATAAAAGAAATAGAATTTCAGTTAAAAACAGCTCTTGAAGAAAAACGTTTGTCACAGATTAGTATTTCAAAGTTAGAAAATGAATTTTGAGAGCAGATATTAAAAACTAAATCAGAAAGTAAAAAACTGAAAAAGAAGCAAGAAAGTTTCCTTAAATTACAAGAAGAGAAGGAGAAGTTATATAGTGCTAATAAACTTTTCTTTTGAAAGTCTACAAGCATCTAAAGATACTGAAATACAGCAGCATGAAGTTCCAAATTTTACATCTTCAGCTGTCGATTACATGAAGTCTTGGATCCAAAATTAAGTCATAATACGATATCATCACACGAAATTAGACATTCTTCACCCCGATTTTGTCCTGGAAAAGGGTTACAAATTATTATTATTTTTTTTTTGCGATGAAGTTGAAATATTGAAGAAGATGAAGACGACATGGTCTAGATTTTAAAGACGACAACGACAAATTGGCGCAGATAATGAAAACGACAATGACATGATTTCTGACAAGGATGGCAACATCACCAATGACGCGGACGATTGCGATACATCGACGACGAGATGACCACAACAACGATGCTGTCCTACAGAAATAATTATGACGACAAGAGACTAGAAATTTTTTTTTGAATTGATATTTTCTGCTTGTTCTCCTTTATTTTGCAGAATTTATCTGATCTTCCAGAATTTTTCAAAGATGAGGAGGATCATCAACTTTCGGGAGGACCGATTGTGGGAACGGCCTATGGCACCCACTGGCGCTTATGTCTTCCATCCAGCACCACATTTTTGTTCTTGTTTACTCACCGTGAACAACAGACAGAGACAGGCTCTCCACCAGGCAAGACAAACAATCCTAGCAGAAAGCTGTGGAGAAGAGGGAGATTTTTATTATTAGATAACGACTTGTTTTAATTATTGCCCTTGTACAAATAATATTATGCTGTACGTTCAATGTCATGTTTCTTATAAATACAATGTTTGTCTCATAGTAGTTCGTCTTATTAGATAGAGTTAATGATTTAAAACATTTGCGACGACCGTAAAACCCCTGGACCCGAAGCTATCTTACAAATTTTATGGTAAACTAGTCAGTATATTTTTCATAATATGTGAGTTCTACATTAGAAAAAATAATTTTAAATGTGTGAGGAAAAATTGTTGTGATTTTATGGTATATTATTTATTTATTTTTTACTTAGGCATAGCGTTATGTTAACATAATGAATTAAGGTCTTCTGAATAGCAAATTTGTACTTTGGACAATTATTTGTTTTTTAAGACCCTAAATATTGTTGTAAGTACTCAAAGATTACAAAAAAACATTATCCTTATTTAGAAGTAAGAAAACGGCGAAATTGCTCATTTACCACAGAGAAACGCTCGATTAAAAAAAGTTACATTTCCTAAGCGTTTACTTACGAATATCCATATAGATCTTCTGTAAAAACCTCCTATAAAAGAGAAATTTCTAAAACTGAACATTCTCACTTAAATGATGGAGGGTTTTCCTCTGGCGCATTCGCTGAATGCATGAGATGGGGCATCGACATTCAAAGAGTTCATCATTTAAAGAAGCACATGCATAAAAAAATAAAGAAAATGATTTACAACATTAGCCGCAAGGCCGATTTTATGGCCATCATGAATCATTTCCGAAACTATCACTTGAAATATTTTAGGAAAAACTTTCAAGACACGTAAAACTTTAAGAATACCCTAAATGCCCTGTGCTCAGTAAAATAACATATATCGATCATATTCATCAATCTAAAACCTCTTGGATAAGGTGAAACATAATATTTTCTTGCACGAGGAAAATATTTAAGGAATATTTTGAGAAATAAATAGCCGTCGCTTCCATTTTTTAAAACTTTTAATGCATTTATAGCTTCCATATTAAAATATATATATATATATATATATATATATATATATATATATATATATATATATATATTTATATATATATACAATTTAAATACGTGTGTATATATATGTATAAATATGTACATATGTATAACTATGTATAAATATATTTACGATAATAATAATTATATTATAAAGTAATGCTAGTATTAAGCAATCCATTAGAAATTAGTTAACAAATATATCCATTGCTGTAGACTATATTCTTGATATTTTCTCTTTTAATATTTCGAATAAATTCTTTAAACAGTCTTAATTTTTCCTTTTTTCATTGTCTTCTAGTGCTTGAAGCATAAATCTCTAGCTATTGGTCAATCATGTGCTACTGAAAAAGGGAAGTGTTGAATAAAACTAATTACTCCTGTATGCAGTCAGTGAGAATAAATGACAGTAAGACAGATAGTATTTTACTTATGACACTTTTCATCCATTATTTCGACAAGATGACAAGATATAAAATTCTATTGAGAGGTGCATTATTAATATGGCTTAATATTCCATAGCTTTTCTTTTCAAAAATTTCGCTTCTAAAATTTGCAAGTGTGACGAAACCATATTTCATTTTCCGTTCATTTTGAACAGTTTTTAATAATTTTAACAGGAGTGACTACGGTTATATAAAAATGTAATCTCTTGCGTCAAATCACGCTGGAGTGAACAAGAAACAAAAATATTTTTATATTTTCTGTTCAAAGAAACTGCTAACTATATTATGCTTTTGATTGACGTAATACGATTTTCAAAATGTTGTTTTAATGTGAAAATGAGTAGGATATTTTTATTATGTCTTTTCATGCTCTAAATATTTGGAATGGTTTATTCAGTGGTTTGTTATTTTACCAATCGACAAAATATTAAAAAAATATCTTGAAACATTCACATCAAAATTGAGTAACTAAGCCAACAAATTATTTCTTTTTCTGAACTACTTTATAGTACTAATTGCATATCATCTTACAACTTTTATCCACTCAAAAGGAATTGATAGTGTGTCTCCAAGAAGCGAACTTTGTTTTTAATTGATATTTCAGTTAATGGATTTATTCTCATTAACCAACAAAGGGTGTCTAGTTTTTGATGCCCTACTTACCAACTCCGTAAAAAGAAAAAATCAACAAATTATTCTTATAAATTAATTATCTGACGATACTTTCAACATAGATAAATGAGATGTCTAATGAACATGAAATATATGTTTTATATACTATTTAATATCATTTAAGTAATTATTTATTTTCAATTCAAAACATCAGATAAAATGAGTACGTAACATAAAAGAATATATTAAATGAAATACGTGAGTTTTTATTGTTACAATATACTACTAACAGGAAATTAATTTTAAACAAAAAAGTTATTTGAAAACATTTTCAAAGTGCATAAATAATAATTTTTTTAGCTATCGAGTGGTATTTCCTTACCATAGTTTCAATTCTTTATTCATGCTTTAATTTTTACAACGAGACAATCAGAAAAACAACTGATGAAAGAAATACGGCTGTATTCAGCTAATAGATGAAATAGTCATTGTATTACATTGATAGACCAAGAAAATAGTACATTTACCTTGATCCGCAAGGAATACTGAGAAGCATTTTAAAAGATACGATTTTATTATAACAAGACGATAACGATTTTATTATAACAAGACAAGGTTACGATTTTATTATAACAAGACAAGGTTAGTCCTACTTGATATTCTGAAACTTCGTTTATATTCACACAAAATCAAAAATCCATTTATATAAACAACTTAAATCATATTAAAAATCTTTTCTAGCTTAAATTGTGTATCAGAATGAAAACATTCAAACACCTAAATTGTTCTGAGGTGTTCTGTGTTATTTTTTTACATTATACAAATATAGGTAAAAATAAATAATTCAACAGAGTTAGATAAATACTAGAAGAATGTAGACAAAAAAGAAACAGAAATCAAGCACTCAGGGCATCCACGCACCAGAGACAAGATTCTGTATAAGTGCCGGAACTGAACCACAAAAAGACATAGAGGTAACCGACAGGTCTCGTCATCAGGGAGCTTAACCAAATCAGTTACCTCAAGGGGAACTTTCTGAATAGGATGCAGGTAAGACCAAAAGACATCCCAAGGCCCCGAGTTCCCCATGGAAACATTTAGTTGAGAGAAAATGGAAAGACAAACACAGCTTACAGTAAGGGCTCAACGCACCGTACATGCAAGCACACAAATAATCCTAATGCAAAGCCAAAGAAGCATACACACCCCAATTCCGTAAGTGAAGGTTATGGCGAAACAGTAGCCAATTCTATCCTAGTAGTTACGTCATTGTAACAATACTACAGCGCCACCCCACGCCCCCATTACAGCTTAAACAAATGAAAATATAAACACTATCCAAAACATCTTTAAAAATCCCCGAGTCTAAATGCAATTTTTATAAAACTTGCCATTTTTCGGTTACCTCTATGTCTTTTTATGGTTCAGTTCCGGCACTTATACAGAATTTTGCCTCTGGTGCGTGGATGCCCTGAGTGCTTGATTTCTGTTTATTTTTTGTCTACATTCTTCTAGTATTTATCTGACTCTGTTGGATTATTTATTTTTAGCTATATTTGTAAATTTTCATTATGAGGATATGAAGCTTCTGCGCTATCCTTTACTGAAAAGTTTTATGTTTTCTTTGCAAGGGTAGGTTTTAAGTTAAAGTGCTTCAGCAATCTATGCTTGCTTTTTATTTTTTTTGTTTATTTGATTTATTTATATTTTACTTTGTTACATTATGTAATATTTTGAACGGTTTTCAGGTCATATTGATTTCAAATTTCATACTTTTTTCAGTCAGGGACAGGTGTTTTACAATACTTGAAAACTTTTCCATTTGGCTATAATCCTTTTTTCTAAGGCCATGTAACATTTTTAGTTGTTACACAAGTTGATCTAGTATAAATTTTTTCTTGAATTCAGGTCGACTTGGTTTTATTTAATTTATCTATTTTAATAAGGTTTTTAATATCAAGTATATCTTTTAATTGCACAGATTGAGTAATTTATAATATGATGTATAATTTAATTCTCCTTACTGATTTGTTTTCGAAATACTACAGCAACAGTCAAACTATATATTACGGGGTGTACTAACATTTCTACTGGCAAAGCGTCATCAGTTTTGTTCATACCTGTTACAGTTCTTCAGTCATGTAATCGATATATATAAAACAGTTCCGTAACTGACTGACTCACTGACATACAACACACAGACCAAACCGCTGGACCTAAAGGGCTGAAATTTTGCATGGCGATTCTTCGTATAGTGTAGGGGTGCACTAAGAAAGATTTTTGAAAAATTCTTCTTAGATTTTTTTAATTAAATTTTTAAGCTGTTTTTGTAACAGTTTTGTAACTGTTTTTGTAACAGTTTTGTAACTATTTTTGTAGCTGTTTTCTAAGCTGTTTTTCTAACATTTAAAATAATAATTTGAGGGTTATAAAATTTATATCACGAGAAAGACCATAAAAACCCTTTAAAATGAGATCTTTTTCGAATCTTTACCTTCATTTTCTGATTTTTGGTGAGTTTTTAAAGATTAACTTTTAGAATTTAATTTATTAATTGCTGATCACGTGATTTCTTTTTCTGGTACTTTAAATAAATTTATCGTCACGCGCATAACAACTAAAGAGACAAAAAAATATTTTTTTCTTGCTAATGCGGCAGACGATTGGACATTATCCAAAAAAATATTAAAATACAATGAAAGATATTATGTTCCTAAAACTGTATTATATTAACTGTAATATATTCTTTAGTATGTCCAATCACATTTATTTGAATATTTCATTCTACATTATTTTGTCTATAAAAATATTCCTTACGATTTTTTAATAAATATTTTTTTTTGTTTTTTTTACATCAATTGTATACATTGATCGTCGTATTGATTCTTAAAATATATATATATATATATATATATATATATATATATATATATTTATTATCCTCTCCCTCTGCACCTCGAATTCATATCAGGAAGAAAAAGGCAGCTGGTTCATACATAGTCTTTATTTCCGACACTGTTTCGTAGAACATCAATTAGATTTATTCGAACACTTCGCGCGACGCTGGCCCGGGGCGGGGATACGGCCCCGCCCGTACATTTTGACAAGAAGGAACTTAATGCTTACTCTTTGAGAGCAGGCAAACAAAAGACTCGGAATTATTGAAAAAGGTGCGGATTTTCAAGCGGGCTGAACTTCAATTGGTTAAAAACTGACACATGACTATAAGGCGTCATATCGCTGGATGATCGCGCCATGTCCGTTACATAATGCTTATATAGGACTCTCCGTCCGCACGTGGCATTTAGGGGAAAATAGATTTATATTGGTTGGATATAGGTCGCAATTCAAGGTTAACGGACGGTTTTCTGTTGCAATAAAATAACGAATTTGGAAAAATCGTGTTAGGGATGAAAAGGATTTGAAATTTATTTCAATTTCCCCCCCCCCCCTTCCGGAAAAGACTTGCGTGACTCCCTCAGTAAGGCTCTCCATCAGGCGAGACCCGCGTAACAAAATCGTAATTGGGACTAAAATTTTGAATAGTATAAAATTTTGATTCAGGGGTTGACAAATTTACATTTTGTACTATCATCTTTGTGTGTTTGCTGATGTCATGAAATATACAAAACATCATAAAATAGCATTAAACAAAAATAAAAATATATCAATGCACTTAAATTACAGTTTGGAATTAGTATGGTCGTCTTTAACTATTCACAAAAACTTAAATGTACACTTAAAATGGAATTTTAAAAATATACTTATTAAAACACAATAAATCACAAAACTTTAAAAGGGCAAAAATAAATCAAAACTGTCAATATCGGGTTACATTCATGAGATCCAGAGGTTTTACAAATAAGAGGTTTTTCTAAGAGAAGGTTTAAAAGATATTTTTTTTTTCTTTTTTCAAATTATTTAATTTATGTAGACAACACGCAAAGTTTAACAATAAAAAAATGTAGTCAAGAGGTGTTAGGCACTCCCCAAAAAAATTAAATAACAAAGGAAATGGATGTCTGGCTTATGAGGTTTGTCGTTATTCAGGTTTTAGGCTTCATGGTGGTTCGTAAATTTAAATATTAAAATTTCTGTTAATACCTTCAAAAATTTAGCTGTAATAATTTTTTCAAATGCACCATGGAAACAAATCAATAAAAATTTTTTTTAAATACAATTCAATACAGTAATCAGATTGAATAAAGGTAATTTGGCAATACACATTTCGATTAATTAGGAATAAGCAGGTTTTGAAGTAATACTTTCAAAAATTGTCTTAACTTGAATTCAACCAATAAAACAGTTAATCAAGATAAAAATTGCAATAAACATTGTAAATAACTAGGAATTTTGTTCAATTAGGATAAACAGGTTTTTAAAAATAATTCTCTTTTAAGGTGTTTTAAAATTCTCAGTTCAACCAATAACACTCAACATTAATTTTTAATTTAGAGTAGATATGGATTTACGCCACTGGAGCAATGAACCTAGCCTGGGTCTCCAAATGTGACAATCTGCGGTGTGATATTCCACAGAGGCCCGGCGAAAACGCACTAAATTCAGGCCCACTGAGCTACCATTGTGTTGGGTTATTCGTAGATTGCCTTCCGTTCGGGATCGAACCGAATCACAAAGAATTTTTAAATTGTGGTCGGGGTCGAACCGACTCAATTCGAATTATATTAAATTAAATTGGGGTCGGGGTCGAACCGACTCAATTCTAATTATATTAAATTAAATTATGGTCGGGGTCTAACCGACTCATTTGAAATTTATATTAAAATTGTGATCGGGGTCTAACCGACACATTTGGGGAATTAAATTAAAATTGTGGTCGGGATTTAACCGACTCACAAGGAATTAAGTTTCAATTAGGTTGAGATTAGGTTACCGGAAGAAAAATTTGTTCGACTTAATTCGGTACAAATTGTTTTCAATCATTAATTTATTTCAATATTCAAATTTTAGTTAGAAGCGGGCACGTTTCGGTCTAGTTGGGGTAAAATAATTTAATGATGTCATAGTAGGGCAGGATCACTTTAACACAAATCAGGAATTCATGTTTACTGTCATGTTATTTGGATAGTATCCGAATACAAAAATTATCAATATTTCACAAGTTCAAGGTTCATCAAAATTTTAAAATATCAAAATATTCATTATAAAATAAAGAATATTAAAATCACTTAAAAACACTTAGTGATTTGTGGTACTTGAGGTCCAATCTGAATTTTTTTCTGAGTCTATAATAAAAATTGCTCAGTCTCTATTTATGAAAACTCTCAGTCACCGTTGTTAAACAAAGTCCCAGGATTTTCAAAAAATGTACCACAAGAATTACAGACGGAAAATTAAAAGCATTTAATCACTAAAATAATCTCAATGAAAAAAAATTAAATTAAAATTATATACGTCACACTCAAAATCCTGCACGAAAAACCAAATTACATAATCTTTAACACAGCAGAGAAAACGAAAACAAAATACAGTGGAATCTCGATCGATCGTTTTCGGATCCATCGTTTTTCCGTATGAGTCGTTCATTTTATCCAGTCCCAAAGATCATATTGCTTTGTTATGTTTCCGCATCTATCGTTTTCCCGCATTTATCGTTCATTTCCATCGATCCCTTGAAAAACGATAGATCGAGATTCCACTGTATATCATGTCATGAAAAAAATAATAAAAACAGTTTCAACTGCGCGATTTCTGTTTTACCGAAAAATAACGATAAGCAAGTAATTTACACTATAGCCATGTTTTTATTAATGGCGCCGAGTTTGACCTCCAACTCAAAAATGCCTACGATTGTTTACACCCGTGATTCATCGGCGGAGCGGATTTATTTATTTTTTTATTTTTTTTTGTCTGCGACAATTTAGAATTTGTGTGAAAAACAGATACTTGCAGAATTTACACATTTTTATCAAATTGAAACCATATTATCAAAAATCCTTAATAATTACACTAAAACACTTACAACACTTATCAATATATAAATTTCAAAAATCTTTTTAAAACCTTAAATTCTAAATCAAACATATATTTTATAACTCAAAAGAAATTATATCATATAGAAATATTCATACAATACACCCTTTAACTGATTTAATTTCTTCATCATAGAATTATTTTAACCAATCTAGAATTTCATGGAAAAAGTTTCCCATTTCACCATTAAAACAAAAACAAAAGCTTTTATACTACTGATTTTCTTCCTTTCCTTTTTTTTATCATTTTTACTTAATCAAATCAATAGCTAGAAAGTATTACACTAAAACGCATATTTATAATAAGTCGTTTCAATAGTAAAATAAAAAGGCATTTGCTTTCAAAGATTTTTACCATAACCCTTGCTTACCTGTATGTAGCGAATATTAATTCATATCAATCAAGTTTAAAAAATTAACCTTTTTTTCTATTTTCTATTCATTCATTTATTTATTTATTTATTTATATAGGGTCCTTGGCGCAATCAGTCAAAATTTCCCCGATATCCTAGAGTCCTTAGAAGGTTTTGATTTTACAGTTCCGACACAGTTCTGGAACACTGTATACTGTTTGGCAGAGTCAAAATCACTGCGTATAATACACGAAACTGGATGAAGTGTAATTACAAGAACGTAACGCAGCACAGTCTGGTCTTCATTAGTGAACTTCCAGTTGAGAATTACGCACAAAAATTCACACACTATAACCAACAGGGCAACTTTACGATCCTCGTGAACAGGAAAAGATCTTTTTCTTGAGTGCGGAACCGTTCATTTCTGTATATGGCAATCTAAAATATTATTAGGAGAATTCTCCGGTGGCATGTTGGGAGGATTTCTTTTACAGGCGTAAAAGACGTTCGGTTACGGTGACGTCTTCCGAAACTGCTGGAACATCCATTGGTGTCTTCACAGGGGGTAACTCTGCACGCCGACTTTTGTAATAATGAATGGAGTAAGCTCGGGGTGTAGTCGTAAATAAGCAAATGGAAATTGTGGCTGGGCGAAGCAATGGCCGGGAGCTTCAAACATTTCGTATCCATAACGTGTAGTCGAAGTAGCGAATGGCGAGGTAGATGGAGAGGACAATAAAACACCTCGGATTCATATCAGGAAGAAAAAGGCAGCTGGGTCATAAATAGTCTGTATTTCGAACACCGTTTCGTAGAACATCAATTAGATTTATTCGAACACATCGCGCGACGCTGGAACGGGGACCCGGCCCCGCCCGTATATTTTGACAGCAAGGAACTTACATTCTTACTCTTTGAGAGCAGGCAAACAAAAGACTCGGAATTATTGGGAAAGGCGCGGATTTTCAGGCGGGCTGAACTTTAATTGGTTAAAAACTGACACATGACTATAAGGCGTCATATCGGTGGATGATCGCGCCATGTCCGTTATATAATGCTTATATAAGACTCTCCGTCCGCACGTGGCATTTAGGGGAAAAATAGATTTAAATTGGTTGCATATAGGTCGCAATTCAAGGTTAAGGGACGGTTTTCTGTTGCAATAAGATAAACGAATTTGGAAAAAGCGTGTTAGGGATGAAAAGGATTTGAAATTTATTTCATATATATATTCATATATATATATATATATATATATATATATATATATATGTGTGTGTGTGTGTGTGTGTGTGTGTGTGTGTGCGTGTGTGTGTGTGTGTGTGCGTGTGTGTGTGTGTGTGTGTGTGTGTGTGTGTGCGTGTGTGTGTGTGTGTGATGATTAAAGCATAAGCTATAGTTAACTATATTAATGAGCGTTAAACAGTAATTTTTCTATTAAAGTGATAGTTTGTTTTCCAATTCAGGAAGTGACGGTGTTTCGCAGCGAAAAGTTCAGGGTCATTCGCTCGCACGCGCGTTATCTTACATAATCATCGGATGTTCGAGCAAAAGGGGGCTCTAGAAGAGGGTCTACGCCTATTTGACTTATATAACGGAAGAGAAAGAAATTACGCAGTTCGGGGAGATCTTTGATACCGTCAAGACGTCTGTCGCATGGGCTGTGAGATGATGGAAAATGGCGATTTAGATGGATTAATTGGGTATTTGATTAATGTTAATTAATCAAATACCCAATTGAAAGAGGTGTTTAAAAGTTATTTCAGTATTAGTTCTTCCCCCGGCCTACTGTTTGATGACTGCATTTAGAGTAAGTAGAGTGTTTTAGACGGGTGTGCGGCGAAAGAGCCGTGACAAAGAGCCGAGGAGGATGCGAATCGCGTTCTCGACACTCCTCGCTTTTTATTTAAAATTAGGTAAAGGACTTTAAAATTTAAATTTAATTTTTCCCATTTTTCGTCATCTCTCATCTCCGCGACAGCGCCATATCAGTTCGTAAGATAAATATCATCGGAAATAATTTTTTTTCTCGACTTGAAAGATCGTCATGGTTCTGCATTTGCTGTTGTCCTGTTCCAGATTCATTGCTGCTAATCGCTGTCTTCACATTATGAGTGCTTTTTCGTTGGATAATCTCCGTCGTCTTTAAAAAGGAGTCCAGCCACTTTTGAGGTGGTTGATTCTGGTTGCTACAGTGTGTCTTCTAACAACAAGATTTTGCACTACGGTGCCGTGTGATGATGATGTTCATATATATATATAAAAAATTTCTCAAAGTTTCTTCGAGTGATGTGAAACGTCGATCTTCACATCTGGGGATAATAATGTCCCGGAGAATTCAACGACAAAACGTGATTTGTGTAGTTGTTACTCAAGTAGTTGACCGACGAATCGGTATTTCATTACCCGGAACAACCGGCGTGCAGGTTTGTGCTTTTCTACATAATGCTGTGTGTGTTTAACGAACAACTACGTGACATCAGGAATTATTCATCTGTAAACAGGAATAACTCAAAGTGTTTTTTCATCGATTTTAGAAATGAAGGTATTGAAGGATATGGGCCATCGAAATTGGATACTACTGTTTATCAAACATTATCCGGAGCACCAAAAAAAGTCATGAAAAAAAATTGCTTGTAATTTTATTTTCTAATTAATTTGCTTTTTGATTTAAAAAAAAAAGTTTTAAAAAAGAATGTTAAAGTTTCTTAAGGTGAGCCAAAAATTTATGATTTAATTATTGTAACTGAGATGGGTCTATGATTTTTGAATTTCTTAATAGATTGCTTGTTTTGATGTAAAAATAGAATGTCATTTGGATGTGGCGTCAGAGTCTAAACTAAATTCAGTTAAATTTCGGGAGCAATATACCCATACTTTATACTGATGATACCCACCCAGGTTTCACTTAAGAGCAGGAAACACTTTGGTACAACTATGGATTTGGGCATTTAACTTTTTCTGACGGCACTTCCCAATTGGCTTGCATTAAACATTATAATTTTAGTGGAGTTTTGGACTACTGAATTAAAATTTGCTGTTCATGTGAAGGATTTTGATTGGAATCTTGAGAGTTTTCATAGACTTATTTGCTGTTTTTTTAGATTAGTTAATACTTGACACTGGAAAAAATTTTAATATTATTATTCTACGAAACTAAAATATTTAATCCAGCTTTTTGTTCTTTTTTTGGGGGGGTAACAAAGTAGACTATCAGATTTTGAGCATTTGTAAAAGAAAAAGAAAATTCTGCATATTCTTTTGAGCTGGTAATGATCCATTCTGTTTTTTTATTATGTGATTTTTGTGTTTTATTTTGATTTACGTTTTAATAAAAATATTTTGAGTGTTTTTATGTATTGATAAAATTTATATTGATAAATGTGATTTTTTTTTAAAAATAAGGTATGGAAATCATTGTAGTATTTTTTTTCTTATTGATTTAGAGTGAGGGATTTTGATATGTTTTAATGGTAGGATTGTATAAGCAATATTGATTAAAATGTGAGTCTATAACATATTTTAACAAATCAGTGAATGATTTAAGTTTTGAACAAGCATGAGCAGTTTTACACGCTTCCTTCAATTCCTTCATTTTTTCACGCTTCCTTCAATTGATTAGAGTTTTTAGTTAGAAATTGAACGATGATGAAATGCATAAACAGAAAATTTGAGAAAGAAACTGTTTTGAATAGTGTAAATAATTTTGAAAGTTAATTCCATACATCTTGAAAACAAATACTTTTTCTCTTATATTTTATGATGTGTTTTAGATTTAAAAAATAATAATGGTAATAATAATGTGAATGTCAGAGACCGTTTCCTTTTTTGTTTTGTTGGGTGCCTAACACCCATTTGACTACACTTATGTGGTTAAACTTTGTGTGCTGCTAAAAAAAAATTATCTTGTTTAAACTCTCTTTTTGAGCTACTTCTGTGTGTACTTATTAATGTGGATCTCATAAGCAACTGTATAGTATAGTATTATTTTGAGAAAAATTTCTGGAACAGATGTGGACTTCTACATTACATTTGATTATTATAGGTGTTTTTTATGTTGTTGATATGTGAATAACTGACTTTGTAACGATTAATGTTTTCTTTATGTGAAATTATGTCTCAAATGGAGACTTATGTATCCTGTAACAGCACCTCATTTTGGTCCAGTTAATCGCATGTAGAGGTTAACTTTAGGTTAGGGTTAAAATTTTAGCAAGTAAAATTTTAGGAATAATGCTGTCGGATTTCACTGGGATCTTTTTTGTGTGCGGAGACGTCCCTACTCAGCATGTTTTAAAGTTGGCTGATTTGATGATTTTGATCTTCTGAGGTATTGCCACATGGAATTAGCTACTCTTTGTGTGCGCGCCTTCAGGGGGAAGGGAGGGGAATTGTGATGATTAAAGCATAAACTATAGTTAATTATATTAATAATCGTTAAACAGTATTTTTTCTATTAAAGTCCTAGTGTGTTTTCCAATTCAGGAAGTGACTGTGTTTCGCAGCGAAATGTTCAGGGTCATTCGCTCGCACGCGCGATATCTTATATAATCATCGGATGTTCGAGCAAAAGGGGGCTTTAGAAGAGGGTCTACACCTATGTGACATATAACGAAAGAGAAAGAAATTACGCAGTTCGGGGAGATCTTTGATAGCGCCAAGACGCTCGTCTGTCTCGTGGGCTGTAAGATGATGGAAAATGGCGATTTAGCTGGATTAATTGGGTATTTGATTAATGTTAATTAATAAAGAGGTGTTTAAAAGGTAATTCAGTATTATTTCTTCCACCGGCCTACTGTTTGATGATTGCATTTAGAGTATGTAGATTGTTTTAGATTGGTGCACGGTGAAAGAGCAGTGACTGACTGACACACACACACACACACACACACACACATATATATATATATATATATATATATATATATATATATATTTGGCAATAATTGCATACATTAGCCGTTGTACTTAATTTTAATGCAGTCCATAGCGAAGTGCGGGTTTTCAGCTAGTAGTATATATATACTTGTACAGACTAAGCCTATTTTAACAAAATCCTGATCTGAGGAGTCAAGAATGTAATTTTGTTCTGGTTGTCATAATATTTTTAAAATGCCTATATACTTTTAAAAAATTACCGTATATTCTGGCGTATAACGGACGCCTATAATTTTAAACTACATTTTTAAATTATTTGGTATATTCTCCGTATAAAGCGCACCCTTTTCTTTACTAAGAAACATGATGTCAGTCTAGAAATAGTGTATGAGTGGATAATAAAAGCATTGAATGACATTAAACCTGACATAATTCAAAATTCATTTTAAAAATATAGTATATCTAACAATCTAGATGGAACGGGAGATGATTATATATTTATGGATCAGAGTAACAGTGATGGTGAAGACGAAACATAATTTGATGAAGTGTTTGAAGATATAACGGAAGACGAATATGACGAACTATTTATGTTATCCGATAATGAACATTTTTAAGTTCATAAGGTATGTCATTTCTTTTAAATAAACAACATTTAGGTACACGCAAAAATGTAATTCTTTTATGCTCATCTTTTTCTTATCTTTAAATCTATCATTTTCATATCCGGCGTATAGACCGCTCACGTAAATTTCGATTTTTTTTTAAATTAAAAGTGTCCGTTATAAGCCGGAATATACTGTATCTAAACAATTGGCAAAATCTTAAACTACCTTTACATGGTCAAAAGATCTGTGAGGAAGTTTTTGTGAAGTATTAGCGCTACCACTAATACTTCTTAGTGACCCAGGTTAGCTTAGTGATAGAGCGCTGGAATTCGGCATAGGGCACTCGTTTCTATTCCCGATAAGTGCCCATGCTTGCGTTCGTGGGTACGCAAGGCACGAGAAGGTTAAATCCGTTGGCTGGAAAGAGAGAAACTCAGAGAGGGTCCCTAGATGTGATATGTAAGTGGAAGGAGGCTACGAGCTCATTGTATGTCCCTCGTAGGGGTGCTCGGTCCCAACGGATGTGGTACCAGGTGGTGGTGGTGGTGGTTCACCTATATGGACCCCTATACAGTTCAGTTCACTTTTACGTCGCATTAGAAGCAACCAACAAATCTAGCGGTATCATTGGAGGATTGTCCAAAAAATAATGTACCTGCTGCGTTGGGATAATAAACACATTTAATAAGTCATATATTGTTTACAAATCGTTATTTTATTTAGAAATCATAAACATTCAAAGCCATCTTTTTTCAGAAAATGTAATATTTTGTAATTACATTTGAAAGAATTCTAAAATATTTATGCAACGATCTAGGGTAATGTGTTGTAAATTTTAATGAAGCGTTCATGTGATTATCAATTTAAAAATGTGTCATTTCTTAGTTGAAGTGTTTCATTTTTATGCTAGACCCTTCGGTATATCATCGTGGTAATGATATTAATTGATTTCTCGAAGAATGTCAAAATATTAGTACAATTCCTTCATTCTTGATGCAATGATTAATTTCGCTTAGACCATCTTTTGAAAAATTACTTCCATCTTCATTTATTTAAATGCACAGAGGTAACATTTTCACCCTCCATCTCTTATCTAATAAGGTCTTTAGATGGAATTTCATAGGGAAAAATGTGGACTGAATATTCATTGAAAAGCTTAGGCAAAGTATCTTTGGAATCCTGTAAGATTAAAGGAAAACATTTGTGATTGTGTTTGCTAACTGTGTAAGTGCTGATTAAATTTGCCTATTTACTTTGTCTCTATAACTTTAATTAAAACACGCATTTCAACGTTAAGATCAAATAACTTCATCCAAAGGATATATCATTTCACTCACCATCCAAGACTGACGAATTGATACTCCAAAACTCATGTTTATTACAAATTGATATGGTTGTAATTTTTCATGCATTTAGAACTTCAAAGTTATTTACAGGAGTATAGAAAAATTTTTTTCGTTTACGATCTTATGTAAATCTCTGTATGCTTGTAAATAGTTTTTTTTGTTTCTTTCAGATATATTTATGTATTAAAATTTTTATTGATAAAACTCAACATAACTGTATGTAATGCTTTACTGTCACATAGAGTTTATAAAATTCTTATAAATGTGTTTTGACATGTAATGATGCTTCAGAAGTTATATTTATTACAGAAAGATAAGGCTGCAATTTATATAGTATTTATAACTTGAGTCAGAAATTCTGGAGAGTATAGAATTGTTATTTCATTAGTAATGTTTTGTAAATCATTTTAGGCGTATAAATCGTTTTTTTCTTCCAAATATGCTTGTGTTTAAAATTTTCTACATTAATTTCAAAATAACTATATTTAGTACTTTACTGCCACTTATAGTTTGAAAAATTCTTATGAATTTGTTATAACATATATCTCTTATTTCATTTGTATTCTTAATTTGATATAATATGTATTATTGAGAAAATTGCAAAGCATGTTTTAAATCGTTTAGGTATTAATTCGCGCAGTTTGAAGATTCGTTTGAGGAGATAAATATGTCAGAAACGATAGTTTGATTACCTGAGCACTCAGCTACATACAGTATATAAAAATGAATTAATTATATATATATATATATATATATATATATATATATATATATATGTAGGAAGGAGTTAGTACTCCTTCCTTTAGAAGTGAATCATTAGACTTAATTATTTTGAACATTTAATTAAACTAGACGATGTTTACAAGACAGGACTAACACTTAGTATGAAATTAAAAAAAACAAAGCATCAACACAGCTATTTGACTCAAAACGGCAAGCCTGCGGAGCGACACATCCGCTTCGTAATGTCACTAGTCCATCACTGTGTTTGCGCGCCAAGTCCTTCGCGCCGAAGTAGTAGGAGTCGAAGTTGTAGTAATAGTTCAGTTGTGTTGCCAAACTCATTCTCACACGGCCGTTCTGACTTTCCAGACGTCCGCGGCTGGGTTGTAAACAATAATTCTGAAAAGATAAAAAAAAAAAGCAGAAAAAGGAAAAATATTTCAAAAAATCAAGCAGTGTTCAACACAGTGGTATTGGTGTTCAGTTTCTGCATCACTGTTTCATTTTGTCCGCTGCAGTTGATGTTATGGTTGGACCATCGTGATGTCCTAACTTTCGAACTTCGTAACGATCGTTGGGGTTGATGTTCGTGATCTCATATGGTCCGAAGAACTTTGGTCGGAGCTTTAATCCGGTTCCAAATTGAGTTCGTTGTATTGCCACTTTGTCACCGATCTTGTATTTACAAGCCGGTTTACGCCGTTTGTTATATTGTCGTATGTTTTCTTCCTGTAAACGGAGGATATTTCGTTTAGCTTCGATACGTAACGCTTCTTTGTCATCAAGAATTCTTTGGTGGTGTTCCTCGTCAAGAAGATTTTTAATCTGTAGATCCTCTTGTTGTTTCATTTTAACACCAATTAAAAGTTGAAAGGGTGTGAATTTTGTACTGCGTGTGGTGGTACTATTTAAGATACGTTGCAATCTTGGGACATATTTAAACCATTTGTCAGGTTCATCTAGAGCTAACTTAGTTAAAACGGGAATAATTGTGCCATGAACACGCTCAACCTGACCGTTGCCACGTGGCACACCTGTTGCTATTGAAATGTGTTCAATTGACTGTTCCTGGCAGTAACTTTGAAATTCTGAAGATGTGAATGCGCTACCTTTGTCAGTAATGATTTTTGAAGGGTTGCCAAATGTAGTTTGTTGCAAGGATAATTTGTCTAAGGCATCTTTCGTAGAGGTGGACTTCACGGGATAGATCCATACAAATTTGGAAAAGGCATCAACTACTGTAAAAAGATACTTATAACATTTTTTTGTCGATGGTAAAGGTCCTAAAAAGTCGCAATGGTAACATTCAAGGGGTGCATCACCTTTTGGAATGGGGTGAAGGTATCCTTCTTGTTTTCCAGATTTTCGCGAGGACGAAATGCAAGGAATACAGTTCGAAATAATTTCTTGAACTAATTTCTTAAGTTGAGGAATGAAAAATTCACGAGAAACAATTAATTCGGTTTTTTGTGAAGCAAAATGACCTTGTGAATGGGCGTTTAGCACTATTTCTTTCTGCATCATTTGTGGTACTACTAAAAGTTCGGCATCCTGATGAAGTTTATAAAGAATTCCGTTTTTAACAAAAAATTCATCAGAAGGTGTAGATTCAAGCATAGATTTAATTTGAGATATAAATTCATCCTGGTCTTGGGCATTTTTCACCTTTTGAGTGATATCATTTGAGGTAATTACAAGAATGGGGTTACGACTTAAAGCATCAACATGTTTCATCTGTCTACCGGGTCGATGACAAACTTCATAATCAAAGTCTTCTAACATCAATGCCCATCGAGCAATTTTAGCTGGTAGGTCTTTTTTGTGCATCGTTTTTTGGAAAGCATCACAATCGGTGATAATTTTAAATTTTGTTCCCAACAAGTAGTTTCGAAATTTTTTTAGCGCTTCAATAACGGCAAGAACTTCCAGTTCATAACTATGATATTTTTCTTGTTGAACTGTAGTTTTACGGCTAAAATAATGAATAGGATGAAACTGTCCATCATCGGATTGTTGCAAGAGCACAGCGCCAAAACCTAAGGAGCTGGCATCAGTGTGGAGTTCTAATGGGTATCCCTGTTGAAAAACATGAAGAACTGGGTTTTGTGAAAGAATGTTTTTAAGTTGTTGAAAAGCTGCTATTTGTTTAGAGTCAAAATCAAATTCTACATTATCCCGAAGGAAGTCACTTAATGGTCTAGCAATCAGCGCATAATTTGGAATGAACTTTCTGAAATAACTTGTTAATCCAAGAAAACTTTGAACTTGTTTAGGGGTTTGAGGTTGTGGGAAATTTTGAACAGCTTGTGTCTTGGTAGGTGAGGGTTTAACTACTCCATTTTCGATAGTGTAACCAAGAAATTCTATCTTTCGCTGTAAAAATTGACACTTTTTAAAGTTCAATTCAAGGCCATAGTCTGCAGCTGTTTGGAGAACTAGGCGTAATTTTTGTAGACCTTCAACTTCATCATTAGATGGTATGAGAAGATCGTCCATGTAAACAATAAGAACATTGTCGCGAATGAGATTTCTAAAAACTGTGTAAACATATCGTTGGAAAACACTGGGACTGTTACATAAGCCAAATGGGACACGTAAAAATTCGTATTGTCCTTCATGAGTCACAAAAGAAGTATATTTAGTGCTATTAGGGTCCATAGGTACATGAAAGAAACCATTTTTGAGATCAAGTGAAGTGAACACCCGAGATTTTCCAAGTTTGTCTAAAGCTTCTTCGATGAGCGGTAAGGGAAATTTATCTTTTATCATTTTTCTATTCAATTTGCGGTAATCAACACAAAGTCTATAATCTATACTTTTTTTCTTACATAGAACAATCGGTGCGGCATAATCGGAGCAACTTTCTTTAATAATGCCATCATTTAACCAATCTTGAATTTGGCTTTCTACAATTTTCTGTTCCGCGAAAGGGAGTCGTCGAGAACGTTGAGCTACAGGGATTCCATCTTGTAATAAAATAGTCATCTTAATTTCAGTGTCTTGAACTTTATGTGGTTTGTAGGAAGTAACGATATTTTGAACTTCCTCACGAGTTTCAGAATTCAAAATGTGTGAAAGATCAAATGGAAAAGCTTGATCATCAGAAACATTAGCAATATTAACGAAGGTGTTATTTTCAGGAGTTTTGCATAAACGAATACCGTCTTTATCAAATGTAAATTGGGTTTGCTGTAAAAAGTCGATTCCGATAATCACATCAAAAGGAATCAAGTCATCCTCTAGAACATGTATTTTAGCAGGTAAAGTAATGGTTTGAATTTCGATGGAATCCTGAAAGAATCCGATGCTGTGAACTTGGTTTTTGCCAATTCCTGAAAAGGGAATGTTGGTGGGCTGCAATGGTGGCGAACCAATTCTTCGATAGGTTTTCTCATTGATGAGGGTTGCCTGTGACCCAGTGTCACAGAGTGCTGTCAATTGAATTCCTGCAAGTTGAATGTCAACATGCATGGGATTTTTCGATGAAGTTTCAGGAGAAAGTGCATTTACAGTTTTATCAGAAATAGGTTTTTGAGAATCAGGTTTTGGTTTAGAATTTCGATAACTTTTAGGGCAATTAGCATGAACATGACCAAAACTTTTACATCCGTAGCATTGTTTACCATGTGACTTATTCAAACATTGGTTGCTTTTGTGACCTCTCAAGCCACAGGAAAAACATACTGGCTGTGTATTTGGGCTACGTGTATTATCGACTTTCACATTGAGGTAGGAAGCATCAATTTTTTTCTGATTATTTTGTCTGAAATTTTGTGATCTGTTAAAGATTTGTTCATAAATTTTCAACTTTTCCTTAAATTCAGGGACGGATTTACAACCGTAAAGAATAACTTTATTGTTTGTTGAATCAGGAATTCCGTTTATGACATATTCAAACAGAGAGGAGTCATCGAGAGAACCTTTGTGTGCCAAATCTCTCATAGCTAAGAAATATTCTTGTAGGGTTTCAAACGGTTTCATACGTCGAGATTCCATTAATTTATGTAACTGAATACCGTTAATTTTGTCCGAAAATTCGTCTAATAAATGGTGCTTCAATTGTTCCCAATTTGTAATTCCACGAATAGACCTAATTAAAGTTTGAGCGGGACCAGTTAAACATTTTCTAACAAAAGTAATTTGGTGAATTGGATTGTTTATCTGATATAAACAAAAAAGTTCTTCAACGTCAGATATAAAATTCTCAACACTGTAATTATCACGAGACGAGAAAGGTTTTATTAAATCAACAACGTCTTTCAGACTAAACAACTGGAAAGAGAGATTCGCAGTTTCAACTGAAGGCAATGAATTTTGATCTGATTCACCAACGGAAATGTGTGTATTTTGCTTATTCGAAGATTCTTTTGCGTCAATGGTGGGGGAAAAGGGAGATCTATTTTCCTCTATAACGCTGTTAGTTTGGGATGAACGTGCACCCGGAAGTGAGTCATCATTCACTTCGCATTCCGAAAGATCAGAAAATTCTGCTTTTAATAACGATAAATCACTAAGACTCATAAGAATGGTATTGGCACATTTGTCTGGGTCAGTTGAAAATTCTAAATGAAGTAGATTACAAATAGAAATCAAGTCTTTAAGTGAAAACTCTTTAAGTACTTTCTGTTTCGTTGCTTCCAACACGAATGGCTGTTTAAAACCTGTAAATTTACGTAATCTGGTACGATTTTGTCTGTCGCCGTCTGTACCAAAAATTAAACGATGTAGAACCTTTATTTGATTCGTACTACCAATTTTTAATGATTTTGCAATATTGGGGTAATCGTTGAGAGTAGCCATAACTATATACTAGGTTCAAACAATTATAGTACACAAATATACAAATATTCAAAACCAAAATCGATACTTATAATACGTAGGTACTCAAATTCAAAATAAAATTTCAAATCGAAATTTCCTCAAATATCAATTCAATAATAAAATATTGATTCTCAAAATATGCATCAAGGAAATAATATAATATTCTTCAAACTGTATTCAAATTGCAATCATTCAAAATATATGTTATGTTGTGGTTTGTTCAAGGAAACAAGATTCTTCAAGTTAAATGTCGAAATTTTCATCAAATCATCAAATAATTTCATCGAAATAGAATTCTCTTCAAGAAAACAGAAGTGATAAATTCAACGTCAAAGACCATCAAAAATGAATTTAGCATCAATTAAATTCTTGCATCAAAAGAACGTTGAAATATTTTCAGTTTTCTTATAATTATCATCAATAAGATGAGAATTCCATTAATCTTCAAAATTTTCTTGAACAAGCTTCAAAGTATGCATGAAATAATTACAATATGATCAGAATATACTCACAGTTCTGGTTTTCGGTTCTCGTCATCCCATCAGAATATTATCAGAGTCCGTGGCACATCATTTTCGTTTTCGCTGGCGGTATCCAAAACAGAAATCACAGAGAACAGTAATCCGGTAATCATCAAAAGAAAATAGTTTTTCAGTCCAAGCTAGGGGTATTTTTCGAGTCCGAGGGCCGAGCACCCATGTAGGAAGGAGTTAGTACTCCTTCCTTTAGAAGTGAATCATTAGACTTAATTATTTTGAACATTTAATTAAACTAGACGATGTTTACAAGACAGGACTAACACTTAGTATGAAATTAAAAAAAACAAAGCATCAACACAGCTATTTGACTCAAAACGGCAAGCCTGCGGAGCGACACATCCGCTTCGTAATGTCACTAGTCCATCACTGTGTTTGCGTGCCAAGTCCTTCGCGCCGAAGTAGTAGGAGTCGAAGTTGTAGTAATAGTTCAGTTGTGTTGCCAAACTCATTCTCACATATATATATATATATATATATATATATATATATATATATATATATATATATATATATATATATATATATATATATATATATATATATATATATATATATATACCGGGTGTCCATAATTAAACTGACAGTGCTCACAGTGTTCTGTAGCGCGATCTATTTGCGAGAATGCCGCCACATTTTGTAGGAAGATTAAACAAGACGGGGGACGAAGGATTCCGCGAAAAAATAAATTAGTTCCAAAAGTCACCGCTAGGGGAATATTTGGCACTGCGTAATAGAAAATAGAGTGTTAACAAATGCAAATCAATACGGAAATTACCTTTTATTTTGCATTCAAATGAGGTTCAATGTGGCTGCCGTTGTTGTGGACCACATATTGCATTCTGTGCACAGTATGCACAACAGCAGAAAGTAACATGTCTGCAGGAATCTCCCGTACAGTCCGTGATATGTTATCCTTCACCGTAGCCAGGTCCTGGACCACTCCTTGATAGACCTTGGACTTAAGGTAACCCCGTAGCCAGAAGTCGCATGGGGTAAGATCAGGCGACCGAGGTGGCCATGCAGTTGGAAAGTAGCGGCTAATGACTCTTTCTGTTGTGAATTTCTGTCGTAGCAGCTTTTGCACCCGTACAGCAACGTGTGGAGGGGATCCATCTTGCATGAAAATGATTTCCCCCAGGCATTGTCTTTGCTGATGTGCCGGAATGACAAAGCTGTTCAACATGTGGCGATATTTCTCTCCGGTAACAGAACAGGTTTCCGGTCCTGTCGAGGTAATGTTCTCATAGAAGAATGGACCTACGACAAATTCCGCTGTGAACCCACACCAAACAGTTACCTTTGGTGAATGTAAGGGAATTTCTGTGACTGCATGTGGTGATTTGTCATCCCAAATTCGGCAGTTCTGGTTATTCACAGTTCCATACAGGTAAAAGTGGGCCTCGTCTCCCCATAAGATTTTCCACGGCCAAGCATCATCCACCTCCATTCTGGCAAGAAAGGTGAGAGCAAAAGTCAATCGCTTATCATGGTCGGGGTACAGTAACTCCTGTACACGGCTGATCTTGTACGGATAGAAGTTGATAATCTTTTGTAAGATTTTCCATACCGTACTGAAAGGCATATCCATATTCCGAGCTAATCCACGAGCGCTAGAGGTGGGAGCAATATTGTCTGGTCCTCTGTCGACAATCGCCGTGGCAACTGCTTCGATTGTATCCTGTGGTACAGGTTTTCGTCCTCTGCCTGACTGAACCTTCAGAGAACCTGTTTTCTCAAACGTCGCAACCATTGCTTTTAGCCCATTAACTGACACAGGACTGTTACCTTTACGCATTTTTTTGTGCGTTCTAAAAGCACGAAGAGCGGCTGACGCGTTGCACTGGTTGAGGTAAAATAATTTGACCAGTAACGCACGCTCGATTAAAGAAGGAGACATTGCACATAAACTTTCAATCCGATTGATTCGAAACGTAACACATTGCCTTTTAAAACCCAAGCAGCACTGTGCCAATCGATGTAACGTGAAATTTGAATAAAGAACTTCTTCTTCTGCTCAGCGTACGTGATATTGCAGATCACGAGACTTTATCGGTGTTTATGTAGATTTTACGCTTTTTTAAAAGTGTTGCCATATTGCAGTTGAACTAAATAAGAAAATGTGCGTAATAAAAGGTAATTTTATTCCGTATTAATTTGCATTTGTTAACACTCTATTTTTTCTTACACAGCGCCAAATATTCCCCTAGCGGTGACTTTTGGAACTAATTTATTTTTTCGCGGAATCCTACCCGGTATATATATATATATATATATATATATATATATATATATATATATATATATATATATATATATATGTGTGTGTGTGTGTGTGTGTGTTATTCTAGAACGTCATCTTATATAGGGGATTATAACTCGAGCTGTTTTAATTGGTTACATTTGTATTTTTAATACGTGTTTTTTCCATCCATTAAACAGGAAAAAAATCCTCAATTTTTAATTTTCTAGGTATTGAGTCAAAGACATTAGAAAAAAGTCCATTGATTAGAAAAAAATAGATTTTAAATAATTTTTTCCGTATTTTTAATATAATGTTTTTACAGTTATGATAATTTTTCAGAGAATTGCATTATCTCAGAAATGTTTAGTAAGTTTTTTCCCTCCTTTTTAATTTTTTTTTTCTATGAGTGTGTTTAAATCACTTAGAAAGCAGAAGAACATTTTTAGGGTCTACGGAATACGTTTTCAGAAATCCCGCAAATGACTTAATTTATATATTTAAGGGTTTCTAGAAGAGGATTTAATTATGTTTGTTCCCGGGATGCTTAAATATAATATATTCTTGGAAAATTTAATAAAATCTAAACATACATTTCCTTTATGTCACCTATATGATGGTAAAATGGCTAGGGCGCTGACATTCGGTTCAGATCCTTTGAGTCCATGTCCCACTGCTGGCATATTGTTTGTATCCATTCAGAATCAGCTTTAAACTGTAGGTCCCGGTCTAATAGGCCCTCGTGTAGAAAAAAGGTGACCTTAGCCATCCAAACCCTACCATTCTTTATGTCAGTGACCACGCGTAGGGAAGAATTCTTCAACAGCATTGTGAATAGGTCCTAACTACTTCTGAAAAAATGGGAATATATAGCTTTAAATGGCAATTTCTAATTATAAGTTAGACCAGTTGCCCATGTAATCCAATTAATTATCATCCATATATAGTTCAAATTGCTACTCATGTAGCAATGTGGAAACCGATAACTTAATTTATCAGATCTCATCATTACTTTGAAAAATATTGCAAGTGCCTAACACAAAATGAAAACAAATATATTATCAAAATGTTTTCAATGTTGCTGTTATTGTTACTAATATCCGCTGGCCGGAATTTCCAGGGGAAAAGATTTTGTGGGCTGAGGAATGAGGCCCCGGTTTACAATTGTACTACAAGGGTGAGAGCCTGACTCGGTTAGGTGCCACCACAATTTTAACTAAGTGAACTCCGAGGTGATATGTGGGAGTGGACGGGGACTCGTTACTTCTCCCACCCTCTCTGACTCCGTAAAAGGACTTTCCGGTCTACGGATTTAATGTGCCCATATCCGGCGTAGATACGAAGGTATTTAGCGAAGCTTGTCAGAATTCGAACCGAGCACCTTCGGCTTCGAAAGCCAAAGACGCAACCACTACCTTCAGATTTATAAAAATGGTGCATATTACTGTCATATGTTTAAAATAACATTAAACCTCAATTAATTGAAAGTGAATAATTGAGACTGTATCAATATTGGCTAATTTCAAGTGTAATTAAATACACTCTATAGCAAAGAAATCAACGCACCAAGAAAGTGTCTTTCGATTGTGACAAAAATTGGTATATGGGAAGAATAGTCGCAGAAAAAAAGTTAAAAATTTCAGAGCATTTCAATTTAATGATTTATTCCAGTTTTATCGTTACAAAGTGAAGAGGTCAATACTATGTTGCCCCACCTCTGACCTGGATGCAAGCTGTCACCTGGCGTCGCGTAGACTAATAAAATTCCAGGATGGTATCCGGGCGGGATTTCTTACCAAATTGTCTCCGGCATTCCAGGACAGTTGCAACCACCTTCCCATCATGTCCCAAATGTGCTTTATGAGGGAGGGATCAAGCGACCTAGGAGCACAAGGAAGTTTTCGGCAAGCTTGAAGACAATTCATAGCAGCACATGGGGTTTGCTGCCGGGCATTTCTTTGTTGAAAAGTAAATCCGGGATGGCGCAAAATGAACGGCAACAAAACGAGTCACAGAATGTCGTTTACGTACAGTTGTGTTTCAAGTGTTCCACTAATGACTACCAAACGGGTCCGGCTATCAAAGGAAATGGCACCCCAGACAATATATAACCCCAGACTCTGTTGTGGGCTTTTGTAGCACAGTTGGAAACGGGACCCGTCACTAAAGATTATATGTCCCCATACATCACAGTTCCAAGTTCATCGAATTAAGCCCCACTGTAATCGGACTTGACGATGTTCAGGCATGAGGAGTAAGCGGCGTAACGGTTCGTGCGAGTGTATATTCCGCTCTCTCAGTCGTTTGTCAATAGTCATGATGGACATTTGTGTGCGGGCCACAAGTCGGATGGTTGATAGGGACGAATCCAGTTTGTAACAGCTGATCTGATAAACACTCTGTCTTCCAGTGGTGTCAAACAGGGGTCCCGTTTTGTTGTGGTCCCAGGTCGACCCCTGTCGTCCTGAAGCTTAAATCCGTTGTTCTTGACCCACTTTTGCTACTACTGTGTAATCGCTGCATCGCTTCGACTCAGATGTCTATTGATTCTTCGATTTAGCCAAACAGTTTCTTTCAAACCGATGACACGACCTCTTTCAAACTCCAAAATATGTTCGCAATGAACGCGAATCCTTTTCCGAGGCATTTTTACAGTCGATGAAAGATGTCCGCAGTCAAAATGCAATAGAAATTTTTAACATCATGTTGAGAATCGCTCCTTATATACACCTGCTGGATGCGCAGTTCTGATACGCTTGAGATCCCGCTATTACTTCGTTGGACACCGAATTTTAATCCTTTGCCCTTCCGATAGAAACATATAGAGAATTTGCACTTCTACCCTACCTTTGGGTATATATATCTTGAAATAATTTCATTCAAACATAGTTCTTACACAACAACAATGTTTATTTAAATACTTGCATGTGTCAATTTGCTTTTCAGCATAAAGCATACATACTACTAGTACGAGATATATATAGCATTCATGCAAGGGAAATACGATTCAATATATTCACTTTTATAACTATTCATTCAAGAAACATAAACTTTGCAATACTCACAGATACTTTGAAAGTCATAACGACGTAAAATTTGGGCCTAACAAGAACTCGCGTAGGTTTGAAGCAACCTAGCTATACCTCCAGCGGCTGCTAGCAAAACTCAACTATTACTAAAATAGACTCTAAGCCTAGCTCCAGTTCGATACTTCGTTTCGTCAGCTCTACACCTTCTTTCACTTCCTCTCACTTCGACATCCGCACTTCCTTTCACTTCCTCTCTTCTAGCTGCTTGGTACTAATCTAGCTGCTTGGTATTTATACCAACCGCGTATGCCGCAATTAGCATATATTAAGCGGCTTCTTTAACTTTATTCACTTAAAAGTTCGATTATTGTGAATCGAATCTTAAGTAAACCTTACAAACATCTTTGCATACCTAATTTCATTACAATCGGGTAACTCCTTCTTTGTGCGTCGATTTTTTTTGTTATAGTGCATTTGATATTTTCAAGATGAAAATAATGTCCTCTCTTGAAAGAATTCAGGACAAAAATATGAATCCCATGTTGGCAGACATGGCTAGAAATAGTCCGAAAGATTCATATGTACATAATCACTCGCAACTAAAACCGTTAATTAATTTTCGTTGAGAAGTTATGGTAGTTAACATTAGGTTTACAAAAAAAAATAGTAATGGTATATCTTTTATAATTTATTTTCAACTGTAGCCTGAAAGATAAATGTTTTTTTTACGCAAAGCTATTTTAATTTTTTAAAAAATTGCAGTTCTTTTTTGAGGCAATAAGTTGAGTAAAATGCGATTTAAAATATCAAATAATTTGCTATATTTAAAAAAAAAATTATAGAAAACTCTTCTTTTTGAATTCCGTCTTATTATCTACTAAAATGAAGATAAATAATCGTTTAGGATATGTCAATAATCAGAAACTTAAGTTTGTTTAACATTGTATTAAATACACTTAAAATAATGTGTTTTCAATCAGGTGAAATATCCAGTTCTTCGCAATATGTGAATAGTAGAAATTCACTTAGGTGGTGAATTGCAATATCAAATTTTATTATGCATAGTGACAGTTTCTGTTTAAAAGTTCAATGACTCATTTTTAAAATTTATGCGACTTTGAAGTTTCTAGAATATGAATGCATTAAAATTCATCTTTAGAAAAATTACTTGTCTAAACCTCAAGGCTGAAATATCCAGTCACAACACTTCTGTTTATCTTAAAAAAAAGGGAATTTTATTTTCTAACAAAATAGGAAAATGGTCCTTTTTAAATTTAGGGTGTCTGGGCTAAAAGTATCCAAAATTTATGGCTCATTTTTAGGGAACTACACGTTAGAATTGAAAATTTATTTAAATAGAAAGAACATCTCACTAAGTTTTAATGTCAATAGATTTTAAGGTTTTGATTGCACATAAATGGTATCATTGGTCCACTTTCATTCATAGAGCGCACTGTTACGGGACACGTTTGTCTTTATATGCTGGAAAACTGCTGTTCCACAAATACCACCGGGTTTCCTGTTCCGACAGGATTTGACTCCATTAGACCCTTTTGCTTGGGGATTCATTTAATATGTTATTTATAAACAAAAAATTTAAACTGTGGACGAGTTGAAGAAGCGTATCATTCAAGCAATTCGTCAAAAAACTCCTGATATGCTGCGATAAACTTGGAGAGAACTGGATTACGGTTTACACGCTTATCGTGCTACAAAAGGTGCCCACATTGAAATCTATTGATAGTAGAACTTAGTATAATGTTCTTTCTATTTAAATAAATTTTCTTTATTCTAATGGGTATTTTCGTAAAAATAAGCCATCCTGGACACTCTGCATTTCAGGGAAATCTTTATAAAAAGGGTCACAGTAGAATTTAAAATAAATTTAATATTGTTTCTTTTAATACTTGCTACGATATGTTCTGGAGAGGTCAGAAAAACAAAATATATCTGGAATAAATTTAAATCTACATCAAGGTATCCGTACAGCTTCAGAGATGATTTTATGAATTTTTTAAATTTTGTTTTATCTTTTTTTTATAAGGGCATGTAAGTTAAAACTTGGGAAAAAGTGTAAAATATTCAACTGTTACATTAAAATAACATTTTCAGGTGGAAAAATTGGTAAAAACGGGATGTAAATTTGACCATTTCTGCAAAACATCATAATTCAAAAGTAAACAAATATATTATCATTTCATTAATTGGAGAATGAAGATAACTTTCTCTAGCGAATAAATTATTCTCAAGATCATATTATGTTTATCTCAGAGGCTGTAGCAGTTAAGTCCTTATGTACGGAAAAATTACTTAAAATTCATTGAAACTTGCAATTCATAACTACGTAAACAAAAAAACTAATTAATCAGCAATGATTATTATTTATTCCTGAATATATAATCAAAGAATATCCTGACTATTATATATTATACTTAGATTATGTTTATCATGAAGCAAATAAAAGTGAAGGGTCAATTATTTTTTACTTACATTTCTAGATACGTATCCAAAGTAATACCGAAAAAAATGGGCTTAATATATGATTGTTTTTATATGTAGAAAATGATTGAATAAACATAATCATTTTATAAAGCAAAATAAGATATCAAATGTAACTGAATACAAATCAAAATAACTATGTTCAATTTTTTTATCAATTCAGACCTTATCAAATTATATTTCTATGCAAGGAAAATAAATAATTAATAGATAGAAACATTTCGCCAGAATCTTTTCATCGATATGTATATAGAGTTTATATGTGATTCAAAAAGTGAATGATTCATCACAGAAGTAGCTTTAAGAAAATAAAATTTCCTCTCTATGTCACTAAGACATGAGAACAAAATATCAAGTACTGTGAAATACATTTGTTTAGATTTTATATAAATAAAGAGTAAGCTTTTATGATAGCCATCTAGGGAGATACATTATACTCGATGTGTTCTTTTGAGAAGACATTTTAAAAATTGTTAAATTCAAAGACGTTAAGCTAAAATGTATCAGAGCTATAAATGTATCTTTGCATTTCAGAAGTGAAATTCAAAGATATCCGTTTGATTCACAAAGTAGTGCGATATTGGCGTCAGAAAGACCAGTGCTCTTATTTCTGAAATAAGTTGTCTTTTACTGCAGGACAGAAGTAATTTGGAGACAGAAGTGTGAATATTTAACGAGTGATTTGACATAACATAGATTAAGACACTTTTTACGATAGCAGAATAGTTGAAAACTACGAATGTTTACTCTTGTAATATGCGAAATTTTCTGAGCCATATATTTTCTTTCATGCTTTGAAGGAATTGTCGAAGCGTAACATAAGGCTCCTATCATTACGGAATGAGGAAAGTCCCATGATAGTCATCATAGAGGATAAGTGGTCATCGTGATTTATTACCTCAAAATAATATTAATTATGGGGGAAAAGTTACCTCAACTATGCTTCAATGCCTCATAAAGCCCCTTGAAGGTATTCTAGATATCTTGATTTATGTAAGCCTATATTTTAAGAACAATAGTTTTTTTTATCATGATTTTGATATCTACCTAAATCCATCGCAGCGTATACCAGCAATATTTCTCAATACAAACCAATATTATCGGCAAATTTATTAGTAGAATATACGAAATAAAGAATATCAAGGTCATTTATGCAGTCTTCATTTGTCCAATTAACTAAAAATCATCACATATTTGCCAAAAATTTCAAACCAAACACTTTCCTTTCATTTTTAAGGATTGAAATATTAGATTGTCATAGTTTGTTATTTTGTTTACACTAAAGAAGTTACTGAAGTGAATTATTGTATAAAGTCTATTTATGTAAATGTCTGTTATGAAATTTCTGATAAAACTTTTGTGAGGAATAGATAGCTATAGGAGAAATACAACTACTGAAAACTTAGCTTGAGTCTTATGATATTTTCGAGAGATAAATCCTATTTTTCCTTTTCTATGTGTTTTACAGTTATGGTTTAAGCTAAAGTAAGTCAAAATTGTTTTATTTCATTCATGATAGGATTTAGAAGATAATATTTACATGAAAGTCAAAAACATTTAAAACTTTTAGATATTTATTTTAGACTTCCAAATCTACGAAATTTAAAAATATGGAGGAATAACTCAATGAAACAGATTAAATTTTTCATAGTGTAAAAAAAAAAAACGTTTAAACCACGATACACTTTATATGAACATCTAAAGTAAAAAGATAATTGTTTACTTCTGTGGATAGCGGTATTATTGTGAAGAAAGTTTTATTTACCGCTTATCCTATTTCTACTGTTACGTCTTGGCCCTTTTCGGGGAAAAAGGCCACCCAACCAAAGCCCATCCCTTTACGAATTCTTCCCGTTTCCAAGAAACGATCGTGGGGGGCTCCTGCAACCCCCCTCCCGCCGGCCAGCTGGCTGAAAAGAGACGCAGAGAGTTTTTGGGAAGCAAGGAGAGAGGTAGCTGATTATTGAGCCTCGCATCTGTCCGTCGACAAGCAGTGCCGATAGGGCGCTGTGCGGACCGAAGGCCTGAAAATTCCTCTCTCGGCTCCCGGTTTTACAAGTGAAGAGACACATCTCTGTTATTGTAAAAGATATTGTGGTTCCTATAGAACCTCTCATACGCAGAGGAGCCTAGACTCTCTGTTTTGTACATAGTGTACAGTTTTTTATTTAATACAAGCTCTGTGTCATGTAATTAATTGTCTCTTGTGTGTCTCATTTTTCCACCGAGGACGTTACATTACATTGCGATTTTGATTTTCAACTATTCTCAACGGGCTCTAAACGTTAATAGGTGTAAAAATTAATTTTTTACACTTACAAATGCTGCAGTTATGTTTATATAAATTGTAATGATTTTTTTGGCTGAATATACCCCTCGATTCAGGTTAATATAGGCTAAATTATTCAGTAAAAATGCGTTATATTTTTCACAAATATTATATTAGAAAAACTGCATTTTTCTGCCTTCTCCAGCACTGAATTAACGTTTTGGAGTAAGGACCAGTTTACTTTTGGATAGATAGTAGGGGTTGAGCAAAAGGTTAAAGCAGAAAATCGTAATGTAAAATGCGTATGTTGTAAGCAGTACTTGCGTGTCACAAAAATAAGTCTCTGTCAGAAATATTCTCCTTTAACGTATCCATTAATGACCAAAAAAAAAAGACTAAATATCAGATGCATTTCAAATGAATAGGAAAAAGGGAATAGATGTTTTTTTATCTATTTAGTATTGAAGTTGTTAGCTTAAAAAGTAATTGCGCACATTATTTAATTTATCATGACTTACTGAGTATATTTAAAATTACATTTCGCGTGTTTGTATGTTTATATATATATATATATATATATATATATATACATATATATACACATATATAATATATATATAATATGGTCATTAACTAGATATTATTTCTTATAAAATGTTTGTTGTTCCTAGGATGAGAAGCATAAATATGATAATTACGTCTGTATAAGAAAATGAAGTAAACTAAACAATGTAGTAAGTATCATATGTCATGTTCATGATGGTTTTTATAGTACTATGTTTATAGTTATTATTGGTCACGCATCAATATTTGAAGAAAGCAAAGAATAAAGTTTTCAAAATTATTCAGTTGCAAAATATTATTTTTTTTTTCGTATTGGTAAAAAAAAAATTTAAATATCTTTCTTCGAAGATATAGATAGAAAAATTTAGTTCGTCCATTCAAATAAATACATAGCAGATTTCAGACTGTTAATAGGACGTAATTTTTTAAGTACGCATAAATACGTAGCTTTCAAGAATCGTAGAATGAATCATAATATGAAAAATAGCTTTGATAATTTAAACACTTTTAAAATTAAAATATAAATTTAAAAATACGTAAATATTATTAAAATGATTTCCAAAATTAGAACACGAGCATTTCAATTGATATGCTCAGGTTAATTATTTGATACTATCCATTGATCCCACACAAGACCACGAAAATAATTTAAAAGTTAATTGTAGACAATTGTTTAAGTAGATGCAGCATGTAAAATAAGTAATTTATCACGTCAAACGTTACATAATAGTGATAACAAATATATTAATTTGCAAGAAATGAATAAGTTAGCTTAATTCATAAAGGGATATTCATATCTTTGCATCAGTAAATTAGAGAAGTTTTAGAAATATTCCAATCATTCTCTCCAGAATGTGTACTAATGAGAGAGAAACCATACTTTCTCTCTTAAATTAGCTAGTTACTAAGGAAAATGATCCGGTAGAAAGTGGAAGAGAAAACGTCTTATTCATTTATGCTTTTCGGAAATAATTATTCATTAAAAAACTGTGTCCCTGTTGTATGTAATTTATGCCTTTAACACTTTTTTGAAATCCTAGTTAAATATACATGCATAATTTATTATATTTTATCATTTTCTTTATAACATTATTTATAGAAAACTAAGATGCTGTAATACTACATTTAATAGACGTTGTATATAATTTATGCCTTATCTGAGATATTTTGAAATACAAATTTAAATACATGAATAATTAATAATATTAATTTGTAATTTCCTATGAAGCATTATTGAGTCCTAAAATGATGTAATACTACATTAAAGAGACATTATTTTAAAGCAGCGAAAGGCTAAGAAACAAAGGAAAGTTATCGTGTGGAAAGTGAAAGAGAAAACGTCGCACTTATATACGTTTTTCGGGAATAGTCATTTACTTTTTAGTAAATGACTATGTCACTGTTGTATGTAATTCATGCCTTTCCATTAAATGTTGAAACAGTTATTGAAATATACAGATAATTTATAATATTAATTTATTTATAACATTATTGTTGTGTTATTGATATTACGGAAGCTATTGAATATTAAACATTCTCCCTGAATATGAATTACCGAACTTGCAGCGTCTCGCAGACACCAGACCAGTTGTGGTCAATATCGAATGCGGACGGGCGCCCTAATTCACACCGCGAGACTGCTGGTCATTCATTGAAGGGGGCACCGTAAAGGTGGCCAGCACTACCCCCTGCAGGCCGGTCCCGTAATTTAGGACCGAGACAAGTGCCGAACTCTATACCTTACTTCATAAAAAGGAAGTTAGAATGCATATATATATATATATATATATATATATATATATATATATATATATATATATATATATATATATATATATGTATATATATATATATATATATATATATATATATATATATATATATATATATATATATATATATATATATATATGTATATATATATATATAAAAATGTGTATATATATATATATATATATATATATATATATATATATATTCTGTAATAATGAAGTCCCGCCAATATAAATTTTCCTATAATAATAACGTCACACCAGTCTAACTCTATTCCACTGATTCGCTGCTTTTGTTCTTATCCTTTCCGCTCCATAAAAACTTCCACGTACATCCTGTATGACGCTTGGGGGGGGGGGATCACGTAATAAAGAGCAACTAAATTTCATATATGCTGGTGTGAGTATCCCTAATACGCACTTCGAGTTTAATTCATATATTGATCTGTCACTACAATCCCTTCTCTATGTTTGAAAATATGTAAATAGCTTGCTCTCCTTTATATCTCCTGAAATATGTTTAACTATTAGATAACAATAACGCGTTTAAGTAATAATTGCTTATAAGTGATAAAAGTACTGTTCTGTTTATTTATTTGTTCATTTATTCATATATATATATATATATATAATATTAAAAAACTAGTAATTTCTTAATTCAACACTCTTAACATTTAAAAACTATTAATTCCTCACTTTACTATTCAAAATTACATACCCTTTTTTAATCCCTTAAGTTATTTAATTCCCTTTGGGCATTCGCGTTAAATTCCATTATTACAGCCTTAGGTAATATCATTAAAGATGGCTGTCTTTTTTAACTAAAGGGACGCGGCGCGGCGTCAGTACAAGTTTAAATCAGTTCTGCACATCAACAACAACTTTAAACCAATCAACTATTAAGATACACCCTTTAATCACGTGATGGACTGAAGTTTATATAATACTTGACATCCAGAATTAGAAGGGATTCCTGTACTTTCTCTTGCTGCATTCATACTAGCGGAGCGGTCGTTGATATCAATAAAAATGTAGTTCGATAAAGTTGTGTTATGATTTGTGTCCGAGGGTTGAGATGAAATGCGGGAATGGATTTAAACATTTGTGATGCACGGCCGGGCGACAAGTCATTCATTTTACCCTAAATTAGATGAAGCAAGATGAACCATAATCAAAACTATGCCACTCGGCCCTTCATTCGTCGGCCCGTTCCCGTGTCGTTACACACACACACACACACACACATATATATATATATATATATATATATATATATATATATATATATTTATAAATAAGAAAAATATTTCTCACCTTCCAATAAATTTATCTCCTTCAAAATAATCTCCAAAAGGGTCTATACAACTTTTCCAACGTTTCTTCAAGTCATCGAAATGCAGTTTATAGGCGTCGGAACTAACCGTTCGCAAAATACGCGTAACATTTGATTTAATATACATGGCCACCCAGAGACATTAAGGGCCTGGGGCAAACTTCTGTTGGGGGCCCCAAGAAATCTAATTAATCGAATAATTTTTTTGTTTTGTTTTGTTTTTGTGGGTCCTCTTTTTTCAGGAGATTATTTTGAATTTTGAAGTACGGTACAAGTTTCAGAAATTTCTTTCGGAGGGAAATCTAATAAATAATAAAAAATGGGCCCCTCCAACAATTGGGGGCCTGGAGCAAAGTGCCCCAGTTGCCCCCCCCCCCACCTCTGGGCGGCCCTGTTAATATCCGAGACGTTTCCAAATCTCTGTCCTTTCATGGATTTTGCATTTTTTTTATTACAAAGGATTTATTCACAACGAACTTTTTCATGAAAATCAAACAATTAATCAGTATTTTTACAAGGAGGTGCTTTTTTAATTAAGAAACAGGATAAGGCGAGTTAGGAAGGAACTGTTTGATTCTGGGCAATGGTTTGTTTTACACGATAATGCTTGCCCCCCTACAGCAATTTCTGTACAACAATACCTTGATAAGAATTCAGTTACAGTCATGAATCACCCACCATATTCTCCCGACCTAAAGCCAGCTGATTTTTTTTCTCCGTTTGCAGAAGATTAAGATGGTCATGATAGGACAGAGATTAGAAAACGTCTCGAATATTAAATCAAATGTTACGCGTATTTTGCGAACGGTTACTTCCGACGCCTATAAACAGTGTTTCGATGACTTGAAGAAACTTTGGGAAAATTGCATAGACTACTGTAGTGATTATTTTGAAGGAGATAAATTTATTTGTAGGTGAGTAATATTTTTCTTATTTATAAAAAATTGTTCGGTTACTTTATGGGAGCACCTTGTATATATATATATATATATATATATATATATATATATATATATATATATATATATTTGCATAAATATATATATATACACTGCTGGCTACCCAAATTGCAACACAAGACAGACAAGAGATATCACAACAAAATTTATTTTGTAGATAACATGTTGACTTAGTATCAAATGATTAAATTTATAGACTTCTGTGAAGTGTGGTTCCTGCCAAAATCAGTAGCCAGAGTAGCCGCCATTGTTGGAGATCACCGCTGCCACACGCCTCGGCATTGATTCAAAGAGACTTTGGATGAGTTCTTGGGGTACAGCAGACCAAGCAGCTTACACACGTTGCTAAAGATGATCTGCTGTGGCAGGTGGGGATGGAATCTGGGTGAATCGCAGAGCAACCATGGACCTCACGTTTTCTACCGGCGAAAGATCCGGAGAGCGAGGCGGCCAGGGAAGCAATTCAATCTGGCGATTGACGAAGAACCGTTGGTCAATGCGTGCCACGTGTGGTCGCGCATTATCCTGTTGAAATATGGCTGTGGGCAAGCCCTGAAGGTAAGGAAGGACAACTGGCTCCAACACCTCGGAGATGTAGCGCTGGCTGTTTAAAGTACTGGCAATGCGTACTAGAGGTGTGCGAGAGTGATATCCAATACCGCCCCATACCATAATACCCGGTGCAGGACCAGTGTGGCGGTGCATAACGCAGCTGTTCAGCATCCTCTCTTCACGGTGTCTCCAGACTCGAATGCGACCATCGTGGTGTTGCAGACTGAAGCGTGATTCGTCAGTAAAGACAATTTCATTCCATTCTGCCGTCCACATCCTTCTGTCATCGCACCATTGGCGGCGGAGACGTCTGTGGTTCTGCGTCAAGGGTAGACAAAGCAATGGACGTCTTGCCGACAGACCACTCTGCTGTAAACGGCGTCGAATGGTACGCGCAGACACTGGATGATGCGTTACAGACTACATGTGCTGTGCTATGGTTCGTGATGTGACTGAGCGATCCGTCACTGCCATGCGCACAATTTGCCTGTCATCACGTGAAGTGGTGCGCTGAGGTGGATGCCATCGAACACGCCGGTCCGTCGTACCCTCCTACATGCAGCGATCACATATCCCCATTACAGTTGTTTGGTTTCGTCCAACACGACTACCGATTTCCCTGAAAGATAATCCACAATCTCGGTAGGCCACTATCCTTCCTCTGTCGAACTCGGATACTTGATCAAAAGATGATCGCTGTTTTCGACGAGGCATAATTGATCGTTTTCTTGAAAAAACCACAAGGAAAACACAATTGCCGAACTTGAAATCGTCGAAATCTCCAAGCCTTAAATAGCGCTTTGAAGTGGCGCCACAGGCGAGCGTGATGTGCGTCTGCGCTGAAATTCTAATCATTTGCATATCTCACCTCCGCTAATGCATGATGTAAATTCCATGTTAGTTGCATGTTTCCTTCAGGGTGTTGCATTTACAGTGGCCAGCAGTGTATATGCATAAATATATATATCTATATATGTATATATATATATATATATATATATATATATATATATATATATATATATATATATATATATATATATATATATATATATATATATATATATATATGTATATGCATATGTATATGCATATATATATGTATATATATATATATATATATATATATATATATATATATATATATATATATATATATATATATATATATATATATATATTTATATATATATATATATATATATATATTTATATATATATATATATATATATGTATATATATATGTATATATATATGTATATATATATTTATATATATATATATATATATATATATATATATATATATATATATATACATATATATATATATATATATATATATATATATATGTATATATATATATATATATATATATATATATATATATATATATATATATATATATATATATATATATATATATATATGTGTGTGTGTGTGTGTGTGTGTGTGTGTGTATATATTTATTTATTTATTTATTTATTTATTTGAATGCTTTAATCCTGCTTACCGAAATGCTTTGAAATAAAGATATGTTTGGAGATAAGCCTGAATATTTTTATCCGCCTGTTCTTTTTTTGGGGTCATTCAACAGTGTACTACTTTTCCTTTATCACCACGGTTTTTCTATAAACTGGCACTTTCAAGTGCCCGTATCTCTGCTTGAATTGAATTTTTATATCGCAGTTTTCGTGAAAACTGCATATGTATCAAAATGCTCGCGGAATAACAAATGCATTTGCCATAGCCACTACAGCTCTGCTGTTGCGAACAAATTCTAGAACGGCAGGGAAATTTTGAGTATCGGCAAAATTTTAAGAATGGAATCTTTCTTTTTCATAAGCATTTTGCATAACCGATTCTAATCCCTTTAAGAATGAACGCCTTGAAAATTGTCTTAGTTATGGAATATTTCCTCCCTCCCCCCCCTCATTCAACATTATTAACTCTTTAGGATGTGTAAACGGCCTACACTCATATATATATATATATGTGTGTGTGTGTGTGTGTATGTTCACTAGCAAGTTACTCATATATAAATAACAAAAAATAGCCTTTGTAGGTATGCTCCAAGGGTTCTATTAACCACAAAACAGGCCTACTCCATTTGTCAACATTTGCGAGTCGTATAACAGTATGTATACTGCAGCCTACCAATTAAATATAATGTGAATTTAACGGAAAAAGAGAGACATTCCCCGTAAGTGAATCAAAACTCGAAAAAGCATAGGGGAATTAGCACCCACAATAGAGGAATCAACACAAAAAAATAGTATGTGTGTTCACTATAGATGAATTAATACCCAAACAGTAAAATCATAAATGAATTAACATCCAAAAACCAGCATACAAAGTTGTTGTCTTTTTTATTTCTTATGCCCCCTGGCTGAAAGTTCCAGAAAACGTTTATATAGGTTACGGGCTGAAGTTTGAGGCTCCGTTTATAATTAGCACCACAAGGGTAGGATTCCGTCTTAGCTTGTTGCCACCTCAATTTTGACAGAGCAAACACAGCGGCGACTTCTGGGGGGATCCTATCCTCCCCCACCCTGACTGACCTTCATAGAGGAACCTTCCGGTGTACGGATTTAACGTGCCCATATCCGGCTCAGACTCGAAGTTTTTTAAAGTCGCGCGCCTGGACTCGAACCGAGTACCCTCAGCACGCTAAGCCAGCACGCTACCGCAGAGCCACCTCGAGATCGCATATTAAGTCATGAATTAGAAACGATCTCTTATCTCCGCTTGGCTTGTCAGCCGTGGGTAAAGCGAAGAAAAATAATCAACACAATTGGATTCGCCAATGGTGTCATATTTAAAAACCATTAAAGTTACGAGAGCAAAAATAAACATCACGACATAGAAAAAAGCTTATGACACAATGGCCGTAGGTAGGTACTACAAATACAAAAATACCTCTCAAATATAAAAGCTAACCATGCTGAGCAACATATATAGAAAGCTATAGAAACAAAATATGAGCATCACCCCACAGGACCACTTTCAAACATGTAAATAAAAAAATATCAATAATAGAGCAAAAATAAAAAGAAGTGTAACCTAAAACTAAGTATTGATACTTCCACGGAGACACGACAACGTAAAACAGCGAACGATAAATACGCGTTTCCGTCTTTGTATTAAATGCATAATCCAGTCTACGTGCCATCGTTGCATCATAAACGTCACCAACCATCCTGTCATCAGCGTCGAATGGGTTAATTTGGAGTTTCTATACTTATAACCGTAACCGTGAGCATCACTGTGTTGCCGTTCTCAGAATCCCGAGCTCATACATCTGAATAACTATATCTGAAATCTCATCTCGATAGGTTGAACGGAACGGCCTCTAGAGATCCGTATATCGTTTTTGGAGGCCGTTCTCAGAGCTGTTTTTTGTACGTGCATAACGCGTCCGTTTTTTGTGATACACGTACCGTTCCAACGCTCTTTAGGGTTTTCGCATGCACTGAGCATTTTGCGATGGGAAAAAAATGGGTGTTGTCATTTGAAAATTTCGAGTTTCTGTACCTATAACCGTAACCGTGAGCGCTCGAATAACTATATCTGAAATCTCATCTTGATCGGTTGAACGGAATAGCCGCTAGAAGTCACCTATCGGCAAAATTTATTTTTGACCACCCTGTATATATATATATATATCAGCTAATAAACAAGGTAAATTTATATTGTGAACTACGAAAAATATCGGGAAAAATATCACACATAATGCAAAACATCTGATGTTCATTGACGTTAATGTTGCTTTTAACGGAAAATCTGAAATAAATCCTATCAAATCCCTTACAATTTATAGTTTAAAAAATGTTTGCTCTATCTAACGGCATTAAGAATTTTTATTGCTCCCACTCAAAATGTGCCTTAAATAACTCTCCAGCAAATTTATATGCACAGACGTGCGCGAAATATAAATATCTAGATGATGTATTTCTATATTGCACATTATAGTTATAGTTCGAACGTAAAAGATAACGAATTTTCAACGGTCATAAATAACATATAAAGATGTGCAATGCATTGTACATGCAAAAACATTAAATTTAATGTTCCCGTTTGAAGCTGCAGATATTTAGTTCTTCCCACTGTTGCAGACGCCCTAATAAACGTATTACAAATAAGATAAGATAAGAATAAAATTTATGTGTATAATCTCTCTGTTCATGGGAACCATTTTTATTGCAATTTTTTTTGACGTGAAGCATGGACTTTATTAAATAACAAATGTGGATGGTAAAGTGAAACATACTTCCTACTAAATTTATTTCCTGTTTTTATCTGTTGATATAGCCTGTATTTCAATTTTAAAACTGAAGCTATTGAAATTTTGGGATATCAAAAAGTAATTTTATATATATAAAACAGTTCCGTGACTGACTGACTGACTCATGCACAGACCAAACCGCTGAACCTAAAGGGCTGAAATTAAAATTTTAGGCTGTTTTTGTAACTTTTTAAAGTCTGCATTTAAAATAATAATATGAGGATTATAAAATTTATATCACGAGAAAGATCATAAAAATTCCTTTAAAATGAAATCTTTTTTGAACCGCCATTTTCTAATATTTACCGCCATTTTCTAATTTTTGAGGAATTTTTAAAGATTAATTTTTAGAATGCAATTTATTAAATGCTGATCACGTGGTTTCTTTTCTTTTTGTGATACTTTATATTAATTTGCCCCAAGTGCTTAACAGCGAAATAAACTGAAAAAAAATATTAAAATACGGTAAAAGATAAAATTTAACCAGTAGACTTATTGAGATGGCAGTTTTTTAAGAATTTAATTCAAATTAGTATGTTTTATGGATATTAAGCATACAAATTAATTGCATATATTGACCGTTGTATTTAATTTGAATATTTTCTTCTACATTATTTTGTCTCTAAAAATATCCTTTCCGAATTTTTTATAAATATGTTTTTGGTTTTTGTTTATGGCATTAATTGCATACATTGACAGTGGTATTTATTATAAATATATATAATATATATATATATATATATATATATATATATATTAGAATTAATTGCATACTTTGACCGTGGTATTTAATTTGAATGTACTCCGTAGTGAAGCATGGGTATTCAGTTACTTTCATTAATAAAATTAATTGAATAGACGCACGTGTGATTCGTAAATGGTCGTAATATGAGTTTTGACTTCGTTGTCAATGTACATAGAGTACATTGTAATGCTCAACATGGCAGGTTTTTCTCGTTTTTTTATATGCGTTTTATATGTTATTAGCAATACAATTTGCTAACATGATGAGAAAAATTCAGTCTTACTTTATTCTTGTATAATTTTTAACGTAGGATTACGTTCCTCCATAATAGTCATCCGGAAGGCAAAATTTCAGACGCTAAAACCGTCCGTCCGTACTTATAATTTTGGAAGCGCACTAAACCTAGTCTGTATCGCTTGGGCAAGCAGTATACAGTTAAACAGAAAAGTACCAAAATGTGTCAAAATTTGGACATAAATATATGTATATATATAGAGAGAAAGAGATATTCGTACATATATATAGATACATATATACATAACACATACATACATATATACATACTGTTGTGAAAACATCAGCGTAAAACTGGTTCGGAAGCATCGAACTTGAAACTAGACGGAACCGGTTTTATTTCACTCCTGATCGCCCAATCGGACATTCTCCAGATCTTCCTACAAAGTTTTAAAAAGAACGTTGGCAACAAAACTTTTCATTTTACATTACAATAATGTGAAACATGCAGTCACTAACTTCTCACCTGCACAATTATTCTTTGGAAGGAATTTAAATATTCCATTGGATCAGATAGCTCCTTCCCAACAGGCTCAAGAGCCATCTAGATATTTAAAACTGCAACAACAACATATTGAATCAGTGAGAGAGTTAGTGGCTAATAATGAAGCGGAATATTTCAATAGGAATGAAAAAATATTTAAAAGGGAATAAAATGAGAAACTACGACACAACACATACAAAATAGTTAAGCAACGATAAGTAATCCTACTTTAATAACCTGCGGTAGCTCCGTTAGATGAAACTACCTGAAATTTTTGCTTTACACCAAACGTATGGTAAGTTGCGAGTGAGCAGCACAGTGAGTTTTTGCTTCACGAGGGCTAATTAGACCGGGAACGTCTCTGCTTAAAGGGCCTTTAAAGTGGTGAAAAAAATCGATTTTTTGCTTTTTTTATATATTAATTAAAACCCGGATTTATTTTCAACAACTTCGTACTACTCCTTTTGTGATACTACAATTACATCACAAGATAATAAAATAGTTGTGAACACCCAAACAGTGATTTTCAGACAAAATTTAAACTTTAAATGCATTTATCTCAAAATATGATTTTCTTACTTTGCGCGCATATCACAAAAAACTATTAGAGATATATGCTTGAAATTTTCTTCACAGATTAATCTTAATCTTGTACATTAAATAACATGAAAAACCTTGAGTTTTCTTAGGTAATAAAAATTTTACAAAATGATCTATGAGAATATTTTTGCAAAAAAATATTTAATCTAATTGTTAATTATAAATATTAAAAATGGAGGTAATTGAAAGATTTTAGGTAAATAAGTTAAACGAAATGATTTCTTTAAATTAATGTGCTTCATGTTAATAAATTTAAATTATCATGAATTATCATGCTCACAGTGACAAATGGTGATTATGAACATAGAAAAAACAGCATGTTTCTTAATTATTTTTTCCTAATTAATGTAAGTAATTTACATAAATATAATATTTATGTCGCAACGGCTTAAGATTCAACTAACAGTACAGAAATTTTCTTTAAATTTTGCTTCATTGGTTTATTTGTTAAAAATTATAAAAACTTTCTAACATTTGTAATGTGTTTCGCAAGTCTACGGTGTACTGTCCCCAATTCCAAACGACTTCAAACGCCCAGACAGTGGGACTCGAACACACACTCTGGTACCGAATGCTAGTTCACTATCTAGTCGCCCATCGACCGGCATATACATAGCATATAACGTGCACAATATATATTATTGCATTTTACCTTTACAGTCCGGTAGCACATATAAATTTCAATGATTTGACCTTAACAATCTTGATTCCTCGATTTTAATGCCCTCGTAGGAATTCTGTTTTACGAAACTGATTTTTTTAGAACTTAAAAAAAAAATCTGCTGAAAGAGAAAATTTTTGGGATTAGAAGTTTGGAGCAAAAAACGATATGAAATATTTTAATCAAAATTTCAAAACTGTAAGGTTATGTGACTCCAAAGAACGTATAAGATTTTCTTAAATAACAATATAAGAATATCTTAAATAATGTCTCTGAATACTTAGTCTATGTCCTTAAATAAATCTTTAAAAAACATTTACACAAAGTATCCTTAAGTTATTTGGAAAAATCCTTATTTTTTTATTTCTCGAAAGCCAATATTTTCAGTGTAGCTTTATTCATTATATCATAATGGTATCCTAACTATTTACTTAAAGAATCTCAGGAAACAACCAATACTTTTGAACTTATTAAAGAGGGGAAATCTTCTTGAAGAAGAATGAGAAAAATTAGAAAAACAAGAAACGGCCATTTACTTAGGAGACAAATCGATCGTCTCAATTAAAATGATCGATACGTGTTAGCATTCCCTTTTTATGCGAGGCGAGCACAATTTCCTTAACTTTATGCACCATAAAATGGGGGCTTTTAGACATAAGATATGTGACTAAATGAAAAAGATGGCAAAAGCGTATATACTAAGTGATGATTAATGATATGAATTTTAAAATTAATCAGTTAATGAATAGGAAAACGCGAGTAAATTATTCGAAAGGAGACATTCTGGTCTGCGTAAGTTACTTAAATGCCTAATTATACAGAGTGCAAGGATTAGTTTTATTCTGTTTCTGGGTTCTGTGCTGTAACGGATGTAACTGATGAATGCACATGAATGCAGCAATTCCCCACGGAAGGTGCAAGTTTTATTTATTTTAGAAACCATGATATTAATCATTAAAAATGAAGTACATTTTACTACTTAATTTTTAATGATTAATATCGCAATTTATTTGGTTAATTTATTTGGTACAAACATGCACATATATCCATACACTCACTCACTTATGTATATATATAAAATGAGTGTGTTGGTGTATATATGCTAACTAGCAAATAAAGTAAAAGTATCTTGTGAGCCATAAAGAGTATCAGAAAAGGAATATCACCCGTTATATTTGATGTGCATTTATTTAAAAATCTAAGTCTTGAGTCACAAAATTCAACACCATATAATTAACTACAATGCTCTAAATTAATTAGTTAATACTCATTCCAGTTCTCTTATTTTTCATTTTCAACACTATTTGAATTGATTTTCACTCTGAAAATACTCTCTGAGATTACAATAGTGATAGCTTTTGGGTTTTTTCGTTTGTTTAATTATACTACTTCTCGTACTGACATTTTTCAACTCAATTCTCTGTTATAGAAATTGAACATCTACGATAAATCTAAGCATATTTAGGTTAATGTGATACTCTATAAGCTATCCATTTTTGATTACTTTGAATAGCAGTTGCAGCCACGTAAAAATGTAGAGATATTATAATTGTGTGTGCTAATGTTCCGCCCATTTTCGACTTGGCATCAACGACTGCTTTGAAAAAAAAAAATTTTAAAAACAAATATGTTTATATGTAAATTTCTTTGTGTGTATATGATCCCATACATACATATCATCTACCTCAAAAGGAAGGTTAACTAAAATATTTTCGGATAAAATATAAACCAGAGCGGTGGTTCTCTATCTGGGGGTTCACCCCCTTTGAGAGGCGTGAGTGATATTCAGGGGAGGGTGTGGCGGATGGTGAACAGAAAATATTCATAGAATGTATTTTATTAGCATTGTTTACGCTTTTGAAATCCCCTCCTCTTCCGTCTTTATTTTTCAGGAATTATATTCATGGGAAAAATCACAAATTTTGGTGGAGTGGAGATAGCCCCCTTACCCATTATTGGTATATGGGTATTAATTCGGGATTTTTTCTGGACCTCCAGTGCGACAGAATCTCCCTGACGCGAATTTCAAATACTTACATGGATCTTGCAACAGAATGTGGGGCTAACCGTAACAGCCAATGAGCACTTGTGCTTTACTACGCGTGCATTTAGACTTTGAAACTTTTATGTTTGTTTATATTATGTTTATCTAGTCACTCACCCTGCGTGTAGCGTTTGTTAGTTTAGCTTATAAATTGGAAAGAAAATCAAGTATTTTTCTGTATAAAATATAAATAATAAATTAACGCACCTTTTTAATATCTAATAAAGACTTCGAATTTATGTATTTTTTGATAAAAAGCTACTTTCTGTCAACATTATTCAACTAGAAGGTAACCCGTCATTTTGACGTCATAATACTAATAATGACGTCATAATGGAAAAAGTATATGAAAGTTAAAAAATATCTCGAATTATCTAACAATATTGCATTTAATCCACACCTTGTAAAAGCAAACCATTTCATTATTTTTTATTTATTTAGTTTTTCATGCGATTGGAGTAGTAGACTGCCATCCAGTTTTTTACAGCTCACTACGCGATATGAATACTTGAGCTACTTGATTAATTCACATTCAAGTTTGTTTACTTTTAGAATTCATCGCAAAAGTAAACAGATTTTTAAAAACTGTTAAATATACAGCTAAAAGCATCCATTTTTATTTTAGTTCTGAATGTTTTATAGAAAAATAGGCTGAACAAATGTGATTTGATGGAGAATATATTAGTTTTTAGGTAAGAAAAAATTCTGATCCACATCTGAAATTGAAATTAAGCTTAACCGGCCGTTTGTTTACTAAGGGCTTCAATTGAAAGATGAGTACAGCCCAGAAGTGTTATACAGAGACAACGGCTATTATATATATAATTTTAGGCCGTAGAAGAAAATTGTCAATGTAAAAGTTTCTTGATTATCTTTAAAATTAGAAGCCACATGTTGAAATGTTGCATCCACAAGAAATTTGAAAACACTAAGAACCATTGTAAAATTAATCAATCATAAATAGTAATTACTATTGAAAAAAGTAGAATATGTTGGATATGTTTTGAAAAGGTTCAATTAAATTCTGACAATCTCCAAAAATGCCCGATTGAAATATAAACAATTGCCAGTGTAACAGTCCGAATTTTTTTTAACCCCGGCAGAAAATGATTCTTCATCATGGATATTCGCTCTTACTTCACATTCAAAGTTATCTTCATTTAAAACAGTGGAGGACACAATTTTAACGACAATCGGTAAACTTTCATTATCCGCCATTAAACCGTTGAGTGCTTTTGAAAACAGAAAGCATGCGCTCGCTATCATTGGCTGTTACGGTTAGCCCCACCCTCGGGTGCAAGATCCATGTACGTACAGTAACCACCGCTTATAGTGATCAGTGGTTATAAGAATCAACCGTTTATAAGAATCAATATCGCAAAAAAAAATGTATTATTTCCATGTTAAAATTTTCGCTTTAAAGAATCAATCCACCGATTTTAAGAATCAGCTTACACTCTCCGCTTTCCTTTCCTTTTTCAAAAAAAGCCATTTAAACCCTCAAAAGGCACGAAGTTCTTTCTTTATTTTCATTAAGGAAAGAGTGATAAAATGGGATGGAATACAGTAGTAAAATGCATCAATTTCTTTGCTAGACAAAACATAAGGATTTCCCTTTAAATGCTTTAGCTAAACACTGTCCTATTAGTCTGACCCAGGGACATCTAACCCGTCAGAGTCCGATTTCACTTTTCTCCACTGACAAAGAAAGACAGGGACTCTTTTTTCCCACTACCCACATCCTGGTTGCGGCTTCCTGGACCCTGAAACGCATAAATCTTCAGCAAAGTGTCCACTATCACTTAGGCAAACGTGACATTAGTAGATTCAACACGTTATCAAACCGTAAAATGTAAGCTAGAAGGTGAATCTTCGTCTGAGACTATTGGTATTGAAAGAGGTATAAATAGCCTCCTGAAAACTTCATTACGTCAAACTACCATAGAAAACTTCTTCTTGCACCCTTCCTGTAGTTGAAATGTTAAACTGTTAAACAAGTATGTTGAAACAAATATTTGATTTTTTTATATCTTCTCTTGTTATAATCATGTGTATCTAATTATAGATCTAGAAATTAAGTTGTATTTTTAAAATTATAAAAAATAATTTTAATAAAAGATAATTAACGTAAATTAAAGAGTATTTTATGGTAAATTATCTAGTATATGCATATATTATCTAATATATCTAATATATGTATATGTGTGTGTCTGTCCTAAATTTCGGTTATATTTAGGCTATAACCTATATGAATCAAATGCTTATAAGAATCAAAAACAGTAATAACAAACGTGATTCTTATAAGCGGAAATCACTGTATTTGAAATTCGCCTCCCGGACTGTGCATTCAAGACTTCGAAGTGGTCACATCCAGTGCCTCTCATTTAATGAAGGCAGGGAGGACTTCGCCACCTGCACCGAGTGCCACGACCACCAGGCTTCTGCAGAGCATATAATGGATTGCATGGGCCTCTCTAGAGAGGATATCTATCGCAATCCTCTACTTGTGCTCGAATTCCTAAGAATCAACGGACTTGTGGATCTCGTGAGACACTGAAGGATAGGCAACAACAACAACATGCTTTTGAAACCTGGGGGGGGGGGGAGGGCGTAGGGTTTAAAGGCCATGCAGGGGGAGAGACATAAAAAAGGTTGAGAATCTCTGATTCAGAGTAACCAAAATAGAGTAAACAACATTCGTAACAGTGCTGAAGAAGTAAGTCGGTTACGAATCGAAAAAAAATAAAAACGTACGGACATGCATATATTTACATAATGTTATTTCACTTAAAACAATTGAGTGTCTTAAATTCATGTAAATGAATTATTTGATTTCAATGTTTCAAACTTTTGTGGAAAAATATTCCCTTCTGTTCTCTACTTGATATGCACTTAATTATGCAGCTCTAAAAGACGTTATTTTCAAAGACCTGTATCTACTAAGATAGGAAATAAGTAACATTAAAAGTAATTAATATTAAACATGAATAGAGGAAAGAGATAATGAACGCAGCACGTCGCAATTTAGCGTTCATGCCACATAAATGTAAGTAATCTGATAATGTATTTATTGTAACCTTTAAATCAACAAGTTGTATTTTTATCTTTAGAAAAAGTAAATTTCATTTTCAATTAAATGTAGCTTTAAAAATATATATTCTTTTCATAATAACCACATTTTTATAGGTAATCATATTAAAGTATAAACGCAAACTTCCTTTATTCGAGGCTTTGCAAGAAAACAGTAACTGCAGTTTCAAAAGCTTTATCTGTATGCTTTGTGCATAAACATGATACCTAAATTAAATAATTAAGCAGCTTATAAAGTGGATCATGATGTATAAATTAATCGACTTCACGTGTGGAATACAAATTTCTGATATATTAAGTTATTCCTTATTTAAGACAGGTATTTATTTCAAGTGAGCCAATTGACAGACTGCTAAATATCTTGTAACGTTAATTAGGAAAGTACTGTTAATTCCGATCCATATTTTCTCATCCAAAATTTATTCCTTGATTAATTACTACTAAATATTCATTCCATACTATATAAGAGGTTTATTTTAAAAAGTTTGATACTTAATCAAACGTCGTTTTAATTAAGTATTTTATGTTGTCTTAGTAAATAAATTCTATTCAGCCTCAGATGATAATGTGCATTATTAATTGGTCTAATTTTTGAGGAAGGATACGTGGGAACTCGAAAATTTAAAAGCGTAATTGTTAAATACATCTTTCCCATACTTTTCTGCCCACATAGTAAGACAAATCCTTTATTTCCTAATTAACATGAAAACATACCTTAGAAATTTCACTCTTCGATATGTAATAAAGTTGATGAATTTTCAAAATTTCAGAAAATATGCTAAATGGAACCTCTAATAAGATAAATATTTTTTTTCAACTCGTTTTTATTACTGATTAATGTCATACAACGAGAAAATAAAAACTTATATTATGGCATTTAGGAAAAAAACGTTCAAAATCTGATTAAATTATTTTTTATTCTTGTAATAAAAGACAACTTTCTTATTTAATCTGATATTATTAGTTGTTTAAATTGCAAAATATTTAATATTTTAGCTATAAAATGATCTCGTTTAAAATCTGTCATGTCCTCTTAATGTATTAATTTTTTTAATTTTTATTTTGTGGCATGGGAATAAAAGAAAATGACACTGCAATTGGTGTATGTTCATCTTTTTTATGAAGTTCGTTTTATTAAGTCAAAAAAATAATGAAGACGACGATTTTTTTAAAAAGTTTCTGTTTATTTCCCTAAGATATATTTCCCTAGGAGATAACTTCCCTTAAGGTCTACATTTGGTCCAATGATTTTCAAGTTTTTTTTTTTTGTTCTCTCCATAAATCAAGACTTGTCCAGCTTTGCAAAATAAACGTTTCTTTCCCTAATGACTTGAGAATTTTAGGCAGATTTTAGGCAATACTTGTGAACAAGTAGTATGCAGAGACGGCCAAATCTGGAGAGTATGGAGGGAGAAAAATGCCATTGGATAATTGCAACATATTTACAGAATGAGCCACAGTAGTGTCATGATCGAAAAGATATTTTTTTTTCGCTAAATGTGGCACTTTTGTTTTAATTTCACTATTTAAACACTTGATTGAAGAAGCAAAATACTCTATGGTGATTATTTTGCCCTTTTATAAGTAGCCAATAAAGATTATACTTGGGAGTCCTAAAAAAATGATAGCTATAACCTTTCCTGATGAAGGAATAATTTAACTTTCTTTTTTCCTTCCTTTTCTGACTGGTAGTGATGTAGTCAACTGCTATGAAATGACGTAAAAGTCTATCTGAAATCATTGACATAGTAACCAAATTTTGCTTCGAAGAATTCACTTGTTCAAGGACCCCGTCTTCTCGTCCTTGATTTTTCTCGAGTCAACAACCTCATGGATCTCATTTGAATTTTTATTCCGATGCCAGAGGATTAGAAAGAACAGACTCAGCACTCACCTTGCCGATAGCTTTCTAATGTCAGAATAAAAACTAATGTCATAAACAAATGCCGAGAGCTTTCTAATTTCAGAATATATGCCAAACATTCTGTACATGAGCATCACCTGTTCTCCTCAGGCAGCAACGAAAATCAACAGTCCACTTGTAAATCCTCGTAAACGAGGATAAATACGTGCCATAATATTGTCACGTAGATGTTGTGAATTGAATAATTGGGACAGGAGTTTTATTAGCAAAAAACCCTCGATGCAGACTGCTTCTAATTGGAAGGATATAGACTTATATACCCTCATGAGATGGTCCTAGAAAACGGTTAAAACGGAAGGAAAGATCAGGCAAATTCTAGGGGCCGCTTGCCTAGAAAAGTTAAGACGGTTTCAGAAACTTCTCGAACCGGAAACAAAGGTTACAGAAATTTAAAACAAGGGAAACTAGTTTAAGGGTGTTCACCGAGGACGGGAATCGAACTTAGAAACTATCTGATTGGTAATGCAAGACACTACCTCTCGTCCACGGGTGCTTTGATGAGAATGTTGAATGTAGAAAAATTTATTCTAGATTCAATTTCTGCTGCTCTTTTGTCTCTTAGAAAGAAATGCTTTATAAAACGTGGAACTCGTTTATCACCACTGAGTGATTGGTGACAACTGCTGACCGCCTGAAATGGCGGACATTCCGAAACTAAACATCACATCCATTTGCGATTTTACACATATGCTGAATACAACGCAACTGAGGAAGACACGGGTTATCTTGATTTAATGGTTTTAAATACTCATATTCTCCCACTTCCCGTTAAGGCTGCTGCCTACTAACCCTATTGGATTCGCTCACCTCAGTGGTAACCTATAGAAAAAATGTGTCCAAAGATTACCGATTTTGATTTAAAGATTTTTTTAAATTGTACTCCGTAATAGAGAAATAAATTTGACACCTTAGGGCAATTTTCATTTTCTAAAAAAGTGCAAATAATATTTAAAAATTTAAATTTTTTGGAGGAGAATCTGGTATAATGTGTTTTAAACGCTCCTAAATTCCTTTGGTGGACGAAATTTATAAAATGTATCCTGTTGCAAGGTGCAGAAAAGTTCAGGCTATCTGAAAATACCATTTTTATTTCATTATCAGCATTTATGTAGATGTCAATAGTAGGAACATTTTCTCCGTAGGTTAACATTGAGGTGAGAGAATCCAGTACGGTTAGTACACAGCAGCTTTAATAAATATGTATCTTTACTAATTTTATTAAAAAAACACTTCACAATTTGAAATAAGACAGTTAAAGAATAAAACTTTTAATAAGAATATTTTTTTTCATGAGATGAAAAACTAGGTTATTTTCAGTTACAGACTTGAAATTCTCAGCAGGTGTTTTCTCCAAACCAAAGGATTAAACGAAATATAAATAAATCAACGTAGTACGTTACTCAAATCTGAAATATAACCATAATCATTCTTGTAAACGTAAAAAAAAATTCCAATATGGAGATTATATTAAAGGAAATGTATCACCAATGGACATTATGTTATTACATCATGTTGATATATACTGAGCTTCTGCCTCATCAATCATTTTTGAGGATGAAATTGTTTTGATTCATTTCAACGTATAAAATACGCCATGCAAAAAGTTACTGAAACACATTTTTATTCTATGATAGGATTATGAGTGATGCATCACTTAAATTTAAATTTCAGACATGATCTATAAATTTTAGTAAGGTATTACAAAAAAAAAAAAAAATCCTTTTGATGGTAGAATTTTAAACACCGTAGTGCACGGTGTCTCCCCCTTTGAGAAAGAAAAAGGCACAGTACTCAATATTGTTTGCCCTCATTCCATTCATCATAAGAAAGGAAGCATGGCACTCGTGTTTAATAGATAATACATCACAATGATTGTCTTGTAATAAGGAAGCAAGGAAAGCAAGCAGTAAAAAGCACATGCGGCGTAACTGATTCAAATTCTTTATGGTGTACGAAAAGAAAACAGCGGGTTTTTGTGTCTAGCTTTGTATTTTTAGCTAGGCAAAGGCCCCATTTATCCAGGATAATAGGGTGCAACGTAATGAAAATGTCATTTAACATTTTACTGTATTAACGGTATTGGATAAATGATGTGAACTTATTTTTAATAAAAAAAAATCAATTAGGGTTATTTCCCTAAGTTTTTTTCTTGAATATAAATGTGCGAATTTAAAGCAAGCAATGAAAAGCACATGTAAAGTAATTAATTCAAATTCTTTATGGGGACATGAGAAGATAATTGAAGGTTTTTGTGTCTATTTTTGAATCTTTAGCTAGGAAAAAGTCCCATTCATCCAGAATAATAGGGCGTAGCGTAATGAAAATGAAGTTCAAAATTTTACAGTATTAATACTATTGGATTAATAATGTGAACTTGCTTTAAATTAGAAAAACAATTAGTGTTATCGCTCTAATTTTTTTCCGTAATATAAGTATAGGCATTGAAAGAAAGCAATAAAAAGCACATGCAAAGTAATTATTTCAAATTCTCTATGGGAACATGAGAAGAATATTGCAGTCTTTTGTATTTAGCTTTGAATCTCCAACTATGCAAAAGCCCTATTCACCGAGGATAATAGGGCGCAACGTAATGAAAGTGACGCTTAAAATTTTATAGTATTTTTGATATTAGATTAATAATATGAACATTCTTTAAATTAAAAAAATCAGTTAGTTTTAATGCCCTATTTTATTCTTTAATATAAGCATGTGAATTCAAAGTGAAAAGCATATGACTCGAAATTAATTCAAATTCTGTATGGCGACGGGAGAAGAAAATTGCAGGATTTTGTGTTAAGCGTTAAATCTCCAGCCAAGCAAAAGCCCCAATCCTCCAGGATAATAGGGCGCAATGTAATGAAAGTGACGTATAAAATTTTACAGTATTTATGGTATTAGATTAGATAATTCTGCAATAAGAGATTGCTTTTAATTTAAAAAAAATTAATTAGTGTTATTGCCCTAATTTTTTTTTCTTTCATATAAGTGTAGGCATTGAAGGATGCCTTGAAAAACATGGGAAATCTCGTTAGAAAACTTTATTTTATGAATATAAACTATTGGAATTGATAATGACAAAAGTAGGATTTGAATACTTTTCGAAATTTTCTCTGCATTTGGGGCAATAAGTGATAAACAAAATGACTTCTTTCAGTTAGGGTATTATTTTTCCAAGCCTATACAATAGTTTAGAAAACATTTTTAAGGCATCGGACAGACATGGGTACTTCTTACATTGCAAATAAAGTCATCTTAAAAAAACTGATGTACGCACTTCTTGTACTAAGCCGCAGATATATATATATATATATATATATATATATATATATATATATATTTCGTGTCACAATTTAACGACGATCGTTTTTCTAAAAGATCCTCAAAACTTCTTTCTTATTAAATTTAATAAGGATTCTTTCACAATTCTGTGCATGCAATGCTGATAAAATATTTTTGAAACGTAATTCGCATTTTGAAATTAAAATTTAGGGTAACTATATTATGAACTTGATAAATGATCTAAACAGGATAACGCATTAACAGATAGTTTCTAAAAAAGAAAATATAGCTCAAACATATATGTTGAAAATTACAGCCAATCACCGGAAAAGGACGATCTTAATACAAAATCAAAATTAAAATCAATTAAAATTGTTGTTTTATCCCCCTAGTTCTATATTTATTATAATAGGCATATTTGCTGAAAGCTATTGATTTGGGTTTGGTAAATATATTATTATTCCCAGAATCCAATGCCTAATCAACAAACATAAATAAAAAGGTTAAAATATGAACTACGGTATACACCTATAACACATAAAACATTGTAACGTAATATCTGTAGTATATCTCTCTTACATTCATTGCTTCCGTTTAAGTGTAACATGAACAAACTCCGAAATCAAGCCCATAGATTTTCCTTTCATACCTATTGTGTTGATCATTAAAAATCCATGAGATGCTGAGACCTATTTGTTGTAGTTTCCATTCTACGTTAATTATGGTTGATATCATTTATACGTAAATATCATACAATTTTAATACATGAAGGAAAACAAACTTATTTTCTATAATTCTCTCAATCCCTTCAGAAACAACTACACTCATCAGAGACTCAGAGACTATTTGTTGACTTTTCTTCAACAAATGTTTATAGTCAAACCGATTAAGGAACCCTTCATCCTTACCACTTAAAACGTCATTTATTATGGGGACAAGTATCCTTCCCTTTGTATAAAAACAAACAATGGAGTTTCTAAATGAGATAGGAAGTATAATTGCATTTTTTTCAGTCACAAAGCTTTTACTTTCTTTCCTAATGTCTTTATGAATATCACTGAAATTAAAAGATTATACTTAAATTTTGAACAACTGCAGAACTTATGTAACAAATATCCATATAATATAGTGACAACACAAAAATCTATATTAATAGCTACAAAGGGCAAAAAATAAATGTGTTATAAACATCGCATAAGCTATAAGCTTAAAGCTCACACTTATATAATATACATATATATATACATATATATATATATATATATATATATATATATATATATATATATATATATATAACATGGACTCTTCTTCTCAGTAATCTAATAAAAACTCTAAGGCTACAGTGGATAAGCTTATACTTGAATAAAATATTTCACTCATCTAATATTCTCAGGATTTCTTTAAGTCTCTTTTCCAAAAGAAAATAAAACTTTTAGGCAAAAAGGTTATCTAAAAGAAAATGTTTTTTTAAAAACATGATCAAACTAAATGTGCTTTAAAATTACCCTCTTAGAAAACGAGAATAGATACTTCCATACAGAGACTTAAATTCCTTTATCCTCAAAAATTAGTAATCCAATTTACCCAAAGTATAGTATAAATGTACTTGAATTTTTCTTTACGGCCTTTAAAGTTCAACAAATTTTACATTCGGATTACGCTCAGTCTCTAGGGAAGTACGCAGTGCCCTTTCATTTATATTTACTATATGGAATGCTATGAGGAAGACACTTAAACAGTTTGTCTTTTAAAATAGTTATATATGTGTACGTTTATAAACGTTAAGCTGTGACTTCTAGTGACCCGTCATGTCGCAGTACGCATTTCTTCAAATCACCTTTGGTAAGAAGATTGGTTTTGAGCAGGACGTATGACTAATATGTTTCAAATATAATCTAGAAGCCAGAAATCCATGAGTCATCAGTGCTGATGAAAAGGGGTTTTCACTACTATGAAAAAATTCGAGCATGTCATACATTACAAGTAGATATGGTGCAGGTAGAATTTCTCAGATGTGATAGAATTTCGTTTGTGGGTATCTGAATTATGGACAAAACATCAATTTCGTCAACCTCTATATTTACTGTTCACTGCAGGGCCTAGGTTGCCCTAATTGGTCGGCAGATCTGTACTGTCCGTTCGGCTCCCAGTCCCATACTAATAAACCCTCGGCTGAATTTGCCTGTATTGCTACGCAGCTTCTGGTCTTAAGGTTCACCACTTCGTATAGAGTCTATGCGAAGACTAACCGTCCGGGATGCTTAATATGTTCACTGCTGGCGGGCACTTGTGAATCTGTATTACGTATTACTGTAGACTGAGTCAACTAAAAGGTTCGTGATTAGCGGCTCTGTCTCCGAGGTGCAAGAGAAAGATTCACGATCCGTCAGTGAATTTGATCTAATCTAATGCACCGTGACTCTGTTCTTGCCCTTCTTGCAGTGTCTGATGCGTGTTCTTGCGTCAGTTGCTGAATCAGCTGGAGAGAGATCAACTGCTAATAACCAACATCTTAGCAACTATCGGTCGTAAGCAGTATTTACCGTTTCTCAAAGTATAGCAGTTTTGAATGATTGTGCAAAAACTACGTTTATGAGAACAAACTGATTTCATTAATTCGTGGCATGTTCAATTCCTTTCAACAGTAACAAATATTCCACTGAGAGAAAATATATCTGAACCTCAAGAGTCCGGGAGTTCTACCAAAAAATTCTGATTTGATGCATCTACTACGAAAATTTACAACTTACACATTTACTGTATGCACGGTTTCGTGTAAGTTCATGCAAAACAGTAATATTTGCTAATGATATTGTACTGTGGGACTTTAACTCAGATATTTCTTTATTAGAATCGAAGCTCAACCTGTACCTTTCTAGTGTGAGCATGTTTCCCACTGACCACAATTTGACTTTTCTTCAATATCTGTAACCTCAATGTATGTAACCAGTTTCTTTACAACCAATTGACACTTATATCATTATCATCCTCAGATATTTCTGGGTTTCGTTATAGATCCAGAGATGACGTGTAATAAGCATTTCAAGACTTTAAAAACCAGAAGTAGAAAACGCCTCGTTATCCTTAAATATATCTCCCATTCTTTTCAACAACGTCATATCTCAAGAAACAAGATTTTTCAGGAGAGTGATTTGAAAGTTTAAAAGTGCATGCAAGCATGGTAGCAAGGATGATCAGAATCGAGCTGGTAGTGGAATATTTATCAAATACCCGAATGATATAGTTAAAACCAATTTTAGAAATCCAGACTCATGTTCTGTTTTTCTTACCGAATTACTTGCCATAAAGGAGGGTTTGAGATCTATTAGAACTGAAGTCGAGTTCAACGATATATGGATTTTTTTCGATAGTCGCTGTTCTATCCAGCATTTGAGCAACTAGGCGAGAGTGGGTGGCGGAGACGGCTGGTCCATCCTGCACCAGCTAGATTGTTTCTCTATGAATCATGATATTCATTTGCAGTGGGTCCTCTCTCATGAGGGCCTCTTTGGCAATAAGATGGCTGACATCCTAACAAAGGAGGGTACCGCTGAACGTTCACCAACTTCTACGGCTCTTACTTATCTGGTGGTATATTCGGTAGGGAAATCTTTTATCAAGAGTACTTGGAGATCTCCTCCGATTCATTACTTGGACCTGGTACATGGTGTCTTCCCTGGTAAGACCCTTGCCTTCAAGGTTAATAGAGCTGAGCAGACTGCAATCTCTATGTTTGCAAGTGTATACTTGAGGTGCCTAAAATTTGATCCCCAAAATAAAACCTTTTCAATTGCAAAAAGTGTAATAATGAGTAGGCCACTCCTTTCACAACCTAACTTGTCTAAACTTATCTAGGAGGGATTTTATTACGGATCCTCACCATTTGATGGACTACTGAGGATACGTAGGGATTCATGGACCTGATCTAGCACCGCTAGATCAGGATGGATTACTAACAGCAACTGCTACTAACATAATTCTCATATACCGTGAAAGCTGTTGAAATTTCTGTTAAATAGTTATTTCTAGGCATCAGGTCTATATAATGTTAGTTAAACTAAAAAAAGCGCATTTGACATACATGATAGCAATAATACGTGATATGAAACAATGTTGTGCACTTCGTAACGAACTGACTTTATTATATAATTTTGCTGCTAGAAATATTAGGTGAATTCAAAATTTTATGTACTGACACAGAAGGCTTTGAGTGAGAATAAAAACTGACTATAACTTCCGTAACAAATGTAAGTTTGAAAGTGGGTAATTTTAATACCGATGTGTAAATATATGAACAATATCAGATTACATTGAAATAACAATTTATATCAAGATTGATAACATCAACTTATGGGAAGATGAACGAAATACAAATATATAAAATGGTCTCTCGATACTGATTTAATTATATATTTTTATTACACGTGCAAGGGAATTCTCTTTCATATTCTATTTTAGAAAAACCAACCAATTTAAAACAAGTTTTGAGCAAAATTTTCTTTCCAGTGTAATAAATTGTACTTCTGGTAAATCTTGAAACATACAAGTTCTTTGAAATCCCATTATCGTAAGTATCGCTGAAATATTATCAAAACGACACCCTAGGGCAGCATCTGCAACTAATGAGCTCTTCTTTGAGTCCCAGAACATTCTTCTTTTTCATTGTTTTCTAATAGCTTTTTATTTCTCTTCTTCATAAGCAGATATTGGTCAGCTTTATAGCAGGTAAAAATTTGATTTATGCTTTGCTTTTTCGTTGCTGGAAAAAATATTTTTATAAAATGAAAGTTTTAACCCAAAAACAAGGTTAATGGTATAAATCAATGAATAAAATAATTTTTTAATCACGATAGGAAATTCATTTACTGAATATGAATTAATAACTTAAAAGAATTCTGTATTTTTATTTTACTAGATAGGAATTAAAGCTTCAATAAGAATCCAGTTATATAAACTTCCCTTGTAAAGTTAATTCCTAAATAACATTATTTCTAATATTATTTTAATATATAAGGACTTTAATTGTCTAATGTATATTTTCTTTCGCAGAAAAGATAAAATGCTATAAAAGTAGTATAACATTGGTTTAGAGACTACAATTAAAAAAATTACATTTTAGATCAAATTGTCTTTTTGTCATTTTTAACATATTGCTGATCGGCAATTTTATTTGAATATATATACACGCAAGTCATGAGCAAAGGCTGAAGTAGAATTTTTGAATTAAGTGGAGCAATTTTATTTCCTGAACTCGGTTTTCTTTATATGAGAGGGTGGGGAAGGGAGGTCTGAAATTCACAGTTTTAATGATAAAATATGTGGATTTGCCTGACCTTCATTCAGGTGATTGTAGATGTAGTTTTCAAGTACAGCAACGTCAATTTAATAAAACATTTCTCCAGTATGATTTTCCTTTATCTTAAATTGCCTTCAAGATTTGCTTGCTTCAAGACACGAGTTTACTCGGGACCGGTCAACAACATGTTAAGATGCACAAACATCAGATTTAAGGGGATGGTGGACTTTCAAATTACCAAAAATCGAACAAAAATTAGAATCATTTTTCGTTAGAATCATTTTTAAAACTATATAAATATTGGAAAAAAATGCTTTTAAAATATGTTTTATTTTCCAATGCGGTAGATGGTTCCTTTGATATTATCCTTACCACCAAATGACACCGGGGTTTTGCCGGTCACTTTTCTGGGAGCACCGTACAGGTAGACCAGCATCAGAACCTTCAACTGGATTCAACCAAATTTAATTCAGTATGTTTTAATTCACAAAACGGAAAAACATAACTTTATTGAGGAGGAAAAATGTTTCAATTATCATTACGTTCTGCGATTTTAAAATTAACATTAAGAGCTAAATAACGTAGCATTTTACGGCTTCTTCCTTTAATTTGTATTTGTACAAAAGGAAAGTTTCACACATATATCGCCATAATGATTAACATAACGATGACAAGATGTATGAGAATTTAATCGCTTTATTTCTTAAATTTTAGTTTCAAATATTGAAAATGCATTAAACAGCTCCTTGGGGTTTAAGATTTTGCTGTAAAATCACAGGTGTGTTAACGGTACTTCAATTATAATAATTTATCGTAAATCTGAGAATTTTTTACGTTATATTAACACACACACATACACACATATTTATATATATATATATATATATATATATATATATATATATATATATATATATATATATATATGTGTGTGTGTGTGTGTGATAATAATCACATTTGGAAAATTTAGCACAAGGGGATTGACGCGTAGAACTTATGGGAGATGCAGTCGGTACGAGGAGTGATGCAGTCGGGCGGAGTGTTCATCCAGAAAACCACTGATGATATCTAGGAGATTAACACACGCGGAGCCATAGAAGAGGAACACACATTTCCGACGATATCCAGGAAATCACCTTTATTCAATCAGTAGGCATTACGAAGGTATTAGCTGCAGTGGCCACATGACTTGTCCGGCGTCCTTGCCAGGACGGGACGTGTTAACAGCAGTGTTTACATGTCAGAGTTAAGAGAAAAGCGTTGTAACCACCGGACTGTGGACAGTAGGTCCGACAGCAACAAGGGTTAGAGACGAAGAGAGAGAAAATTCTTCTGTTCATGCAATATTAAATGGGTGTTTTGCGATATTTACGCCAGAGGACCTAAACTACTTTATATTTTAATTGGGCGTCTTTAGTTTCGTGGAGTTCACGTGTCCACTTAAGTTTATCGGGGACTTTACTGCTAGATGCCGCGCTTGTTAGAACCGCGAACTGTTGACCTGGGCGTAGGATAAGTGGCCATAAAGTTCTTGCAAAGTGGTGTTTTTGACGTTATAGAAGATATAACTTCAGAGTGGTTCGAGGGCTCTTCAAGAATTTTGACACTATACTGACATTCGAAATCTCATAAACTTTGAACACTCATATCTGAGGATGTTATTGAGTTCCGATACTTCACATGCCTGCTTAATGATCTGCAGGGCTACGATAAATTATCTTATTTTACTTTTAGGTCACAATTTTGGAAAAGGGGTCGTACTTTATTAACAATAGAATATGCTTTAAAGTAAAGTAATTTAGGAAGACGCGTTTTCTTGTTACATATATATATATATATATATATATATATATATATATATATATATATATATATATATATATATATATGAAATATTAACGGTGGCGGTACACTTCAGGTCGATGAACTCGTGAAACCCAATGTAGTCCCTTGGCTATGGCACGAGTGAAGGCAGGGAATTTTAGAAGAATCCAGAGTGACAATGAATCATCCACATAGCTGGTTACAAAGTTCTTTTTATTATTGTAAGATTCGAATGGCTCAGGTACACTTCATTAAAATTCACACCACATAAATTCTATAGGACTATCATACTTAAACATATCGTCCTGGGGATGTAGGAACAGCAAAGGCTGAACATACATCATTTAACCGTCCGGAACATTACGGACATACGCGACATACGCGAAAGACCTCGACTCACTCCCCGATTATGGGTGCATTAAACTTCTAATTGGTCAGATCATGTCAGCTTACTCTCACGTCAGATGGCTTGAGCTGCTTTGGAATTTTCTGGAACTTTGGATGTTATATAAGCTCACTTTTACACGTAGCTTATGGTAGAATATAATAGATTACTTCGGTTATTTTTAGGTCAAATTTTGAATTAAGGGGAGATATTCTATTGAGATAAGATGGAAGAATTTTGTATAGGCGTTTTATTTAATGATAATAAAATGTTATTCTTATATACCCAACAAACACAAGACTAACGGCAACTTGACGGGCCGGTGCTGGAGACGCCGGTAGAACGATAGGCTCGGGGGAAATTATCCGTACCGTTGCCGGGTGATTTACGAATCTCGGGGGATCCCGTAGTGTGTACCCTTTTGAGTGCCGGTGACGGCTGGATGGGAATCGACCCGAAACCGCTTTTCGTCTACCATCCCAGAACTGGACCTCCGATTCGTAACCACAAGTAACAGAAATCTGCATCAGAATTATGGATTTGAAAGGGAAGGCAATTATTAAATTAAACAGACTTTTCATAAATATTTATTTCACTTTTGTGAAACTTCTTTTGCACGAAAAATTCACATAATTTTCCTTGTATGAAAAGATTGTATTATATCAGAAGTATACGGCTGACATAATATAATATTTCGGTTATACTATGTGATATATGCATAATATATATCATCTATATATTTAAGTTGCTAAGCCGACTTTTTGGGCAGTCCGTGAGAGAAAACTACTGCATCAATTTACTTCATTTTGGTCTTAAACGAAAGATTGTAATCTGTAGATTTGTTAAATTTGGTTTTTGTCACAGCAATTTCTATTAATTAGCGATAATTTACAATTTACAATTGATTTTTACGCATTGGCATTTTTAATCAGTGATTTTTACTCATTGATTTTTACTCAGTGGCATGTTTAAATCTGTCTTTAGAAACTGACTGTTTCCGCGCATGCTCAATGACATGTTTTAATGATAAACACGTTTATTTCGAGAAGTCTCTCTAGATCTATCTTTGCCTTATTTATTTTTATGATAATTATATTTGTGAAATACAACAGTAAACCTCATGGAAATTGTTTATTTCATGCTGTTTAATTAGCGATAATTTACAATTTAAAAAAATTGCTTTCTGTACATGCTCAGTGACATTTTTAAATATGTCTTTAGATACTCACTACGCACGAAGCCGCTTAATCACAATTTGTTTCTGCGCATTATTATGATTTTCAACATTTGGCAATGATGTGTTGAATACTATTTGTGTATTAGTACATTCATTTACTATCTAGCCTTCATGTTTTGACAGACATCAACTATTGTTAGATTATATTAATTTATTGTTGGCTTTTATATAGAAATGAAATAAACATCCACTTACAAATGGATAATTTTTTCGATCAAGAGTTTATGCACAAGAGAGCATAGAGAAGTACCTGCCTAAATTTGTTTTTCATTTTGATTAAGACGGACTTTTAGGGCAGACTCTCTTGGATGCCAAAGCGGGTATCTATCGGGCGCTTCATTTCAAACTCAGGTTCTCTGCGATTTACCTGGCAACCCTACCAGCAAATGCATTGTGCCAATATCAATTTCGTTAGGCGCTATATTTCGTTTTTTTGGTAGACCGCTCGGTTACACTTATCTGGACTTCAAATTTTTCGGTGATGGTGTTGATAATTATTTCATTATTTAAATATTTCGTGACGCTGGAATTGGAGCCATTTTTTTTTTAGAAACATGACCATTTTAGCTTATTTTCGGCACTTTTTTTTAGAGGGGGGTTAAGTATATTGATTTTGTAATGAATAACATGGCCGTTTTTATTTATCAGAAGATAGATATATTCATAGCTTAAAGTAAAATACTTCGAGTGACAGTTCTCTTTTAAATGAAATTGCCTCCGAATGCATTTCAATAAATGTGTAAGGTATACACAAGATTCGATTCACAAGAATCGAACTTTTGAGTGAATTAAAGAAGCTGCTTTAGATATGCTAATTTCGGCATACGCGCTTAGTATAAATACCACGCAGCGTCATTAATGAAAAGGGGAAGTTGTTAAGGTTGAAAAGGTGTTATCCTGCGCTAGTGCTTAGCGGGCCAGAAGTTTACGTGGCAGTACTGCTGGTTTGACTTACTGTTCGTGAGTATAAAAATATATTGTTCTTGAAAGCTGTGTTTATACATTCCGTACAAGTAGTACGCATGCTTATTGCTGTAAAAGCCAATTATATGTGCAACGAATTCAATAAACATTGTTTCATGTATAAACTGTGTTTGCTTCAAATTCAAATAGAGTGCCACTTCAAATTATATACACCCAAGTCTGGGTAGAAGTGAGCTGTTTACTCTATAAATGTCTAACAGATTAAACAGTAAAAACATATTATACATTTTTAAACCTCTATACAGTCATAATATTGTTATTAAAATATTGAGGTACATTGAATTTTATTCGTCATTTTTACAGTATTTATTCGCATACTTTATACCTAGTGATGTATAGAACAATAAAGAATGAATCGAGGAAATGAAATAAAAATAATTGATGACTGAAAATAAATTTCATATAGCTGACCAACGTAGATGTAAATGTAGGTACAAGTACTTTATAAGTTCTAACACCCATTGATATAAACCGTATTCATATTTTCCGAATATGCTTCATAAAAACAAACCCCATCTCATCAGAGATTAAATTAGAAAGTGTGTGTTTGTATGTATGTAAATGTTGACAGTAATTTAGTAGCTTTTAATGTGCTAGTAAATACAAGGCAGTTTCTAGGGTAGCTGCCACCAGAGTGCGAGAATAATTCCCCCCCGCCCCTCATACCGTATGGATTAATTGAAATTTCTCTGAAATATTTTTACCTTAAATGAAATAACGGATTACAGAAAATATTATAAATTCAGTTTATTTTTTAATTTTACAACCTAACATAATTATTAATGTATTGATATAACAACTAAATGAATACGTTATATTAAATACATACAACACATATCTATTAATACATATACTTAATAAGTCAGTCAAAAAGATAATCTTTGCTTTCCTTGCCTTTTTCAATGCAAATTCTGTTATAATATCTGATCATCTATATCTTCCGAAATGTCCTTTTCAAATCTAATAATACATAAGTATGAAAGCCTTTATTGTACCATTGTAGATCTCAATTAATTTTTTATTATTTTAAGTTTTGAAAAGCTTCTTTCCCCACTAGCCCCAGTCACAGGCAATGTTAATAAAATTCGTATGGCAATCACTAAATTTGGAAACAGATAGATGAGGTTGTTTGTAAATAGGTATTGAATCACATTTAAAGCGTTCATTTCAAGGGAAATATAGAGGGCAACGTTGTCAGTTTCATTGTATAAATCTTCAGTTATAATATATTTTTCATTTTTAAATGGATCATGTAACATACTTTCCACATATTTACATTTTGTAGACCTATTTGATTAATATGTTTCAAGGAAATCTGATATTGAAAAAAATCCCCAAAAAATGCTTCCTAATTTCTATTTGCTTTGATTTATTATTTAATAGAACAAATCTTACTACAACAGTAAGTCGGTCTTGGTTGCTTAGATCAAGGGTGGAATCTAAAAAGAATAGAATAATATTTACAAACTTTTAAGAGTGATATTATTTCATGTCTTATTTTTTGTTCCAAAAGGGAAATAGTTCATTTTGAATATGAACTCCTAGAGTGGCTCCAAAATGTGTTCGTACACTTACGATTTTCAATGAAATAGGGATCTATCCATTAATTAAAATGAATATTACAGAATGGGCATTTAATAACAAGATTTATAATCTATTCTTAACAAAACTACATGAAATATTTTGAAAACATAGTAAAACTTTATTTTTAAGAAACCAATAATGAAAAATAACAAAAACTTTATCTCACAAAAGTCATCGTGCACTGAAATATTTTCGGATAAATTCATAACTAAAATTATCACCTGGCGCTTTATTTTTATTTTTGAATTGTGGTGGCATTTAAAATATCGTTTGGCTTTAATTTTTGCTTGCGTATTCCGTAATATTCTATTTATTATTTAAAAATGGCTCGCAAAGAAACAACAAACAGCATTGATCGAAAATTGATTATTTTTCATCATAGTAGTGGTAAATTAGTTCGGAATATTGCTAAATTACTTAATTTATCCCATTATACTGTGCAGTATGTGATAAAACGCTTTAAAGAAGAAAATCGGATCAAAATCAAGATAAGAAAAGGTCGTCCGGCAAAGTTAACAAAACGTGATCAGAGATTTATAATTAGAAAATATGTGAAAAATCCACCTTTGAGTGCTGTAAAACTTTCTGCAGAATTTAATGAAACATTTTCTACTTCTATTTCACCTGAAACTGTTCGACGAGTTCTCAGAGAAGCTGGATTATATGGGCGTTCTGCCCGTAGAAATTTTTTTGTGAGTGGCAAAAACAGAAAGCTCATGCTTAACTGTTCCTACTAAGTTCTTGGGATTAAGTTCGTCATTTTTTCTTCTCCATACAATTATACGCCCATCGGAACCAAAAATGTTAAACTTGCTTTCATCGGCAAATAATACAGTATTCCAATAGGTTTGGGACTTATTAATCATTGATAGTGCGAAGGAAAGCCTGAGCTTTCTGTTTTTGCCACACACAAAAAAATTTCTACGGGCAGAACGCCTTTATAATCCAGCTGCTCTGAGAACTCGTCGAACAGTTTCAGGTGAAATAGAAGTAGAAAATGTTTCCTTAAATTCTGCAGAAAGTTAAGCATGGCGGTGGAGGTGTCCTTGTTTGGGAGTGCATGTCAACATCAGGACTAGGTAATTTGGTATTTATTGATGGCATAATGAATCATGCTGTTTATATAAATATTTTAAGAGACAATTTAAAATTATCAGCCTAAAAATTTGGGTATTTGAAAAAAAAAATTTTTTATCAAGATAACGATCCTAAGCCCACGACTCTCAACGTTCGCCTCTGGTGTCTCTACAATTGTCCACAAGTTTTGAAAACACCACCTCAATCGCCAGATTTAAACTCAATAGAACAGTTTTGGAGAGAACTGGAGGTTCGAGTACGAAAACACGACATTTTTAAAAGAAAAAGCGAACTAAAAACAATTATGATGGAAGAATGGATGAACATTGATGCAGAAATTACAAAAGAACTAGTGCAATCTATTCCCAGACGTTTAAAAGCTGTTGTTGATGCTAAAGGATATCGTACTAAATATTAATTTAACGAAAAATTAGAATATTTACTTATAAGTAGAGATTTTTTTACAAGTGTTCGATGACTGTTTTGGGATAAAGTTTTTGTTACTTTTTCATTACTGGTTTATTATAAATAAAGTTTTATTATGTTTTTAAAATATTTCATGTAGTTTGTTAAGAATAGATTATAGATCTTATTGTTAAATACGCATTCTGAAATATTCATTTTAATTAATGGATAGACCCCTATTTCAATGAAAATCGTAAGTGTACGAACACTTTTGGGAGCCACTGTAAATAATGAGGCATATTTGATGGATTTCTGCTGATTCTAGTGAGGTGCTCTGATATGTTAATGAAAAAATATCATCAAGTTTCCTTACCTGTGAAATATTTTTATTGGTCAGCAATCACAAAATCCAGCACAAAAATTAGAGACAAAAAGCTTTTTTTTTCAGTTGTTGAGGTGGACACGTTCAAAATTAATAAAGTGCAAATTATCCCGGGCCGTGGTTTATAGGCTCAGGGCATAAAATAGTATTTTCCTGCAACCTGGCAAAAATCGCCCTCACCGACGCTATTTGATGGGTAAAAACGTGTTAAAAAAAAACGAAAAATGCATTTCCCAACTGGTTGCTAAGTGGAGTAGCGCTTTAAAACCAACGTGGTTTTGTTTATTTCCAGTTATACTTGTAAAATTCATTTTTAACTCTAAGTAGTTATCTAGCATAATGATAATATTTTTATATTCATTATTTTACTAATAAATTAGTTTTAATTTTTTTTAACCGCGCCGCGACATGCCGTCCCCCCCCCCTCTCTTGACTTTCCGGCCGTGTGCCGCGCCTCGCTGCCATTGGGGTAGTGATATTGCTTTGTCCTCCCTTCGTGGACACTCGTTGCAGGTGTCAAGTAGTAGAAGGGACCGTTTTCTGAGAAAGAGTGGGGGGTAATTCTAAAAATAGACCGGAATGCTCTTTGGGCAGTCGCAAATCTGTATACAGGACGTATACAAATTGCCAATTTTTGTGTTGGCGAAACTTTGGCGCACGCTATTTATGCCAATTATATTCCTGCACAGTTAATGTCTTCAGTTCTCTACATGGTTGAACATTTGCTATCTCTCCGATGCTCGACTTTGTGGGATTTTCTTTATTTCCAACATTTTTTTAATATACCGTCATTGGACAATGACCGAGAGGTATGGTTATATTTTGTACTTGTTATTTTAAGTAAACTTAGTAAATTTTCTCGAGATAAGAAAATTATAATATTTTCCATAGAGGAAATTTATCTCATTCTTCTCAAAGTTAAAAGTGAGGTGTAATATATATTTGAAAATCCCGAATTACCCGATTATATAATCTTAATTTTTATAATTTATTTGAAAATGATTTAAAATTAAAATTGAATGTAGTTCAATGTTTTATAAATTTTGTTCAGTCCTTTTTTCAGTCTTATCGTATTCAGCAATATAAGACTGTAGGATGACAGAATATTATTATTTTTTATCACCAAAGAATAAACTTATCAAGACGTATTTGAAGATGTCTCAAAACAAAATATTTCTTGAACAGCTAAGCTTTAACAATGAACCATTCTTTGATATGCAAAACTATGAAATTTTTTCACTTGTCAACTACTAAAAAAGGACTGAACAAAATTTATAAAACATTGAACTACATTCAATTTTAATTTTAAATCATTTTCAAATAGATTATAAAAATTAAGATTATATAATAGGGTAATTCCTGGTTTTCAAATATATATTGCACCTCACTTTTAACTTTGAGAAGAATGAAATAAATTTCCTCTATGGAAAATATTATAATTTTCTTATCTCGAGAACATTTACGAACTTTACTTAAAATAACATGTACAAAATATAATTTTATGGGATTATTCTGAACAAAAATTTTAGGTTTTAGCAGAGATTAATATTTACTATTACCTGAAAATACACGATAAAAAGAGAAAAGTCTAAAATATTAATACTAGTTATACATGGAGAGCCAGAAAAAAAAAGAAATAAAGTGTAAGGGTAGATATCAGATGTTATATATATCAAGTATTATATATATAACATCTGATATCTACAAATAAATAAACCAACAGAGATAGATAAAAATAATACGAATATAGACAAGAAACAAACAGAAATCAAGCACTCTGGGCATCCACGCACCAACGGCAAGATTCTGTATAAGTGCCGGAACTGAACCATAAAACAACAGAGGTAACCGACAGGTCTCGTCATCAGGGAGCTTAACCATATCGGTTACCTCAAGGCGAACTTTCTGAATAGGATGCAGGTAAGCCCAAAAAACATCCGAAGGCCCCGAGTCCCTCAAGGAAGCAATAAGTCAAAAAGAAAATGAAAAGACAAACACAACTTACAGTATGTGGTCAACGCACCTTACATGCAAGCACACAAAATCCTAATGCAAAATAAAAGATGTGTACACACCCCAATTCCGTAAGTGACGGTGACTATAGCGCCACCCCCAATTACATGGGGGGTGGCGCTATAGTATTGTTACAATGACGTAACTTTTAGGATAGAATTGGCTGCTGTTTCGCCATAACCGTTACTTTCTTGACTTATTGCTTCCTTGGGGGACTCGGGGCCTTGGGATGTTTTTTGGGCAAATTTTTCTGGCTTCGGCTGGTTGGCTAGCAGAGTTCAAAGAAAAACATGGGCTTTCATTTAAAAGCATATCTGGCGAAAGTGGCTCCGTAGAGGAAAAAATAGTGGAAGAATGAAAAATAGTGCTGAAGGGGATATTTGATCGATATGATGAGAAGAACATATTCAAAGCAGATGAGAAGAGCCTATTCTACAAAACGGCGCCTAATAGAACTTTAATGTATATTGGTGAAAAGTGGTTTGGTGGAAAACAGAGTAAGGAACCATTGACTGTTTGATTGTGCACTAATTCAGTTGGATCTGAGAAACTTCCACCACTAGTTAAAGTCAAATCAAAGCAACCAGGGGCGTAACTAGGGCAACCTTGGGCAACCTTGCCAATGCCCCGTAGACCCCAAGGCAGGGGGTAAAAAATGAAGTCGTAATATTTCAGGGGGTCCAATTTGCGCCCTTGCCCCGGTGCCCAAAATGCCTAGCTACGTCCCTGAAAGCAACCAAGGTGTTTTAAGAATATCACCAGGAAACCTTGTGAGTACCGGAATAACAATAAAGCGTGGATGACATCACACATTTTTATTGACAGGGTTCGAAAATTTTATGGAAAAATGCATCAAGAAAAGAGAAAAGTTTTACTTTTAATCGACCGTTGAACCGCACATACTCCAAATATTCCTAGACTTACAAATTTGACAACTCATTTCTTACCAGCTAATTGCACTAGAAAGTTGCAGCCATTAGACCTGTGTATCATTCACAGTGTGAAAGCATACTACAGAAAGTCTTTAAATAGGAAATTAATAAATAATGCGGCTGACAGTATGAAAATTAGAAAATTTACGATCTTGGAAGCAATGCAAGGATAACATCAGCATAGAAAGAAGTTTCTTCATCCCCAATAAAATACTGCTTTCGCCTTGCTGGAATTCACAAAGAACTGCAGAGTACGGATGTAGAAATCAACGAAGATGACATTACCCCAGAAGAATGGAGAAGTTTTGTTAACCTTCCTACCCTGTTGAAAAAATGTTACGTTTTGCCTGTATGGGTCGATTCGACCCAGTTTGGTTTATATTTATTCTTGGTCATAACAAATATTTTTATATAGCTTTATTTTATATATTTTGTGTTTATTAATAGTAACAACACATTTTATATCTTTTATAATCCCCCTTCCTTTTTGCCGCCCCCCTGCCCCCGTCCGTTTCAACCTCTTGTTTGCATGACCGTTGTTAAGGGTTTAAAAACTTGGGAAATAATAGAAATTTTACAAATATATTATGTTTCACTTACATTTTTCTTGATACATTTTTTAAGACAAACAAGATTTACAGTACACATTTACGTGCTCTTGGCAAAGAAAACTTAAGAATGAAGCACACCTCGTTTACGTTTTTCGATCTCTCTTTGGACCGCATTCTTTGCATCTTCCTCGTTTCAGTGTACTGCTATTTTCTGGTTTTTCACCTGCTGCAAATGCAAATTTCTTCTTTATTGTAACTGGAATATTTTTTTCATCCTAACATTACTGTAAGGTTCGGTCAGCTGATTACCAAGTTCCTTAAGGAAAAGATGCCTTTTGTATAACTTGTTTTGATTGTAAAAATGATTTACATGCATAAAAACAACAAACGCATTTATTTAAACGCATTTATTGTAATAAATTATATTGTAGAATAAACACACAGGCCATCTTCTATTTCCCCTTTTGCATGTATAGGTGGCAGCTAATTTATCAGTAGTATCTACTCCACCTTTATTTTCGTTATAACATAAAATTATGTCTGGTTTCTTTTCTTTCTCGTGTGAAACGTTGGTCTCATGGTGCATAGTTGAAAGGAGGATTACCGATTTATTTCTTTTCGGCACATATGAAACAAGAATCATATCCGGTTGAAAACCAAATAATGAGGAAAATATTTCTCTATCACGTGATGATTGAAATTCAGACGGAATAAATAGCTTGTTTTTTCTGAGGGTTCAAACGATAGTTAATATTTTCTTCAATAATTCTTTAGCAATGATATAATCTGTGCAGATATTATCAACTATAATATTTCGAGCGGTACCCTCAATCGAATTTGCTAGGCGCAATACAACATTTCTTCCTTGATTTTTGTCTCTCTCAAAATCAGAGGGCTTTCCAGTATAGGTTTCATCAGTGCAAACATACGCTGTTTTAACATCAGATAACAACCACAATTTAATTCCGTATTTCCCTCTTGGCTTTGAAGGTAAATATAGTCGAAATGTACATTTACCACGGAAAGGCACAAGCTGTTCATCAATTGGTACATTTTCGTATGGAACGAACATCTCTGGCAATTGTACAATAAATATGTCAAATATTGATCTTATTGCTGCTAGCTTATCTACACGACGTCAATTTGCTCTACTTTCTTTGTCATCAAATCTAAGAAACTGTCTAATAATTTCAAAAAGTTGCAGAGACATAGTTGTGCGGAAAATGTCCCGACTATCATGTTCGCTCCATAACTCTTTCAGAGATTCTCCTACTCGCTCCATAACTCTTTCAGAGATTCTCCTGCTGACTTATGGACTCCAGCTAAAATTATCAAACCTGTCAAAAAATGAATGATAATAACTCAAAAATGAAAAAAAAATTAAATGAATTTTTAATCATGCAATTATTTACATTTTATTTCAATTTATAAATAAATTTTTGTAAAAAAAGTTTCAGATTTTTGTACCTATATAAGGTTCAAGTTCCTCACCAGAAATCAATGTGTAGGTTTTATTCTCTTCTGAACACACTCTCTTCATTTCTCGGTTAGTTTCTTCTAGAATTAATTTCATCATGTCATTTGTCAAGAAAAGCTTCATTGCTGACACGGGGTGTTCAGTTATCCACTGAATTGCAAAACGTGTAGGACCAGAGGTTAATTTCATAATGTTATGTTGTCTGCAAAGTTAGAAAAGAAATCAGAAAATTTCAAATATAGTAAAATAAATAAGAATAAATAAAATAAAATAAATTTCAAATAATAATAAATTGGAATTATGTGCTAGTACATACCTTTTTTTATGTAGATGGAGGGAATTTACACCATTCGGTTTTGTTACGACTAACGAAGGAAGATGGTGACCACACAGTTTCTTCTTCTGTATCGGAAATATGCGTTTTCTCATTACCCTCTTCGAAAGATAAGTGATCAGATTCATCAGTTTCATTCGAATAATTATCACTTCATCCATCAGATGGATCACTGAGCTCTTGCAAAACCTTTCTGACCTCTTCTTCAGTAAGACCACGCTTACTAGGTGCCATATTGTAAAATAAAATGGCAAAACACGTCAAACAAGTGGAACGTCATATGTGTATATCAGTATCGTAGCGCTATCTATTAATGATTATTCGAAATACAGACCATCCAAAAATAATAAATTTCTTTTTATGCATTTCTGTGAATATTACTGAAATGGGTCGATTAGACCCATTCAGGTAAAATGTCACTTTTTTTTTGTTTGTTAAAAAAACCTGAAAGAGTCTGAAAGAGTAATAAACTAAAGAAATTTATCTATTTGAGGAATACTCAAAAAATAAACTGTCATAATTAAAATCCATGGGAGCTATCATGAATTAAATTATGAAAATAGGTCGATTCGACCCATTCAGGGTAGGAAGGTTAAAGATGAGGATGTTTCAATTCAAGATTTCTACAATTGTGATGAATCTTATTTAACAACAGATTACAGAAATGTAAACCAAAAGTTATGAAGATTTAGTAAACGAAAACATAGTGTCAGATGAAGAAGGGAAAGTTGAAGATACGGAATACGAGACACTGCCACAGTCTTACACAGATGCAACTTCTGCTCTAGATGTTCTCCGACATTATGTTTACATCGAATATGGAAGATGACATATTTAACATTTTAGAAAATTTGGAAAACAGAATAACAAAAACAAGGCGAAAAATGAAGCAATCAACACTTTTTGACATTTAAAAATGTGTTGATTTACCTAATTTACCTAATTGATTGTATTGTTTGTACTATTTTTTCAATGTGATTTAAAATAACTTTTGGTGAATAAAATAATAATGATAATAAAAATAACATTATTAAACACACCAATATATTAAGATATATTGACAGTCCTAAGCCTGTATAGTGTGAAGAGAAATGTTATTTTTTTCACAAATTCTGTTTAAGAACGATCTCTACTTAAGGACGATCTTTAGGGACTATCACGGTCCCTTGAAAGTCGTTAAACAGAGAGCCAACTGTATATATATATATATATATATATATATATATATATATATATATATATATATATATATATATATATATATATATATATATGTAATACCACGGGCGCGGGCCGACGAAGGAAGGGCTGAGTGGCATAATTTGGAATAATGGTTCATCATGTCGCCCGGCCGTGCATCACATATGTTTAATTTTCTTTCCCGCTTTTCATCTCACCCTCGGACACATAAAACACCACAACGTTAATTTAACTATATCTTTTATTTTTAAGATACACAATACAACTTCTCGGGGCAACTTACAAATGAAAAAAAGCGCACAGGTTTCTGTTCAGGCGGTTTATATAAACTTTGTCATGTGATCAGGATAGCGATTAGGGATTTGCTGTTGTCGATAAGTCACATGTGGTTTTATGTAATCTGCGCAGAGCTTATCTAAAATATTGGGGGACGCCGCGCATGTTTGAAAAAGGAAGCCATTTAATATTTTCTCTCGAGGTTATTAGAACTTAGAATCAAAAACGAAATTTAGCTCGTACTCCCAAGTGAATTTAGAATAATGTTAGATTTTAAAATGGTATGAGGTTTTTAATGTTATATATATATATATATATACGAGTATAAATGATATATATATAGAAATTATTTTTTTATTTAATGTGTGTATGTATGTATGATTATTAGAAACACAAAAAATAAGTAATTCCGGCAAGTAAAAAACTGATAAGACGAACAACATAATCTATGAATTTAATGAAAGCCAACGTATGGGCTGGTGTTATATACTATAAATCACATTTCACAGCATACATTAAATCTTACATATAGAGTAAATTCCAATATATAAGCTATAAGTTGATTTATACAACGGCATTGAAGTTTTATTTTCTCTATTGTATTAAATATTTTATTTTATGGAGGTAGTTTTCAAATCTATATGCTTTATACAAGTACAATAAAGTAAGAGATAAAGCGCAACAATTCAGTAAAGAATTGGAAACCAATAATGCAGTTTCACTACGGGATTTTAAAGTTGGCCACATCCTTTCAGTTTATGAGGATTCCATAAACTTATGTCGAGCACAGCGGCCTATAAAGAATCATTTCAGTGAAAATATCTTCACATTGATTTTCGAAAAGAAAAATCGAGTGAAAGACTGTGTCAGAAAGAGTTTTATATTTTCTGATATATTCAGTACATTTTTTTTGTCTCTCTAAAATCATTAAAATATCTTTTTTTTTCGCTAAAATAATATACCAGTATTTAAGTAATTGAAGAAACAACATTCTTCTGGCTTTTGGAAATTTCATCCTCAAGGATTATTAAGAATTTTAGGTCAGGTCATATAAAAATTTGACTTAACACTGTTTAACAACTTTTTTAGGCAAATAAATAAATCTTGAAATGATCGATAAAATGAATTCGCATTCCAGAAAACAAGTAATTAAGGACTTGAAGCGATAGGTTTATTTTTCCTCTGACAGCCGTTGTTAGTAGTTACAATAGTGGATTGTATAACTTAAAGTGTCTTTTTAGGCGCTCCTGAACATGGCCTAGCTGACAAGTAGCTATGAAATTTAGCATTTTTGAAAGTGGATTGTTCCTAATTTTAAATGGTGACTTACTTATTAATTCAGTCAGCATAGGAAATCACCTAATATGTTTCAGGAAATAAGACACCATTTCATTTTTAGCATATGCTGTAAAATGGGTGATTTGTAACACCAGAGTACAACCATTCCTTGGCAATAATGAGCAACTAATGCGTGTTAATTCCTCATCACTAACTGGCCACTTCAAATCTTGTACAAATACTGACTGGAAAGCAAGGATTAGCTAACAGATCTTGCTGCACTATGTCAAAGGAACATGACAGTAGAGTCACGGCCAGGGGCAGGAGAATTGAAAATTACGGGACTAAAGTAAAATAATTGCTAAATGTAAGAAAGAAACATGGCAAATGACGGGCAATAAAAGATAAGGGGAGAGAGTCAACAATATAGCGAAACTAAATATATAGATTGTGCTTGTAGCAAGAAGTATAAGATTAAAGTTCAAGAGAGAGGGTTGCAACGAATAGAAGAAAAGAAGAAAGGGAAGACTAAATTTATGATGGCTATAAAACAGGCCACCCTGCTTGATGCCGGAGCATGGGAAAAAGTTAAATTAGCGGGATAATTTTATAAATCCCGCCCTCGATGCGCATTGGTGAAAAGGGGATTGAGAAGAGGCAGCCACGGACGAATGACGATGGCATGGTAATAATATGACCAATGGAAATTTTAAGAGGTGAAGTCAGCATTAATAAGAGAAAATAATATGAAATAAGATGGGGATTCACATAAGAAGCGGAGTTAGTCAGAAGTTTGAAATAAAACTAGTGTCAATCCGATGAATATGTACGAAGAACCCCCGATGATATAAATATATGTCGTGACCCATGCAAAGGAGCCCTAATATCTAGGAAGAGAGCGCCCCAGTGTCCCGTGCCGAGGGTCTGCAAGGAGTGAAGGAGTCATATAACCGATGATAAGAGTGCCCCAGTGTCCCATGTAGAGTGTCTGCAATAACTGACGGAGCCTTGTACCAGACGAAGAAAGTGCCCTAGTTCCTTGCGATGATAATACAACGCGATGATAATACAAGGATCAATCTTCAAGTTCGACCTTACGGGTGCCAGTTGCCCATCGTAGTGATCCAACAGTCATCTTTCGAGGTACTGACTTTTGCGTTTCCTTTTTATATTACCGTCATTGCTTCTCAGTGTGTAGTCTTAATAACCAATATAGAGAGCGATGAGGATGTTATTTGAGTATAAAATGTTAAGGAGATGACCGATGATTCGTAAAAAAACAATTTAATTAATATGATGTTATGCTTATATATATGAGTAAATATTGGTAGTAATGGAACATGGATATATGAGTGATTATGTTTATAAAATGTGATCATAATAACTGAATGAATTAAATATGAGTCGTAGAGAATTAATTTAGTAGTAATGAAGTTGCGAGTAATGTGTAAATGAAGGAGGAAATATTTAGTAACTTGTATCGTATTATTTATGTGTTTAAATATTCAATAAATTGATTTGTCAGTGCAAACCAGAGTTGTTTCCATCATTTGGGATTCACAATTAATCAATGTACTAACCACAAGCTTGATCAATCTTAAGCAATGAATCCTAAAAATCCTAATTATTACCAATCATCAGTATAATTATTATCTAATACCCCCAACTAATTAAAAATATTCTTTTTTTCACCGCCACACACTGCGTACATAGTACACTGAACTGTTCCTGGTGACTCCGCCAATAAAGGTGATAAATTTCGGCATGTGAAATATACACTAAGTAGCAGACGAATTAAAAAGAATGATGTTGAACTCTATGATAGCTCATTGTACCGCAATATTATCATGGCTTTAGTATTAGGGAAAAGGAAGAAGTAAATAATGCGGTGTACCGTAATTTTCCCAATGGATGTTAAAACCTTAATGCAAGGTTTTCTCTAAGAATTCACTAATACTTATTGAATATTCTGGAGCAGATTGTAAAGACTTGCATACAACAAAGCAAGAAGATAATGATATTTAGTTTAAAGATGATCAATAGGCCCATATCATTATTGTCTGTCGAAAGGGAGAGGACTTGTGACAAGAAACCGCTTTCCCAACCGCCACAGAACTTGCTTCCAAACTTTGCAGCTTTGGCAGTTGTAAGGTTTGAGTCCCGTAACTTCTTATCATCGAATAGACCAGAGGCAGGTTTGCAAACTATCCAATTTGTGTGTTATCTGCACAACCGCATTTAGTTTTTCCCGCTTCAGAATATTTATTAACAGAACAGTTGCGACAATGAAGTCAGGTGCAAAAGTTTCTGTTCCATGAAGGCTTTCTATTTATCTATAAATATACACATGGTTAGGGATAGACAGAACAAAATGTGCATACCCCCTGCGGTATCCAAAGCAGCAGGTTGTACTGTAAGGCCACACGCTTTTTGGATTCACGGAAAACTAACCTTTTTAGAAATAGATACAAACGCCTTGCACCCAACTCAGGTAAGATTATCTTTCCTTAATGATCCACTTCAAACGACTTCAGAATTTTTGTGAAGAAGAACTGCGATGTGGATATTTCGATCATATTAAAACATGCAAGTCAGAAGTTTCCAAACCTCAGTTAATTTTGCATCCTCAAATGTTCTGACCAAGTTTAAAGATCTTCATTATGTGATTTCATACCCATAACTTACCAGGAAGCCTTTTGTAAAATATTTGTTGTCTGTATTTACTATAAACTCTTATTTTTCTTAATTTTACATCATTGCAGCAAAATTCCAACCTATGAAACTATTCTAATGAGAATTCTTATACCTCAATTTCTAAAAAAAAGTTTTTAAAAAATCTTTCTAATAGGGTCTTATAATAAGGAGAAAAATAAAATTTTTAATACATTTCATAGTCTATTCATTTCGTGGCCGAAAGATGTTCGCTCCATGTCTTCGTTTGTTCTTAGCAACTTCCGAATGAAATAATTTTTTTTTCCAGACAAAATTTTATTTTTCTTTAGATAGTGCTAATTCGATAACGTCGCTCTTCGCAGAAGGGAAAAAGTAATAGTTTGAGTATTTTGAAACGTAGTAAACCAACCATAAATCTATAATTTTTTTTTAATTTAATACTAAGAATAATGGATTCCAATAACTGAAGTAAAGAGTTTGGGTGTGGAGCCCTGCGGTCAACTTTTACTACATGACGGTTCATTAGACCGGGACCTACTGCTTAAAGCCGATTCCTCAGGGCTACAATCGTCCATGCCAAGAGTGTGACGTTAGCCCTCAGACTCTGGTACCTAATTGTCACAACCCTAGCTATTCGGCCGACGTCCAGCGCTAAAGTAAAGGAATTGAACTATTTATTCAAATTATCTCAAAATGAATGTGTCGCTACGTATTTCCGCAGACACTTGAATTCTGGACGATAATCCAAACGTAAGAAAAAAAAATTATCTTATTTTTTACATTTATTCACAAACATGCAAATAATGAAAAGTGATTAATTCTGAACTAAAAAAGCAATTAACGAAACTTTTTTTATGATTTTACTAGACAAAAATATACAGTACACTTGATGTAAACAATAATTGCGAATTTCCTGTTTCCCACTTCTCTAACGAAAACGGAATTCCTGTGTTAAATCATGTTATTCAGTCGTTTCCGGTTTTGTTTCATGAATTTATAAGTACTGATTAGATGAAAATATAATTAGTTTGATAAATCAAATGCACAGTACATCGAAATAATCTTACAACGCAATCTGAAGTTTCACTAATCCAGATTTCACTAAAGTTAAACATTGTTCATAACTAATAATCTAAGATTATGTTCTATTTTAGTATTGTACTGTATGTATATAGTCAGGTAGGGGAAATAAGGATATTTATATAATACGCTATTTTTCACTTGGATGAATGTGAACTTAAAGTCATTTAATCTAACACGAATGTCTTAAAAACAGAGATACAGCATGAAATCATTCAAAGAAATACAGTTAAATAATTTATTTTGTGGGTTTGGATGTTAATATTTTGTGTTCGTGTGTCGAAAAATTTGTTAAACTTTACATGTAAATTAACATGGATTCCTCTTTTGCCTTAATTTCTGAAAAACAGATTAAGTCGTCACATATACCATTTTTGCTCAAGAAATTCTACATTTTCATAATATTTAAAATCAGTGATATAAATGTAGCCGGACAATGGCCGAATGGTTAGGGCAACGAGCACTCGGTATTAGTGTCTGTGCATTCGAGTCCCATTCTTGGCATAGGCGTTTGTAGCCTTTCGGAAGCGGCTTTAAAGCTGCTATGTACTAAGAAAAAAAATCGTATTTCCCTTTTCCTCTTCTTGCAGACTGTTGTGTTGGGAGCAGTCCAGTTGACAGTTCGAGAATTCCTCCCCCCTTAGGATTGACATTTTGAGGGATTGTAATGGCTGTCTCTATATAGGGGGGTTAAGCGCTGCCCCCAAATTTTTTATTTAAAATATATTTTTGTCAACTATTTACACGTACATAAATGCTGATAATCAAACAAAATTGGTATTGTCAGATAGCCTGAACTTTACTGCAAAGCGCTACAGGATTCATTTTATAAATTTCATCCACCGAAGGAATTTATGAGCGTTTAAAACACACTATACCAGATTTTTCCTCGAATAATTTAAATTTTAAGATATTAATTGCATTTAAAAAAACGAAAAATGTACACAAGTGTAAAATTTCTTTCTCTATGACGGAGAACAATTTTTTTTTAAATCTTGGAATCCAAGTCGGCAATCCGTGGGCAAATTTTCTCCATAGGTTAACATTGAGGTGAGCGAATGCAATGGGGTTAGTACATAGCAGCCTTAAGCTGAAGGTTCCGGTCTCATGATCCCTTGTTTAGCAAAAAGTGACCATAACGCTCCAAACAAAACCAGTGATATAAATCTGTGTTTGATGTGTCAAGGGTGTCCAAGGGTATCAAGTCCAAAATCTTAGTTTTGAGAAAAACGGGATTGAAACTAACATGTTTGTGTTTAGTATCACATATCCCAAATTTACCCTGATGAATAAAAATATTTTGGAGTGGAATTGAACTTAGATTTCTATGCCCTGCAGCAGCCCTTGATTGCTCAAACATGTCTATCAAACATGTCTATCAAACATGAGTTAACTCATCTTAGCCTATTTTGGACTTAATACCCTTTACACAGCAAACACAAAAATATAACATGTTAAACTAAAGTATATTTATAATTTCTTAACAAATAAAACTTTTATTAAAAAATTATCTTTTTCTCCTTCTCTAAAAGTTTTTTATTTTTTACCGTTAAAATAATTTTGGACTTCATTCATGCTTCAGAGATCTGTCTAGGGTCGTTGAGAATTTTCTTCTATACAGTCAATTTAGCATCTTCTTAGAGAACTTTTTTTACGAATGCCTAGAAATATATACATAAATGTGTTCTGCAAACATATTTTCTATAGAAGTAATATTTTTTTCCGTACAGCAGTCACACGGCTGTCCATATCATTGTATTTATTGTTGCAGATAGAATATTCAGAAAAGAGAATTCTTCGGACAGAAAAATATTTCAGAAATAAACTAATAATTAACATTAATTTTCTCACATAGTTTTTTTAATTGCTAAAATTACATATTTTAGACAATATTGATAGCAGACGAATGCAACTGAAGTATATTGGAAAACTGATATTTTGTCTCCAGACTTTCGTAGACCCAGAAAAAAAAAATCATTTTATTTTTGGTTTGGACAAACTCTTTCTCGCCTCCATATATGTCTCGCTAGCAAATTATGATTCTCAGAAACAAATTAAGAACTCTCTCTATAACTTTCAATTGCGTCAATACTTTATTGTGATTTTAAAAGTTTCTTATAGATAACTTTTATGGGTTGGAGGTCAAATGAATTTTGTAGCATAAAAATATTGTAACGAAGATTTCTCGTTACTGTTTTTCGTAATTAATTTAACTTTTTATTTATTCAACTTCGGTAATTTCTTGCCTAAATTGTATTACTTTAACTTGTATGTTTTAAAATTTTTATCTGGTCCCTGATGGACATTCATATTTCTGTTCCCACGCTTAATGTGTGGCCGTTACTGCAGCGCCTTTCTTTAGAATAATTGGACTTCTCCGATTGTAATTTTTTTTGTCTATGTATGGTCCGTACACATCTGTTGCTTTATGGCTGTCGGGGAAGACTACACTTATCTGATTTCTTTAGTTAGACTCAGTGTGGTGCAGTCTTTTATCGACAGCAATTTAAACTTAAAAACATGGTGTCTTCTTTTGTGTGCCCCTTTTTTTCCAATTACGGTCTCCCGTTATCTGTATAACAAGAAATGTGCTATCCTTTAAAAAGCAGTTGAATAGTTAGTTCAATTTCCGTGCTCTGCAGGGAATTTCCTCTACCAAAAGAACCGGATGTTTGCTTTTGTAAGCCTCCCCTTTTTCTTCGCTTCTTAACGTATTTTCTTGTACCTACAAATTCCTGGAAAATGTGGTCTCTTCGTTCGCCTCCCTTGGCACACTGTTGGTGACGTCAGTTCACGTTAGGCCAATCGCGCTATTCAAATCGCCCGGGCTTGTGTTGGAAAAAGTAGGTGTGCTGCTTTTTGTGATGAATCGCCATTTCTCGTTATGCACGGTTGCTAGCCTTACCGGAACGGTAAGAATTCTTCCTCTTTTCGCTTGATATTGAATCGTTTGCCTCTTACTTGGCGCTCTTTGGCGTGTAACGGTTTATTGCAACCCTCTGTTCCCTCTGTTCACAGTTGAAAAAAAAAGGAGATTAGACTTTTCGATTTGCTACTGAGCTTTGCTAGCAGGTTTCATTAGAAGTTCTACCCTCAGAAGAAGGCATCGCCTGAATCTCTCTGTGTGTGTGTGGGGGGGGGGCTTGCTTATTTTATTTTATTGCTTTTACTGATCACAGTACTCATGTTAGCGATTTTTTTAAAAATCTGCTGAAGACCATGACGGTCATCTTTGTCCACTATATTTGTTACTGACTATAATTAATCTGGACTGATATTTTTGTATTGAAGATACCTGCTATTTTTGTTTAAAAAGAATAAATAATCGTTAGTTTGACCAGCAACCTTGAGTACTTTTATTTCGTTTTCTTGAATGCTTTACCCATCTGGTGACTGTACATAAGAACCTGTGGTTAACTTAAGACATCGCAGTACTTTTCCACATCGATACTTCATTTTTTTGTGCACGTACGAACTACTATTCATCCTGGTTTCAATAGACTTTGCAGTGAGTGTCTTGGTCATCGTGGCTCGTCGTGAGATAGTGCAGTTTCCAGGGATTGATGCTCATCGGTTATCCCATGCTTCTTCATTCCATTCCTGAATTTCTACGCCATAGACTTTTGTAGCCGCTGAATTTCACTTTACCAAATCGGGTCTCTACATAGTTCTATGTTCCTGACTGTACTAGGGTCCTCAGCCTGTTTTCTTCAGCGTTCCTGCTTGCAGACATCCACGACGAAACTTCATCATCAGCATTGTCGTGTATACGAAACTCAAGATTCCTTCAAGTTCACTAAGATCTGCCTGAATCCAGCCTCCATTGTTTTTCATTACTACAAACCGACGCCGTAAGTGTAAATGGACACTATGAACTTGTATCATCATCGGCATCTCATCCCTTAGAACATTTTGTCGTCATATATACTAGAGAACTTTATACCCATCACAGACATTGGCGTCTACCCCTATTACTGACGTAAGGGAAAAAATATTAACCTTCATAAATATATCGTGTACTTAACCTGTTGATGTATTTTAATAAAAAAAAACTTATGAGTGTATTTCAAGTTCTTCTCGTCCATAATATATAACAATTATTTGTTGAAATAGAGTCTGTAGCATTATTAGAAATTATAACTAAAAATCAGACAACAAATATTACTCAATTGGAATTTTATCAAAGCGATAATGTTGAAGAAAACTGTTGAAGAAGTTTTTCTTTTCCAGTTTATGTAGGAACTAAGCAATATCCTAAATTATAAGTAGGTGTGGAGCGTGTTGATTCTATTTTTAGCTGCAAAGCAAATGTCAGAATATCTGATGGGAGCATTCAGATTATTATTATTAAAGAAATAGCATTTAGATATACATCTATACACAATTATATGCCATTAAAATATAACACGAGCAAACAGAATTAACAAAACACATAACAAAATGGCATATAGAAATCTTGGAGCAGAAACACAGTCTAATTGGGCTGATATCCATTCGTCCTCATCAGTTCCCTGTCCTCTCAATACTTGTCATAAAGACAGTTACTTGATAATGCGGCGCACAATGGCAAATGATGTGCATCCACAGGCACTTCAATACCGCAAAGAGAATAGCTTGGGCTTTCGAGAATACCTAACCTAAAAAGGTATTTAGGCAAACAGTCATGTCCCGTGGCAAGTCTAAAAGCAACAAAACTTGTTCTTCTTGGTGCAGAGGGCATATGTAATATTGCATCTTCCCATTCCTTATTTTGTATATCCCTTAATTTTCTCTTTTCGTACTGAGAATTCTTTTTTCTCTTTATGCATTTCATTCCCGTAGACTCCACAGTGGGCTGGGATCCATTGCCATTCCATCTGTTTGCCCATTTCCTTAAGGTCTTAGCATTTTTTCTACAACCTTCAATCCTGCTTGAGTCTGGGGTTAGTTACAGCTTGGTAGTTACAGCTTGAACAGCTGAGATGGCATCTGACAAGAAGATGGCTCTTTCAAAATATTTTTCTCATATAATTAGTTGTTGAGTGGTAATATAGATAGCCTCTACTTATCAATCAAAGTGTGTTGTTTTGTCACCCAGGAACGTATAAAATGGAAATAGCTGTCAATAAGTGTATTCATATTCTTATCGATGGACAAAGGATTTAGTTAAACACGTTTCCAAGGAATGACTTCGGAAGCTCCCTAAGGAGTAAACTGTCTCGAAGCACAGAGGCAGGAGTGCCCCCAAAAGTTCTAATACTTAGATTATTTTTTTTTCAAATACTATTTGGTTCGTTTTTATGAGATCAACGCTTGCAATTGATATTCTATTAATTAGTTTCAACAACAGTCCGGATGCGAAAGAAACTGCATAATTCTACACATTATTAAAAGGAAAGGGGACACTGGACAAAGTTACCCCCCTTTAAATCACTTTCATTTACATAATTTTTTTGAGGCATTAAATCCCAAAATAGATTAAATTTGAGCATTTTCAGTATTTTACTACGGCATTGAATTACCGTTGAATATATATTTTTACGAACGCCTCCGTTAGCGTTGATGAATATTTACCTGCGCATTTATTATATCAGGCTCTTTAATCAAAGCAAGGACAGAGTAGAATTAACGATATGCTGTATGAATAATTTATAAATTGTTCAGGGTGATAACTGCATTTATTTCTAGTTGCGAAATCGTTGATTAGTATTTGACAGTCTCACACTTTTAGCCGTTTGTGAGCTCATTAAATATTTATGTCCCGAAATTCATAAATGACTCAATGGAATTATTAAGCATTTCATATCGAAATGTGTTACCTGAGAGAAGAACAGCTCATTTTTCAATCCAATGCATTAACTGATAAAAGGGGTATTTAAGATGAAACGTTTTTTCTATTAATTTTGAGATGCAAAATATTTTTAAATATTTAAACATATTTTAAGAGAAGCGAAATACATTTGCATCTTACATCCGGGACTTTCTAATTTCCTAGAGGGTTATACTATATATTTTCAATAATCTTCGTTAATAATTACTTTGTATATCAAGCATAACTTTGACATGAGTTGCATATAATTAATTTCTAGCTTGAACAGTTTGAATGCTTCTAGGGGAGTGTTATATGGAAACTTATTCCATTTAGTGATAAGATGTATTTTGTGCGTGTATTTACAATAATATTACGAATTCTTCATTACCTGATTTAATTATTGCATGAATGTTCAGGAGAAATCAGAAAACACGGATAATATGATAATGAATTTTTAAAATGTAAAATAAACTTTTCATGGGTTTTAAAGGAATTTTAAGTGATTTTAAATTGTGTATGAGTATAAAATAGCTTTCACATATATTTTAGCTTTCTTTTTTTCAAGAAAAATTCTGTAATGCTCTTTTTGTTTTTGCGCCATTACCTGGTGCCATTGTATAACTTATTTCAATCTATTTTAAATTAGAGAAAATGCCGGTAATCCAAAGGCTATTTAGGATGCTGTGTACCAACTCTATTGGATTCGCTCACCTCAGTGTTAACTTATGGAGAAAATGTGTCCAAGGATTGCGGACTTGTATTGAAAGGTGTTTTTTCTAATTGTACTCCCTAATAGAGAAAGACATTTTACACGTTGCATTTTTAATTTTTCTAAAATGCTAATATTATTCCAAAATTTAAATCTGGTAAAGTGTGTTTAAACACTCATAAATTCCTTTGGTGGACGAAATTTATAAAAGAAATCCTGTTCCAAGGTACAGAAAAGTTCAGGCAATCTGAAAACATCATTTTTATTGGATTATCAGTATTTATGTAGCTCTAAATAGTTGACACATTTGAAGGCCTTATTTTAATAGTGGTCCAACTTCACTTTTAAATAAATGGAGTTAGCCTCACTTTCATGTTCATACAAATCATATCTATCTTATTTTTAAACTGGTACACCTCCAGTTTATTTCTGCTGCCAATAGAGGGCATTACAAATCAGACTTCAGGAATCATTTCTCAGCACTCATTAGACTTTAAGGCTCTGTATCTCAAAATGAACAAGGAGTTAGATTGCAATTCAAAGGATTTCATATTCTCCATAGGTTAACATTCAGGTTAAAGAATCTAGCAGGGTTAGTACATCAGCAAACCTTCACTTGGAGTTCAAGATATTTTGAAGTATTTAATTCTTATTCATTTGTATGTGACTCTTTACATAAAATACGCTTTTAACATAATTCTAAACACCTCAAAAAAGGTTTTTATCGGAAATAGAAATGCATATTACAACCTAAAATTAATCAAAAGTCAAAGAGTACTATGCATGCTAATCGATTATAATTAGAACAGATTGATTCCATTGGGGATTATCAGAGTAAAACATTAGAAATCAAACGTTATTATAAAGAATATTATACAAAAGTTATTATGCAGAATATATTCCAGACTCTTATATATTTGCACAGATTTCAAATGTTTCCTATATGTCCCAAAATATGTCCTAGTTTAATTAAAATCCACATACACACTACAAGTCTTATTTGGTATAGCTTTAAATTAGAGTTAATCACGTACCCTTTACAAATGCATAATTTAAACTTTCATCAGTATTCTAATGCATATTTCGCATTGTGCAATGTCTGATTAAGCCCGCAGTTTATCCTTTCAGTATTTCAAAGACTAATGCGTTTTAAAATAACAAAATTTGTTATAAAACTCAAAAGTAATTATCAGCCTTATACACTGAAGTGCCACTGAATTAGAGATAGCAAAGCCTATGCTAATTGTGTAGCGCTGCGCATCATGTATGTGCAAGTGAGGGCGCTGTGGTAACTGCATATATAGCGCGTACTGTGGTTGTTCTAATTAGTTGTTGGAATCGCCAGTATGGGTAAACTGCCTGATTTAGACGCCTTCGATCGCGGACAAATCGTAGGTGCGCGACGCATGGGCCATTCAATTTCCGAAATCGTCAGACAGCTAGGTTTTTCAAGGTCGACAGTGTCAAGAGTATACCAAGAATACATGGATGGTGGAAAAAAAAACTAGAGATCGGGCAAACTGCAAAGGACAATTAGACTTGACAGTGCGTGGGGAGAGACGGCTCAGGCGTATTGTACGTAGCCAGCGAAGCCAAACATTAGCTCAAATTACCACCCAGTTTAATGACGGTGCCAGTCGTACAGTCAGTAAACGGACTGTGCAAAGCTCGCTTCACCGTATGGGTTTCGGAAGCCGTCGACCTACGAGAGTACCATTGCTCTATACTCGCCATCGGGATGCACGTCTTGCCTGGGCAAGAGAGCACAGAGACTGGAGTCTAGAGAACTGGAAACGAGTAGCATGGAGTGATGAGTCTCGATTCCGACTAGTTAACGCCGTCGGGAGGCTGAGAATATGGCGTCAGGCTCATGAAGCCATGGATCCTGCATGCCTGGCTGGAACTGTACAAGGGCATGGTGGCTCAATCATGGTCTGGGGTGTTTTTTCGTGGCACAGTTTGGGATATTTGGTGCGTGTACCAACCTCCCTCAATGCAATTCGGTACGTAGAGTTGCTGGGTGATCACCTCCATCCGTTTATGCTGTTCTGTTATCCGAACGGTAATGGAGTTTTCCAGCAAGACAACTGTACCTTTCACAAGTCCCGGTTGGCTACTGGCTGGTTGGATGAGCATTCCTCCGACTTCTCTGTCATGTATTGGCCACCTAGAAGCCCAGACTTAAATCCTATTGAGCATCTTTGGGATGTTTTGGAACAAGGCGTGAAAGGCCATCACACAGCACCAAAGATCCTTACTGATTTATGGACAGCTTTAGCCAATATTTGGCAAGCCATTCCCGTGGAACGTTTCCAGAAACTTGTTGAATCTATGCCTCGTCGTGTGGTAGCCGATATCAAGGCCAGAGGAGGCCCAACTCGTTATTAGGTAGGTATCCTTAATTCAGTGGCACTTCAGTGTATAAAAGTGTTTCTACAGAATTATATATAAGAATGTAAGCTGTAAATATTTTTGAGAAATTTATGTTTGGATATTGCATTAGTTCTAGTATTATAGGATTATGTAAGTTCAAGTTTTGGTCGGAACAGTGTTTAACAAGTTTAATATAGGTTTTTTTTGTGTATGATTAATGTAAAGATGTTTGTTTTAAATATGAATTTTGAGGAAAGAGATTTTTCATGAGACATTTCATTATATTTCGAAATTCTATTTTTACAATTTAAAGGTGAAAATTATTTTTTACTGAAAATAAATGTAAAAAAATTTAAGATCTTTAATTAAAATTCGTGAATGAATGGATGAGTATAGTCAATTTCTATTGATGTTTTATCCTTTTTTCACATTATCTACAATCATAAAAAATTTTCAAACGGAAACATTTTGATCCTTCCTAGTATAATTCTGCGTTTAACAAGACGAACAAAATATTGTCTCTGATATAAGTATTTAGTTCTTTCTTCAAATTGCCTTGTATACTATATATTGCGCAATGCCAAGTGCTTAAAGTTTTATAAAAAATGTCTTAAAAAGGAGCAATCTACATTAGTAATCAGAATAATGGAAACACCGGTGAAACAATATGGAATTCAAGGCAACGAGGTCATAGAAGACCAGAAGTGTCTGATATGAGGAAGTGCAAATATCAGTACAATTTGTGTAGTGCAGACGATACAGAGCTATGTGTTACAAAATTTATATGGAAAAGCTCTGACCTGCGATTTTTGAAGAAATGTGTGAGAAGTCTTATGAGGCTTCCTTGAGTTTATGTGACTAAAACGGCAGAAATTGTCTGTGTATCCAAAGACACATTATGAAAATGTTTGACTCGGTAGGGATATGAACAAGGTGTTGCATCTAACTACATAAAGTGTGGACGTCACAGCGTTCCGCGTTCCTAGGGAACGCGGAACATAGTAAAAATTGTAAGAAGGAATCCTAAAGCTACATGACGGTAAATTACAACAGACATGAATATGAAACTTACTAATCATGTTTCAGTAACAATATTTCGTCTAGAACTGTATAATGCTGGTATTTATACTCGATTTGCAATCCAGTAGCCTCCTATTACTGACACCAATGCATGAAAATGGGTCAGATGGTGCCAAGAATCTAAGCAATTGTAGTTTAAATTATTGTCAACGTGTCATCGGGTTGGATGAATCGAGTTTCACATTATTTCCAACTACTCTTGGTGTATACATTTACGAAACACCCCTAGAATCCTTCCTTCCCAACTGCCCACCCCCAAGCATATTGAAGACTGTCTGATACTGTGAGGTATTGTATCTTGACATTCCCTAGGACCCTCAATTATTTTTTAGCGTTATATGATATCAGATACCTGAGAAATCATTTTATTGGACCACAGACATTCTATAGTACAAGTATTATACTTTAAAGAATTTGCCGTGTTTTAAATAAGGTAATGAACGCGTGCATCGTTCGAGACGTACCAACACGTTTGAAGAGCATGATCACTGGACCTTAACGTTATTGAATATTAGGTAGAATATTTGGAGAAAGATTCAATCATGTCCTCTCTCTCTCCAATATCATATTGACACATAGGACTTGTGTTGCAAGATAAATGATATCAAATTTCGTTTTCGTATGTGCAGTATTTATATCAATCACACCGAATTAATATTGTGGTGAAGACAGGTAGGTCACTAGTTTATTAATAAATTATTCTTCCCAAATAGGAAGTTTCTTCATTATTATGATAATATTTTGAATATCAAGGACGAGAATATTAATTTTTTTTCTATAATTCTGTAGATCTATAAGAAAATTAATAAATGCAATTTGAGCAATTAAAAAGTTTATCTTTACTTGCTTCCTTGTACAAATAGAAAATAATGAGTTTAAACAAAAAAATAATTAAACTAGTAATTAAAAACATTTCAATACTTAAAAAAATAATTTCATGTAATTTTTTCCTCTATTTAACATCTTTATAAAAATAAGTGTTTGCTTATAAGAATTTTTTTCATATTAATAGCTGACTCAGTGAGTATGAACAGAAAATTTAAATTTAAAAATAGTACCAAAAAATTATGTAGAATGACGTATGATATTATAAAATAACGCTAAATCTAAATCATATAGGGCTAAAAAAACTGAAACATTGTTCATAATTTATATTAAAAGAAATGTCTATTATTTGTTTCATCTTTTCCAGTCTATATCAAAAAGTATATTATTTGTACATGAATTATGCAGAAGACTTCTATGCAGAAGACTCTAAACAATAAATCAATCAAGTGGCTTATTCTGTAATTTAAACACAGTAAGTTGACGAGAGTATGAGTACTTTCTATTCGTCCCGGCGATATAGAAAAAAATTGTTTCTTGTCACGTGATTCAAGCTATTATATTTTTTTCTTGCAAGCACTCTATTTTCTTTAAGATCATTTTTGAGTGTACCCTAATAAAACTGTTTTACTGCGTCGTCAAGCCATTCAACCAGTAATTTCGTTGCTCAAATACGAAATGCCCTCAAACTGATAAAGGTGAAATGGCAAGATAAAAAATAATTTAATTTGCGAAGAACGGCAACATTCCAGGTGAAATAGTTCAGTTATCAATAAATTTAGAAAGTTTATGTTCTGCAGTTTTTTGGTTGTTTGGTTGTTTGCCTGTCATTCTTTCTTTACTGCCTTTCTGTGGAAACTAAGGAAAGATAAACTATTATCTGATTTTGCTCGAAAATCAGAGACATTTAATTAGTCATATTGTCTTTTATCCCAAAAATTTAAATATAATATTGATCGGATAAAATTGCATTTTGTTGTATGAATAAATGTTTACAGAAAAAAGCTATAACTTTTTACTGAATCTACATCAAATAATTGATCATAAAGTGTATTAATCGAGGATTTTATATAGAAATTCCTTTTTTTTTTGTAATGTAATATAAAGGGTTAGTTAAAACATTCATTTATCTCTAACGATTATCCACTTAATCTGTCGTCTAAATAGTTGGTCCTATTGATCCCCATACTTAGCTTACTTTTATAGTTGAGGTTAATTATAAACTACAATTTCTCGATGTTTTGGTTCTGAAATCAGACTCTAGTTTCAATGTTTTAAGGTTTAGAAAACAGTTTTCTGTCTCTATGCTTCCTCGTGTGCAATCTAATCATCCCCCTGGTCAAAAGTTAACTGCGCGTTGACAGTTATTTTCTCAGGCCTGTTCTGTTGATACCGAAATTAACTTCCTGAGATCATTATCAATCAGCACAGACTTCTATTCTTCGGTCATTGACTAAACTGTCGATTAATTGAGTTTTTCCCTCTACGGAGTCCAATCTCTTATACTTATATGTAGTGTGAGAGTTATGATGATCCTCCCATTTTACAAATTTAGGTATTTTAAGTTGAGAAAAATCTTCTGTAGCTATTGGGTTAAATTTAAACCTGCCAATAAATTTCACTTCCCACCCCATAAAAATTCCAATACCTATATTCCGCGTTGCGTTGTGATAGCATACCTTGTGGCAATTGTAATTTGTCCTCTACTCGCCAAATAAAACGCGCCCTTGACATATGCATTAAATAAAATTCAAGGAATGTTATAAGTCAAGAATGATATAAATCCGTGATAACCATGATAGCCAAACTCCGCACCCTTGGGAATAAATTTAAATATTTTGTCGAGAAAATTGTTCAACATACTAAATCCGCTGCTGAATTGGATTATCTATAAAAAGTTGCCATCTATAATAATATTCCTGTTACAGCCAATGGCATGTCTCCTCCGAATTTCTAATCTCTTAATGTTACCTTTTTTTCTTAGTGCCACGTTGAGATTCCGCCCTGTCGATTCTACTTTACCGTCTTTCTCCCAAATTTCACGCTTTATTTCTTTGCTTCTTTAACAAGTGTGTCCCAAGTATGATCCAAATATTATTAGCCAGATGATGGCCGAATGGCTAGGACCCTGGCATTTGGTTCAAATCCCATGAGTCCCACTCTTGCCATGGACGTTTGTAGAAATTCGGAATCGGCTTTAAGCAGTAGGTTCCGGTGTAATTATCCCTCGTGTAGCAAAATATGACCCTTGCGCTCCAAACCAAACCAAACCAAACCTTTTTCATGTCACGTCTGTTAAGTCAGCTCCCGAATTTTAGGTGTACACATTTTTAATATGGCATAAATTTTAGTGTCGTTCGAGCTCCCAAACTAAAAGGGATATCAGCATTTAAATTTTTGGTGTGAATAACACTCTGCCTCTCCGACATTCAGAAGTAACATTTTGATAATGGTACTCGTTTGATCTTCCTTTGAGCGTCAAAAAATGAAACAATGCTTTTTAGAGTATTCTTTATAAAAGATATAAAAGCATATTAATTTTTGACGTGAAAAGCGTTAAGCCCTTCCCATCCAGCACACAAGACTTAATATTGAAAGTGGGGATAAACGTAGCGTCATTTAAGTGTGTCACAGTGCCCTCATAAAAAGAGTTATTAGCATTGGCAATTATTGGCGAGAAAACCACTCATCATCCCTTTTTTCCCGACGTTTATATAAGAAATTTTTGGAAACGGAAAGCGTCAGAGCGCCATTTTTAAAGCAAATATTATTAGAATTTCAATTTTTAGCGAGAAAGACACTCAGCTATTTCGACTTTCAGATAGGAAAATTCTAGAACGCCATTCGTTTGAGTGCTGTTTTTAAATGACATATTAGCATTACATTTTTTCGGTTTACGGCGAAAATAAATGTGTCGCAAAAGTGGATTTTATCATTTGAGTGCCATTATTTCTAGAGTTCTAAAGAACAATTTAAGATATCAAAATTATAGAACTAGTGTGTCATAAAACCATGTATTGTGTTACACTGTTATAAAGCACTAGTATACTGCTTCGTTTAAAACCAGCTTTTCATCTGGATTTATGAGTTGGAAAATATTGTGCACCGTATTTGTTAATCTGCCCAGTCACTTTCCTTTTATTAAATATGTTTATTGAAAGAAAAGAGACTGGATGAAAGCATTTTTTTTTTCACCTAGATAATACAGGGAGGTGCATAAAGAATAGGGATGGTGAGAAGTGTCTGAGGGGTTGAACCGAGTTATATAAACCACCCTATTCAAAAGAGAGGAAATAAAATAAAATTGTATCTGAAAATAAAAGACTGATGCAAAGACTCCCCTTCCCCTCTTCTCTAAGATAGCGAACATCCCATGGACACAGTTGTCGGTCAGTCTTGAAATAATGACCCTTTCGTTATAAATTAAACACTTTTTGTTAAATGTTTTTTTATGCCAGTTTTGTCAGAAATAAGCAATTTTAGAATATATCAAGTATTATATCGGTAGAAAAATCATTTCAACTCTGGTGTATAATTATGTTTGATTCTCTTTTGAAAGGCAACTGATCTTTTTAACAATGTAACACAATTACTTCAAGTATAATCCAAGCAAACTTTATTTTAATTATGAAGGATATTTTAGAACCTGTCTCCTAAACGATAACTGGCCTGCAATTGGTTGATTTCTAACTTTATCTTACCTCCTATACTAACTAGGAAAACCGTGGAAAACGTATCGCAATAATCAAATAAAAGCAACTCTATTTATATCGAGTATTTTAAGTAACAAATGACTCATCACAGTTAACTTATAAAATGTTCTGCATCGAAACTTACGAAGTACGATATCCTTTTGACTTTACAATTAGATTTATTTCTCTTAAATTTATAAATATTAAAATAATTAGGTTTATTTCTGAGGTGGTGTTTGATTTCCGATAAAGTTTATTTATTTTGAGACTATAGAAAAAGTCATTCTTTGAAAGGTAAGGTTATATCTTAGACATTTTCTTTGAAAATGAATTACGAATACCTAAACAGTGGGGAAATACACTTAATTACCGAATATCCTTGGGTGGATTATACATGCACAGAACTTACGAGCATACAAAAATTCTGGGTGAACCAAAAGTCACGAAACTTTTTTAAAATAACGAAATTCTTTTATTTATAAAAAATTCCCATTTCGTCTTTTATCAATAAATACTTCTTGGTAATCATTTTTTACTAGTTTTGTAAATCCTGTTCTTAAAATAGCCAACATTTTTTCTTGACAATGGTGGACTCATTCTGAGGAGTGCTCCATCACATGTTTCTTCGTTTATTCCTCCAATTTCTACAAGGATGTTGGTTTGATTGCTGGATGGTTTGAGGTCTGAAGCCGTTTAGTCCGGGGAGCGTGAAGGCCAAATGAATTCTGCATTTCGCGAAATTACCTATCTTCCAAAAAATTACCTTGAGAGCTACATCGTCGTCCGAGCTGTATGGACAGTAACTTCACCTTTCTGCTACCATATCTCTGATGTGTTCGCAGGTCGCGCGAAATGTTCCAGCATGTCCGAATATCTTTCTCCTCTAATGGTTAGTGCTTTTTCTGCCTCATCTTTTGTAACGGAACCAACCCCTAAATAAATAAGCTATATCGTGTAGACCGCGAGAGGGCGTTCCCAGCACTTCGCACGGCCAGAAAAATAGTATAGTGTTTTGAAAAACACCAGAACCACCGATGATTGCCTAGCTGGAGTGTGGGAAAAGGGAATATGTCCCTATGCTCTTCATGTCGGAGCAATACTGTAGGCTCACTTCCAGAAGCTTAGGTAAGCGATAATAAATTTGTATTAGTAAAGAATTTGGTTTCTAGTTTGTATTATTTATCGGTAACACCATGGCGATCATGAAAGCTAATCTTTGGCGTCATGGTGCATCGGCCGGGAAATGCCGATGTTAATATTAGAATTTAATTTAATTCGAGATTGGATTTAATGGTGTATAGGATTTATTATTGTTTTTGACCTCATTAGAAGTGTATGTTGTGATAAGTTAAAAAATTATTATTTTTGGTTAATATTAATTCCAACTGTATTTTTGAAAGGAATTAAGGTTATATATATTCTTATGAGGTTGATTACTTATATTTTGATTTTTGTATTGTATATATAATTAGTATAACTGCATGATTTTAGAATTGCATTGATCTTTTCTTTAACTGTTTTTGAAAGGAGAATTGAAAATGTCGGTACACAACTCTAGTTCTAGTGTAGAGGTTGATTTAGAAACGCTTAAGAAAAAGCGTAGCGTAATTAGGCAGTTGACAACAAAACTAATTACTAGGATAGAAAATATTTTCGTTACACCAGTAGATCAAAATTACACACTTGCGGAGAAAAATGAGGATTTAGGGGAAGCAGATGATCAGTTAAGAGAGAAATCTGAAATATTGAAAAAATTGGATTTAGAAATTGAACCCTTAATTGATGCGGATGATCTAGAGAATGAAGTTTTACAAAGTCAGGAATATTTTGAGAAAATTGTAAAATACCGAGGTAAAATCAGTAGGCATTTTAGTCATTTAGTAAATTTAGAAAATGGAACTACTGTACAGAATACAGTTCAGAATCAAATTGAAAGTACCTCACATGGTAGGGAAAATGTTTACCCATCTAATGAATCTAATGTTGTAAAATTGCCAAAGTTGATAATTTCTAAATTTTTTGGTGATTCTAGTGGGTGTTTAGATTTTTGGAATCAATACGAAAATGCGATTCACAACAATGACTGCTTGAACAAAATTGACAAATTTAATTACTTGAAAACGTATTTGGGAGGGAATGCGCTTAGTGCAGTTTCGGGTTTCGCTTTGACTGCTGAAAATTATGATTCGTCAATAAAATTATTAAAGGAGCGTTTTGGACGCATTTCCTTGATCATATCCTCACACATGGGGAAATTATTATCTGTTGAGCCAGTAAAAAATGTGTCTAATGTGAGAGCTCTGAGAAAATTCTATGATAATTGCGAAATACAAATACGCAGTTTGCAGTCATTAAACGTTGCGGCTGGTTCATACGGAAATTTATTATGCCCCGTAATACTTAAAAAATTGCCCGATGAATTATGTTTGGAGTATAATCGAAAGCGAAGTAATGATTCCGAATTTGATATTTTAGAACTTGTAGATTTTATCCGTAAAGAAGTCGAGTGTCGTGAAGCGTCTTTTATGCTTAAACAAGATTCCACTAGTAAAGATTTTGAGTCGGGAATTCAGTATAGAAATAAAAGTGAGAATAATTATAAAAGCTCTCCACGTAGAATGCCTTCAGCATCTGCGTTATCAGCTAATTCTAATATATATTGCATATTTTGTAACAACAAAACCCATGACACGGCTAACTGTTTTTTAACTGTTGATAAGAAAGAGGCGTCAATTAAAAATCAACGGCGATGTTTTAAATGCTTGAAAAGGGGCCATGTCTCTAAATTCTGTTTTTATAAAATCTCGTGCGGATCGTGTAATCAGTCGCATAATACTTTGATCTGTGACAAAGAATTTAATTCTATAATGCCGAAAGAGGAAACTAAAGAACTTTCTCAAGCCTCACAGGAAGATAAAACCCCGACACAAGTTTCGGTTTCAGAAACGCATCTGGCAAATGGTCCTACGTTACTTCAAACTTGTTACGCAATTCTTAAAACAAAGCATAAGGAAAAACGGGTGAGATTACTATATGATTCAGGCAGTCATAGAACTTTTGTGAAAAGGAGTATATGCCATGACTTGAACCTCCAGGCCATTAAATCAGAGCAGTTACAGATTTATGGGTTCGGCAGCGAGAATCCGAAGCACTTGAGCTGTCAAACATTTCGGCTCCCCCTGCAAAGCATAAACAATCCAACGCAACAAATTGAGCTGGAAGCGCTTGCGGTCAGTAACATTACGAGAGGAATTATTGCCCCGCCGCCTTTGAAAGTAAAAAATATGGCTTGGCAAAGGGGGATCCAACTGGGTGACACTGCGCAAAGTTTCGATATAGACATACTTGTGGGAGCTGATTATTTATCTGAAGTGTTAAAGGGCACCTCTGTTCCACTGGGTGAAAAGCTCGTAGCGACTGATAGTATATTTGGATTTGTAGTTCAGGGTCGCGAGACTAGTGAACACAACAATTCTGTTTAGGGATATGTAACAGTGAATCATGCTGCTAGTTCTGATTTTGAAATGAATGATTTTAGACTGTTTTTTGAACTAGAAGGTATGGGCATTGATGTAGAAGAAGAAAATATTTCAGATTCTGATAACGAATTACTTGAAAAATTTAGATCCAATCTCGAATATAAAAATGGTCGTTATGGTTAATGTGGAAACCAAATGCTAAGGAATCTTTAAAAAACAACTTCGAGGTAGCGTCAGAGAGATTCGGTAAGTTACGTAAACGCTTTAAAAAGGATCCCTCGTTCTTTGATAAATACAAGGAAGTAATTGAAGAATATGAACGTGAAGGGATAATTGAAAAGGCCCCAGAAAATGATAATAAAGTAGAGTTTTATTTACCCCATAGGGCTGTAATTCGAGAAGACAAAGTCACAAGTAAAATACGTATTGTATTCGATGGAAGTTCTCATGCTAGAAATGAGCTGTCAATTAATGATTGCCTCCACATTGGACCAAATTTATATCCAGATATTTTTTATCTAATAATTAGGTTTAGAAAAAATGCTATTGCCTTTACCGCTGACATAAAACAAGCGTTCCTTCAGGTAGGCATACATGAGGAGGATAGAGACGCGACGAAATTTATTTGGACGAATAATCCTAATGATGATTTCAACACTATTGTTTATCGATTTTGTCGGGTTTTGTTTGGAATCAATTGTAGCCCATTTTTGTTAGCGGCTACCATAAAAGAGCATATAAAAAGATATGAAGTTAAATTTCCTTCAACATTTGAGTTTCTAAATGAAAATGTTTATGTTGATGACGTAATTGGTGGTCATTCAGATGTTGAAAAGGCGTATCAAACTAGTTTAGAGTGTATTCAAATCTTTCAAGAGGCTGGAATGGATTTAAGGAAATGGTTAACAAATAATGATAAATTACGGGAGATGTGGAAAAATTCGGGTGTTCACATGCAAGATAATTGGGATGAACCTTTAGGCCAGTCTGTGTTTCCCTTTAAAGTCCTAGGTGTAGGTTGGAAACCGACAAATGATATGCTTAATTTTGACGTAAAAAATATAACCAAAATTATTTCAGAGGAAGATATTACTAAACGTTTTCTGTTAGCAATTATTGGCCGCGTATCCGATCCTGTGGGATTCGTAGGTCCCTTTACTGTAAAATTTAAGCTCTTGATTCAAAATATATGGAAATTAGGCTTGGGATGGGACGAAGAACTCCCGCCAGAGATAATTTCAGAGTGGAGGCTATTATACAAAGATTTTTTAGAATTAGGAAGTTTGGAAATACCGCGGTATTATTTTTTCGAGATAGGGAATAAAGAGGTAGAAAAACTGAGCTCCACATTTTCTCTGACGCTAGTTCGAAGGCCTTTGGTGTGGTTGCTTATTTAAGAGTAATTACGTACGATGGAATTGTGACTACAGCCTTTGTTGCCGCACAAAGCAGAGTTGCACCCTTAAAGCAACAAACTCTTCCCCGTTTGGAATTACTAGGTGCTCTCCTAGCTGCAAGATTAAGCAAAAGTGTTTCGAGAGCTTTAAAAGAAAAACTGCAGCGTTATTTTTGGACAGACTCTTCAATTGTATGTTGTTGGGTCAAGTTTCCATATATCCACCTCAAACAATTCGTAAGCAATCGCGTTAAAGAGATTCAGACGTTAACCAAGACTTCTGCCTGGTCCCACAGCCCTGGTAAAACCAATCTGGCGGACTTGATATCTCGTGGCACATCCATGGTAGATTTGAAAAATAACGAACTGTGGTGGCAAGGGCCCAAATGGTTGCGTGAACACGAAGAAATGTGGCCTGAGCAGAAATTACGAGACGTTAACGAAGGTGATTTAGAATATCGCAACAATGTAGTGTCTCAAGATTGCATAGTGTCAAAACAAGATCACTTAATAGACGTGTCAAAATTCAGTAAACTCTTGAAGGTTTTAAGAATAACTGCATGGGTGATACGATTTATATCACGTGCTAGAAGGAAATCCAACAACTGTGGTGATATAAGTACGTCAGAGCTTCTAGATGTTGAGAATTTTTGGCTAAAAAATACCCAAGCGGAATTTTATGCCGCTGAAATAAGAGCTTTGCAGAAAAACAAACATATTTCACCTGTGTCTCCTTTGTAAAGTCTGTCCCCCATTCTTGATGAAAAGGGAATTTTACGAATAAGGGGCAGATTGGGAGAAAGTGCCTTCTCATTTGAAGAGAAACAACCAATAATTCTCCCAATACAATCTAAGTTTGTCGAACTGCTTGTAAAGAGGGAGCATGAAAGTGTGTTTCACGGCGGAACTGACACAACAGTGACAAAAATTCGGAGAAGGTATTGGATAACTAAGGGTCGTCAGACTGTGAAAAGAATAATCAGACAGTGTCTAATTTGCCAAAGATATAGCGCAAGGCCTGCTGAGCAGCTCACATCACAATTACCCAGATACAGAATAGCCGAAACTCCTCCATTCACAGTCTGCGGACTAGATTTCACCGGCCCCGTGTACGTAAGAAATCAGGATCAGTCACAGAAAGCCTATATCGCACTTTTTACCTGTGCTGTCACCAGGGCTGTACACTTGGAGTTGGTCTCGGGTATGAGCACATCAAAGTTTTTACTCGCCTTTCGCAGATTCTTATCTAGAAGAGGACATTTTAACGTTATTTACTCAGACAATGCCAAATCCTTTAAGTGTGCAGATAAAGAACTACGTAGATTTATGGACATTTTAAAGAACTCTAAAATCAAAGACTTCATTTCCACGGGAGGTATCACCTGGAAGTTCATTGTGGAACGTGCCCCATGGTGGGGAGGGTTTTACGAAAGACTCATGAGGAGGGTGAAAGACCCCCTACGAAAAATTTTGGGGAAATCCATCCTTAATTTCGAAGAACTTCTGACTACTCTCACAGAGGTAGAGTCCGTTCTAAACCATCGACCTATATCATACGTTTATAATGAGCCTGATGAACCGAGTCCTCTTACTCCAGCTCACTTCCTACTATTTGGAAGAAAAAACATTCAACTCCCTGTGCATTTCATTGAGATGTTAGAGAAAACGTCCACAAGAGAGCATCTCACTAAGAGACAGTAGTACCAATCGAGGCTCTTGAATCAACTTTGGAAGAAATGGAAAGAGCAATACCTGTTCCAACTGAGGACTGCTCACAAGCTCAAAACTCCAACGCCTCAACAAGACTTGCAAAAAAATCAAGTAGTGTTAGTGGAAGGTACAAACAAATCAAAATTGCTCTGGGATATAGGAATCATAGAAAGTGTTTTTTATGGACGTGACGGGTTTGTGTGATCTTGCATCGTACGCACTGCAAAAGGTCAACTTAGGCGACCAATACAGTTACTATATCCTTTAGAGACTTAAAACTCTTTACTGACTTTATATGGACAAATTTACATATATATTTTTTATATAATCTCTTTCAGTATTTTACATTTGATGATTGTTTAAAGTGTTTAAATTTTTTCTTAAATGCTTATTTAAGTGTTTTATTTGTTAAATGTTGAATTTTATAATGAATAATTAATTATGTTATCAGTTTGTGTATTGAAATTTTAGTTTTGATGATTATTGCTTTCAAGTGTTATTGGTTGTGCGGAATGCTGGAAGAGGTTGCTGTCTATCAATTTAGGTTTGGGAAATTGAACTCTTGGAGTTCAAGGTGGGGAGTGTAACGGAACCAACCCCTAAATAAATAAGCTATATCGTGTAGACCGCGAGAGGGCGTTCCCAGCACTTCGCACGGCCAGAAAAATAGTATAATGTTTTGAAAAACACCAGAACCACCGATGATTGCCTAGCTGGAGTGTGGGAAAAGGGAATATATCCCTATGCTCTTCATGTCGGAGCAATACTGTAGGCACACTTCCAGAAGCTTAGGTAAGCGATAATAAATTTGTATTAGTAAAGAATTTGGTTTCTAGTTTGTATTATTTATCGGTAACACCATGGCGATCATGAAAGCTAATCTTTGGCGTCATCTTTAAAGAAGTAGGGACCAAAAATTTTTTCTGCCCTTACACTGCACCAAACTCGTTCCTCTGTCGTGATTTTCTCCAAAATTATTTTCCAAGGATTACTGATGAATAATCTGAAACAAAATATTTTTAAAAATCCACTATGAAAAAGTTATTATATTTTAGAATGGTACAGTAACTTTTGGGTCGTCCTGTACAAATCGTCCAAAATAATGTCAAGTTATTTTGTAAACAAAGGGATATAAAGTTTATGGCGCCCAAAGGAAGTTGATACATATGTTTTTATTTTAATATAAATGTCGGGAGTTGGGTAGCAAATTGCTTTTTTTATCGCCAAAAAGTTTTGGCGCTGCAACGCCCTCAGACGAATCTCAAATGAATATCCATTTCTACAGTTTCCAATATTAAACAAGTGGAAGGTCATGTATTTTTATCCATCGAAATTTGAAAAGTTAATGCATCTTTTAAAATGGCATTCAAACAAAAATTTTCGGCTCTCAAAGGGTGTTCCAAGAAATTCTGTTTAATTTGTATATCCACATGTCGGTGGGGCAATCCTACTCAACCACCCCTTCAAGACTTTCGACTTCGTGGGATATGACCGTCTTCCGTGAAGTAATTCTGAAATTCCCAGTTGTCTTCCTTATTTTTATTAAAGAGTTTCATCATCCCCACAGATGTGAATTACCAACAGGCCATCAAATCTAACACTCTTCAGCCTGACAAAGAACTATTAATTAATTAGAAACTATTTTTGAAACCGTTTTATTTTCTATTACGAATTTTAAAAAGCTGTTTCCCTCTTACCCGTTCTTCGCTAGTATCGTGTAAGTTGTATTACACTTATGGGATTTTTTTCCTCATAATTCTTTCAAATACCAGTATATGATATATAGTAGAATTAGGTATTCATAAATACAAGTAATGTTCTTGTTAGGTAAGGTATAGACAGATTATTTTAATTTCCAAAAATATGCTATAATAGTGATGTATTAAAAATGAAGTAAGAAAATATTAAATGTGTTAATCCTTTTATGAAACATTAAACCCTCATGAAAGTATGAACTTTTATTTTCAATATTTTGTATCTTATTTACTCATGAATTTTACTCCAGCGTTCACATAGATACTTCTATATATAGAAAACTTATTTTTTAAATAACTTAATTATTTGTAATTTTCTATACAGTTAGAATTTTTGTGTATTTAAATTTTCATGATTTTATCCTTTTTAAGAGAGTAGTAAGTGGATCTTTTTAACTTGATTCGAAACATTCAGTAAAATAATTCTAATGGCTTCAGAAAAAGAATCCTTTTAAAAGTTTTTTTTTTATTTTTCCAGCAACAGAAAACATTCGGCATATAGAAATACATATTAGTTTAGGAATAAGTTTCAGTTTCTATGAACGTTAATAAAATTGATTTAATGCCTAACTCCATAATACATTCCAGTTCATATTTGCGGGTAATAACCATTTGTGACATAAACCTAAAACAAAACATATGATTGAACGAGTACAGTTTTTTCTGGGTAAAAAGGTATCAGGTCAGTGAAGGATTTTATCATATGATTTTGAAGATGGTGATACAATAAAATTGAATTTGTTAATATTGTTTTCTAAAATTTCCCACTATGGAAAAAATTACATTTAAGACTCCGAGAAAATGTTTGCTGGCTCCGAAAATTGGAGATTAGAGTAGCGTTTAAGTATTTTTGACTGATATCAAATGTCTGTATTGGTAATAACTTGGTATTTGAGGTTTTCATATATCTGTTTTACTAATGCATTATGTTGGTCACAATACATAGTCTGTATCCATTTTTTTATATTTTTTTGTTTGATATAGCAATAGCAGTAACTTATTGTACATGTATAAGTTAAAAAATACTTTGCGTTAAAGTATGTTTATGGAAAGTATAAAGTGTCATATAATGATATTTCTAAAAAAGAATTCGTTATTAAAAGCACTGAAGCAGCAATTAAGAACAATAAAAGTATTTCATTGTCCCCACAGTAAAGTTAGGCTGAGTAGTAATTATGACCTGGGCTTGTTTCTCCTGGTATGAACTGGGTCCCTTGGTCACAACTGTGCTTTGTAAGCTCAACGGCGACGCCTACTGCACTATTTTGGATGACAGTGTGTTTCCTACATTGTGGCAGTTTTAAGGGTTGGACCCATGTTACTTCCAGGACGACAACATTAGCTGTCATGTTTCGAGGTCCACCATGGATTGATATGGAAACAATGCGGTTAACCCGAAACCGAATGGACTGGCCTGCCCAGATCCCAGACCTGAACCCTATCGTGAAGCTCTAGGACGGGTTGGATCGCCGAATTAAGGGGTGCAACAACCGTCCAAAATCGGTGAAGGAATTTACATGTCTTCTCCAAGCCGAGTGGTAGAAAACACTACTAGCCGTCGTACAGGGACTTGCGGAAAGTAATCCCCGGAGGGTTGAGGATGTAATTGCCTCTCGTGGAGACAACTATTGAATATGAATAAATTTTGTTTTTGTTTTCTATCACAGATGTCCAAATACTTATTGGGAGATAGTGTATGATATTATCAAATTCTCATCATTCATGCGATTAGCTAAAATAGAGTGTATTTTCCTTCTCACATAAAATAATAGAAAGTATATTTAAATTTATTTTACAAAAGCCATGCTAAATTTTATGAAAACCTAATATGTAATCCTCTGTAGTATAATGACCTAACAGGACAACACAAATCTTTAAAGAAAATTTAAATAACTAGACTACATAAAAGTAATTTCCACCCCCATCACCCCAAAAATATGAATAACTGTTCCCCCATAGAACTTATTACATGCATAAAAAATTGGTAACATACATGATCGTATCAGACATGACATGTCGGGATGAAGAAACTTGATCATAATTTAATACTTTTATCCAATAACATCATTCCAACTTTTAGTAAAACAGGAAGTTAAAAACTATAGTCATGCGAGATTATAAACTTCCAGAAGAATTTATTTATATCCTCTTACGCTGACTGAGGAAAATCCCGAATCATTTAGCAAAGTGTTAACCAATACTATTCGTCGTCATTTCCAGGGACAAAACTAAATATGTAATTCATACAATAGTAACTAAAATTGTTCCGAGGCCACAAAAATAAAATGTTTAGCTCATAAAATATATACTGGCTTCTCAAAATTTTATTTTGTATTGCAAATTCTAGAGAATCTATTTAGTTGGCCAGATGCCACAGTAATACTATTAGTACAAATTTATTTGTTGGAAGAAGAGCACCAGGGAATGATAAAAATGCTGAAAATAAACACTTGTTTCTGCAGTCTTTGAGTTCAAGGATCAAACTACTGCTATTGCGTATCGCAGCTTCAGCCTAAATGCAGAAATTCAAGAAAAATACAAGTTCACCCGCACAAAAATAAAAATTTTAGGGTAAGTGTATTAGGGCAGAAAAAATAACTTTTAGAGTCTATCATTAAATTAATAGTGTGTTTATACTGATGAAGCAGTTGTACATGTTTCATGTTATTAAACTGTTAATTAACTAAGTTATTTAACCGAGAACATTATATATTCACACACACACACACACACACACACACACATATATATATATATATATATATATTTATTTAATATCTTAAATATTACTCCCTCCATCCTAGCATTTAAATTCCCTTTCCTAAATCCAATCGCCTGTAATATTAATTTATCACTTTAAAGCAGTTAGCCACAGAACTTCCTATGAATCGCATGCCTTTGCATTTCAACACGTATGGAACGTACGCTTTGTATGGAATTCAGGAGTGGGTTAGCATCGCGAGCCCCTAAATCTGCTGACACTACAAATAATAGTCACATGTTTTTTCTCGCCCTCTCTCGTTTAATTTTTAAAGGTAATATTGTTCCGAGCCGTTCTTCTGGAATGAACGAATGTACTTTCGTCGCTCTAAAAAAATATTCAGCCCGACTTAATTTCCAAATTTAATTTTTATTCCTTTTAGGCTGAGTCTAGCTTTAGTCATGACAATATGAGCTAGTTTTCCTTTGAAGGTTATAATTGAAGAATGTGATGTAATGGGTATATTGCCTATACATATATATGTAATAATAAAGCCCCACTAATATTTGTCCTATACCTAGCGCGTATCTTAATTTTTCCTCAATAAAGCACAGCCCTATTTTAAAAACGAAATTGAAAAATCGAAATAACCTAATATTCTCTTTAACACATGCGCGGGAAAGTTATTTTTTGACTTCCGTGATCTCGATCCCCCTTCCAAGACATACCACATGATCGGGGTTAACCAATTAAAAGAACTCTAAGCCCAGCTGCAATATCATAAGTTACTCAGTATAAAAGGGGAGACTGAGTATTTTCGCTCTCTCTAATTTTTTGGCTCTGCTCTATTACTTCCTTGATCGCTGACCGCGTACTGCTACCAATCCTATACCATAATGTAAAGTCTATATTCTCAAGCCCCGGGGTGTGCCGCCAGTATTGTCCTGCTGAATCCGGAATGTCTTCGTTATGTGGAATAGTAAAAATAATCTGTATCGCATCCGTGTTGTGCGTCTTCATCAATGCCTCTCCTCTCTGTGGTTATTTCCTCCCCGATGTGTTTTGGCTCCTGAAAAAGGTGTTCGCCTGTGGATCTCAAATGTATGTGCGTTCGAGATCTTTCCTCGAATGTGTACACCGTCACGTCTACAAAAGTGTGAATCCATCAACTGTTCCGGTCTATTAGAAGTATTACCACCCTGGCTACGTCTACACTGTCGTACTTCATCTCCTCTACACAGTAAAGGTACGTGAAAGTACCCTTTTTGTCGTTATACATATATATATATATATATATATATATATATATATATATATATATATATATATATATATATGTGTGTGTGTGCGTGTGTGTGTGTGTGTGTGAGTGTGTGTGTAAGTAACATTAGCAGACCCGAAGAAGAATGATGAATTAAGGGCCCGCCATGTCACAAAGCAGACTTATAAGAAGTAGCCTAGTGTCTAAATAAGAAGTCATCTTCTTCCGAAAATACCAATTTATTTCACATTTCTATTCGAAGGATAACAACGTCTTTACTAGGCAACAGATGAACTTCATTGAACAATTCAATTAGGTAAATGACACATCTCCTCGGGCGGAGACCATATTAGAAATATTGGAAAGAATTACATTATGTTTGTTGGACGACATAAATCCGAAGAGTGAATACCTCTACGTGACGGAGGGTCTTTTATAGACTGTTTGAGGTCGCTCGTCATGTGATCTTGAATAGGAATACTAATTGGCTAGCTCTGACTCTGGTGTCAGAGGTGACGTATTATATGCAAAATTATTTTTGATTTTGGGGGTACGCTACGCAGCTCTTTTGTCTTTAAAATCGGAAGCGAAAATAGCTCAACGCCCAAGGATATTTAGAAGAGACTAGAATTTGAAAAGGATATAGGGTTTTTATGTTATATATATATATATATATATATATATATATATATATATATTCTATCCTTATATATGCATTGTTTTAAATTTCAATCTTGTTTGCATATGGGTGTCTTCCCATGGCTTGTAAGATGTAATATAAAATAACTTAAATAACCGTATATTAAATAAGATTGATTATCTCCGTATACTTGGCACCTGATTTGCTTTATTACTTCCGTATAATGCATCTTAGATATTACGCCGGAGGCAAGAAGAAAAATTGTTCTTCGTTCTTATTCATGATACTCTCATATGTACCTTTCAGTCCAATTATTATATCTTTATTTCGCAGGAGATATCGAAAATCTATTGCAAGGGATCTTCCTCCGAGTAACAACCACTTTGTATTGATTCCCCTTATGACACAGACGAACGTTTCTTTTCGTCATCCGCCAGTCTAATGTTGTGTCATTCATATCGACTTAGATCCTGTCTACGGGAAAAATAATAATCTTCATATCATATTGTTTCTACTCAGGTTGTTGTTATATTCCCTTGCAGATGCTTCGCTCGAAATATTACATTCGTATTCATCTAAATATAACGCCACTGTGTCATTAAAAGCAAAATCGTAAATGATTCGGAGAGAGTAAACATTCTGGGAAAATAAGCAATAAATTTCATACATTTCCGTCTGAAAGTTAGAAAAAAAAAGCAGATTAGATGTAGTAAGGAAGAAAGATAAAAGATTTCTTGTCATTTTATTCATTCTTTAAAAGAAGGAAACCAATTACACTTGTGTACCTTAAAATGAAAATGACTACCTTTCTGGGAGGAAGATTTATATCGATTCCAATATTTTAAAACATGTCTGCATTTTAAAAGTGATTTAAATTGAACATGTTCTATTTATATTCATAATGTCCAGGGCCACATTTACCGTTAGCAAATAGGTACATGTCTAGGGTCAGTTGAAAAGAGGGGCCCGAAAACGGCGAATTAAAAAAAAATAAAAAACAAACAAACATTGTCAGCTACGTACAATTACAAGAACATGAAGCTTTGAGAATTATTGTATCGTATGACACATAATTATTCATCACACCATGACACATAATTATTCATCATCACAACACATCATAACACATCTTGATTCATCATCATGGTTTGTTTGGTTTTATTGGCGCAAGGTCCAAAGAGGAGAAGATGCGCCATTCATCATCATGACACACCATGACACATCCTGATTCGTCATCATGACATCATTATATGACACGCAGGATTTGATCGAATGACATCGCATGACATTGTCGTATCCCTTTATCAAATCAAAATTTTCTCAATAAATAGAAAACTGCTGTTTTAAGAAACTTGTTTATATATGTATGTCAGAAGAAATTTGCATACAGTTTTTAATAAATTAAGTAAATATTATTTTGTTTGTATATTTCAGATTTTTGTTTTCTGCAGGGATAATCCGCACGCGGATGATCGAGACAACATTGTTAAAGTAATGCTGAGAAAGGAGTCACTGTTTCTGAAAAAAAGTTTCATCCATGATTCCTAAGTTCTGAAAATTTTTGAGATCGTGTTTAACATCACAATTAAGCAATGACAAAGAAGAGCGTCCATTTTCCACATTGAAACTCGTAACACAATTAATTATTGTCTCAGTAATCTTTCGGAGGAAAAGATTAACACACTCTGAAAGTGTACCTCTGAAGTAGTAACTCTGAAAATAGAAAAGAATAAAGATTTTTGTTTACGTGTGTACTATTAATAGGCTTACAGAATTGAAAAGTAGAAGAAACATTTTATTACTTAAAATAATTTAATGTTGATCTTTTCATTTAATATTTTATTGGAATCTATTAATATAAATGAACACATCCTCAAAAACTGTTACTTTTTTCATTAAACGCACACATTCTTGTTTGCATAAGAGGAGCCCCTACTAAAATAACCACACTAAATACCCCTTCTTACATAGCCCGTTTCTGCTTATCATAACCTTAACTTATGTACATTCCAATTATCCTGCATTCCCTATCACTAAATATCTATTCTTCTCTATTTCCCAACTTATGCTTATTATAAAATCATTTAATATTCATTAAAGTTAACATTAACTCCTACATCACTACTTTTCTACATAATCTGCAAAATTTCATCTAGCCAATGTGGTAATCGGCACAAAATACACTGCTGGCCACCCAAATTGCGACACCAAGAAAGACAAGACATATCACAACAAAATTTATTTTGTAGATAACATGTTGACCAAGTATCAAATGATTAAATTTATAGACTTCAGTGAAGTGTGGTTCCTGCCAAAATCAGTAGCCAGAGTAGCCGCCATTGTTGGAGATCACCTCTGCCACACGCCTCGGAATTGATTCAAAGAGACTTTGGATGAGTTCTTGGGGTACACCAGACCAAGCGGCTTCAACACCTTGCCAAAGTTGATCTCCTGTGGCAGCTGGGGATGGAATCTGGGTCAATCATACAGCAACCATGGACCACATGTTTTCTATCGGCGAAAGATCCGGGAAGCGAGGCGGCCAGGGAAGCAATTCAATCTGGCGATTGACATAGAACCGTTGGACAATGCGTGCCACGTGTGGTCGCGCATTATCCTGTTGAAATATGGCTGTGGGCAAGCCCTGAAGGTAAGGAAGTACAACTGGCTCCAACACCTCGGAGATGTAGCGCTGGCTGTTTAAAGTACCGGCAATGCGTACTAGAGGTGTGCGAGAGTGATATCAAATACCGCCCCATACCATAATACCCGGTGCAGGACCAGTGTGGCGGTGCATAACGCAGCTGTTCAGCATCCTCTCTTCACGGTGTCTCCAGACTCGAATGCGATCATCGTGGTGTTGCAGACAGAAGCGTGACTCGTCAGTAAAGACAATTTCATTCCATTCTGCCGTCCACATCCTTCTGTCATCGCACCATTGGCGGCGGAGACGTCTGTGGTTCTGCGTCAAGGGTAGACAAAGCAATGGACGTCTTGCGGACAGACCACTCTGCTGTAAACGGCGTCGAATGGTACGCGTAGACACTGGATGATGCGTTACAGACTGCATGTGCTGTGCTATGGTTCGTGATGTGACTGAGCGATCCGTCACTGTCATGCTCACAATTTGCCTGTCATCACATGAAGTGGTGCGCTGAGGTGGATGCGATCGAACACACCGGTCCGTCAAGAAAAACACAATTGCCGAACTTGAAATCGTCGAAATCTCCAAGCCTTAAATAGCGCTTTGAAGTGGCGCCACAGGCGCGCGTGATGTGCGTCTGCGCTGAAATTCTAATCATTTGCATATCTCACCTCCGCTAATGCATGTTGTAAATTTCATGTTATTTGCATGTTTCCTTCAGGGTGTTGCATTTACAGTGGCCAGCAGTGTACTAAGACAAATGGCTACGTACCGCTATGCTGTTGAACTGCTGCTCGTTGAGGCTATCGGTCGGGCGTTGTTACATGCACACTAAAAATGAGATGCTGTTTTGTGTGGGTTATCAAAACACAAGTATGGCTCGAATAGCTCGGAAATACTGCAGGTTCCCAATTTTTCAACATTTTCGCAAAACAGGTCTGGTTCCGAACTTTACGAGCATATCTGGCGGGCTGTAAGAGTATTAATTCTTTATTTCACGGTGCGAAGGCTATTGTGATTGGCTAATGCCGAACGCGCTCATTTATAGATGGCATCCGATGGAAATAAGTTGTTGGCGATACTGTACAAGTAAGTATTCTCATTTCTTATAATTTAGTTCCTATCAGTCTTTATTTTATACTCGATGCACAGTTACCCTTATTGTGTTATTTTTATATGGTTGAATGTTTTCTTCCAAATTGCAATATAAATTTATCAGTCTTCAAATGAAATTGAATGCTCAAGTTAGGGCTAATGATCACACCAAGTGTTTTGAAAACAAACCAAATATATTTTATACCAGACTAATAGAAAATAACGCTTATGAAATACTTCGTTGATTTCAATTTGGCTTTCTTTTTTCAATAACTGGACATTTCAGAATTTCCATAAAATTTAAATTTATTTGAACTTGTATGAGTATGTAAATTGATACCAAGTATGTATTTGAATGTATAAAATGCGCATGTATATATTTGTATGTCTGTATAATTTTTCTGTTAATATTTTTTATTTATGACTATTGATGGTCAATATACATAGTTTCTTATGTTATTGCCTAATTAAATCTTTCCATTACACTCAATTAAACACTTGTGCAGAACATATTTTATTTATTTACGACATGAAATTAAATGTCTTTTCATACTTAGTTATTCTGTATATCTCATGAAAATTTAGCAAAACGTTCTAGTTAGAAGTGTTGCATATGCGCTAAGTAAATAAAATTAATGGTTATTGTGCATTTAAATAATTTAAGTTTTCAATTTCCTCATTATAAATTGTGTATTGGGTTAGTGATCTCAGCAAGTGTTTTGAAAACAAACCAAATATGATATTTTATGTTAGACTAACAGAATGTAACACTCATGAAAAACTTATTTGATATCATTTTGGCTTTCTTTTTTTCAAAAACTGAACATTTCAGAAATTTCCTTAAAATTTAAATTTATCTGAACTTTTATGTGTATGTAAATTATTATTATATATAAAGTGGCTCCCAAAAGTGTTCGTACACTTACGATTTTCAATGAAATAAGGGTCTATCCATTGATTAAAATGAATATTTCAGAATGGGTTTTTAATAACAAGATCTATAATCTATTGTTAACAAAACTACATAAAATATTTTGAAAATATAGTAAAACTTTATTTTTAAGAAACCAATAATCCAAAAGTAACAAAAACTTTATCTCACAAAAGTCATCGTACACTTGTAAAAAATCTCTACATATCAGTAAATATTCTAATTTATCGTTAAATTAATATTTAGTAAGATACACTTTAGTATCCACAACAGCTTTTAAACGTCTGGGAATAGATTGCACTAGTTCTTTTGTTAATTTCTGCATCAATGTTCATCCATTCTTCCATCATAATTGTTTTTAGTTCGCTTTTCGTGTGAATGTCGTATTTTCGTACTCGAACCTCCAGTTCTCTCCAAATATGATCTATTGGGTTTAAATCTGGCGATTGAAGTCGTGTTTTCAAAACTTGTGGACAATTATAGAGACACCAGAGGCGAACGTTGAGAGCCGTGTGCTTAGGATCGTTATCTTGATAAAAAAACAATGTTGTTTCCAATACCCAAATTTTGAGCTGATAATGTTAAATTGTTTCTTAAAACATTTATAAAAACAGCATGATTCATTATGCCATCAATAAATACCAAATTTCCTAGTCCTGATGATGACATGCACCTCCACACAAGGATACCTCCACTAGAATGCTTAACTGTTCCTACTAAGTTCATGGGATTAAGTTCCTCATTTTTTAGATAGGTTCCTAGAAAATGCTGTGTTGTCTTAAACTGTGTTGTCTTATATAAGACCCAGAGACAATTAAAAAGGGGGGGGGGGGTTACGTTCTGAAAACTTATTAAAAACAAACATTTTTTTAAAATTCCATATAAAAAACTTAATTTTTATTGAAAATATAAATGTATGTATAACACAAAATGGAAATAAAAAAAATATTTTCATTCAATGTGACCTTAATTTAATAAATTTCTTTCTCATCACTGCTCAGTACAATCAAGCGAGAACTTTTTTTCGATTGAACAATATCACCTTCACTTTCAGAACCGTTTTCTTCATTTACATTTTTTGCACATTCTATCCTCTTTAAAAAATCTGTAATCTTGGTTTATTTGCTGGTTCGTACAAGGTCATTGTAGATTCACGGCATGAAGACATTGGTGGCTCCAGGGGGGGGGGGCAGAAGGGGCAATTGCCCCTCCCAAAAAAGGCCAGCGTATTTTTTTTTTCATAACCTGAAATTGCATAATCGTAGACCTAATCCTAATAAGTTTAAATTTAAAATGAGGTGATGTTTATTTCTTTTATATATATATATAACCCTAAGAGCCAACGTTGCCCCCCCCCAACAAAAAAAACCTCTGGACAGAATCCGACCCTGCATGGAGATAGACAATTTTGCAGCTCCCTTTTGAATTTTCGGCTTGTTTAAGCGGAAGGGTCTGCATTCAGGAAAAATTATTCAAGATTTTCAGCTAAGCTCAGGCCTTCTTGTAATTTTATAGAGTTATAAAAGAATAAATTATAATTTGTTTATACATTTTCATGTAAAGCCACTATAGTTTTTATTCTTTCCCGTTATTATTTTAAGGTAATTTAGTTTCTAAATGTGTTAAACAAAAATCATGTTATCTAGTGCTATAGACGTAC